>CM065721.1:72550472-72557972 GCA_033310375.1 Conus canariensis
AAAGTAACTCTGTTTGTGATGGAAAGACAGGCGTTATCTTCTCCTGATTTTTTAACACCCCGAAACAGATCTTTTCTGCCACGGACAATCCCTGTTTGTCGTGGGTTCTTTTACCTGCACTGAATGCCTGCAGCACACGGGGCTGTAGTTCTTCATCTCATCCGACAGACTAGTACCTAGACCACCGCTGACTTCAGATCCAGTGAAGCGGAACAGAAAGAAAAGCTTCGTCTCCGAGATCCGAACCAAGCACCCGTGATTTCCCCACTTCCTACAGGAGTGAGTTATTCACCCACAAAGCCGCCCGCCCCTCTGCAGTCCACGTAGTTTTTGACACTAACTGACTTCGTTCATAGATTGAAAATAGGTATGTACAGGTTTCAAAGCAGAGTGACCGAGGGCGGAAAATGAAGCAAAATTTCGAAAGAGAGGGGGTTAGTTACCGCCAAGGACACAGACATTGTCCTGTGCTCTGTTTGTCTGTGTCCTCGTCGGTAACTAACCCCCTCTCTTTCGAAATTTTGCAGGTATTTACAGAGTTTCTTTTTTTTTTTCTGCTATTGGAGGTGGCACTAATCTTTATCACCATTTCCAGACCTTTCGATGGGTAGGGTAATGAGTGAAACGACTTTGTGATATTCTATGAAAGGAATCAATAGCCGTTTATTTCATTTAAAAGCAGAATCCGAGTCATTTGTGATTTTTAGAAAAAAAAAAAAAAGTGAAAAAAAAAGAAAAAAAAAAAGAGAACCCAAATCTTCCGTGAACCATAGTACAACAAAAATCCAATTCCAGTCATTTGTGATTTTACAAAACAAAACAAAACAAAACAAAAACAAAACAAAAAAACCAAAAAAAAAAAAAAAAAAAAAAAGAAAAGAGAAAAGGAAAAGAGAACTCGATTCTTCGGCGATCCACAGCCCATGGTATTCGTAGGGGGGGGGGGGGGGGGGGGGGGAGGAGGGGGGACGTACGGAAATTCCTCAGCTAACCAGATCCTGTTTTCGCAGAGCGACTGAAACGCAATTAGGGATTGAGACAGGTCCTGGAAATCTCCATTGAGAGAGGAGAGCCTGAAGATAGGAATCACGAGTACACAGCCCCCGGGCCATTAGCCATACATTAGTCGATCTGTCAGGTGAGTTGTTGAAACTAGGGGGGAGAGGCTGTAGTGGCTAGTACAAGGGGGAGGTAAGGCACAGACCCTTTATTGCCTTCCCTTCTCACATACCCCACCACAACCACATACTCCCCTCCTCCCCCACCTCGGCATTTAACGCCATACACCTAAATCGCCCCTCTACGTCCGTTTTCTGGTTTGTCAGATTCTTCTTCTCCTGGGCTTTAGTGGGTTTGTTGAGACAAGTGTGTCTGGCAGGAGCGGCCGCCGTTGAGACATCTGTTCCGCCCGGCAAGTGATCCCTTGATTGCCGGCATTGAGAGCGAGCGAACTGTCCGGGGGGGGGGGGGGGGGGGGGGGGGGACTTTAGTGGATGTGGGGAGGGGGTGGGGGTGGGGGAGGGAGGGGTAGGGAGGCGATCGGTGGGCTTGTTTACTAATCCCTCCCTCAGTCTTTTGATAAAGTGAGAGGAGAGCTGCCCATACGTATAGTAGTACCCTCACATGCCTTTATACACACCGTTTCTAAAGCGGTCTCTAACAGTCGGTTACAGCCGACGATCAGGATTTGGAGAGAGAGAGAGAGAGAGAGAGAGAGAGAGAGCTGGCGTGAGCTTGGCTGGCGGTTGCTTTCAGTGTGGTGTTGGTATGGCTGGTTCACAGTCAAGTTCTTTGTGAAGACTTCTTCAGGGCTGAAGTCCCACGCCAAATTCTTCATCTTTTTTTTTTTTCTTTTTAAAATTTTAATCCGAGTTTGGGATTTGCAGGGGCAACGTCTCTTACACTCCTCTGGTGGGTAATGTAGCGAACAGGGATAAATAACCATCTAACAATGCACTTATCGTAAATGTGTGTGTGTGTGTGTGTGTGTGTGTGGTGTGTGTTGTTGTGTGTGTATGGTATGACGCGCGCGCACCTCTGCTTTTGTGTGTGTGTGTGTGTGTGTGTGTGTGTGTGTGTGTGTGTGTGGTGTATGATGCGCGCGCCTCTGTGTGTGTGTGTGTGTGTGTGTGTGTGTGTGTGTGTGTGTGTGTATGTGTGAGTGTGAGTGTGTGCGCGCGCGCGCGCGTGCGTGAAATAGTGAGCGTTCGTGAGTGCCCGCGCGCGTGCGTGCGCGCGTATGGGTGTATGTGTGTACGCGCGCGTGCGTGTGTGTGTGGTGTGTGTGTGTGTGTGTGTGTGTGTGTGCGTATGTGTGTGTGTGTGTATGTGTGTGTGAGCGTGTGTGTGCGTGCATGTGTCTGTGTGTGTGCGCGCGCGCGTGTGTGTATGTTTGTGTGCGTGTGTGTATATGTGTGTGTGTGTGTGTGTGTGTGTGTGTGTGTGTGTGTGCGTGTGTATGCGCGCGCGCCGCGCCGTGTGTTGTGTGTGTTGTGTGGTTCATCACGCGCCAGCGGGATTTGAACCGGCAACATCCGACAGCCAAAACTCGCTGCCTTACCATTGAGCCACCCGAGGCATCCAAGGTTCAAAGTTCTGGTTCAGCGTTAAATAACTTCATCAACTTCATCCGAATTAAACGTCCACTTTCACCTCAGGGGATATCGCGGACGGGGATGACCAATAACTGGGGCCAGTGTTTCCTTCTCACGTGTTTATAGAGAGTAGAAATTCTGAGTGCCCTTTCCACTGATCAGATGACGTTAGTGTTGTTGGTGTTTGGGGGACGGAGGGGGGGGGGGGGGGGGGAGATGATGGCTGATCATATTAAGAAATTATTTCATTGTTCACCTCCAGCTCTTAGAGACATTATTCCTCTTGGTTTCATCCAAGATGGAAAAATGGATTTGAAACAACTGAGAGATAGGTTTGAAACTGACAGATTGATTTGAAACTGACAGATTGATTTGAATCTGACAGATTGATTTAAAACTGACAGATTGATTTAAAACTGACAGATTGATTTGAATCTGACAGATTGATTTAAAACTGACAGATTGATTTAAAACTGACAGATTGATTTGAATCTGACAGATTGATTTAAAACTGACAGATTGATTTGAATCTGACAGATTGATTTGAATCTGACAGAAGCAGAAGCAGGAACTAGACTGTTCATACGGCGTCTCTCTCTCTCTCTCTCTCTCTCTCTCTCTCTCTCTCTCTCTCTCTCTCTCTCTCTCTCTATTTTCTCATTTAAGAATGTGTTTCATTCTGAAAAGTTTCTCAATGTCATAACAGATAAATGGCACAGAATAAATTACGCAAGATTTAGGTTGAGGACTTTAGGTTTTAATGCAAACAAAAGATGGTTTGAATGTGAAACATCCACAGAATCTCCTTGTCCTGCATGTAGACATATTATTGATGACGAAGAACACTTTCTGTTCCACTGTACTGCTTATAATGAAGTGCGGACAAACTGTTCATTTTTCCAGTTAGATATAGCGAAAAGACAAAATGTCGCTGATGTGTTATCATCAGATGATGAAATTGTAATAAAATAATCAGTTGCGAAATTCATCGCGGAAGCATTGAAAATTAGACGGATGAAGGATAGTGAAATTGAACATAATACATTATAAGAGATATCTGAATGAATGTTATCATTCATCGCATGTTGAAGAGATCAGTAAGATACAATGTCATCATTTGATTGAGTGGATGGTCGAGTCAGTTTTTTTTTTTTTTTTTTTTCATGTTGAAGACATCAGCAAAATACAATCATTTGATTCAGCGGATAGTCGAGTCAATCTTAAGGTGCTTTTTTTTTTTTTTTTTTTAAACCTTACTGCATTACTCCTGTGCGTGAGGTGAGGACATAACGAAATGTTACGAATTTATTTGTTTTTGTTAACTTTGGATTTGATACACACTAGGAATGAAAGTGTACTATTTGTTTGCAGGAAAGGAAGAGGGAAATGTTTTTGTTCTGTTACTTCTCCCCCCTTGTCAAAAGACCTCTTTGGTAATGACAATAAAACATCAAAGTGTCAAAGTGTCAAAAAAGTCTCTCTCTCTCTCTCTCTCTCTCTCTCTCTCTCTCTTTTCTCCCTCGTTCTTTCTCTTTCTCTCTCTCTCTCTCTCTCTCTCTCTCTCTCTCTCTCTCTCTCTCTCTCTTTCTTTCTGTCTGTCTGTCTCTTTCTCATTTGAATGCACATATCAGGCTTAGTCTTTTGCCGAATTCCGTAAACTTCTTTGTGATTGGCAGGTGAGGCCTTCATCATTCACCTGGCGTATAAGCTGAATGGATAAACCATCCTATTAGGCGGACGGCAAGGCTGCTGAGGAGGGAGGATGAATCGTGATTATTGTGTAGCTGGGGGAGATACCTACCTCTAGACGGTAGGGAGCGGAGAGAAAGGGCGGACTGGAGAGATGGCGAGCGAGCCGCCAGGAGGGAGAAGGGAAGGGTGGGGGAGAGATTCAGGATGCATGGTTGTTTACACAGATCGAAGCCACAGCCTCTAACTGCAGGGGAACGCGTGCATAACAAAACAAAGGGAAAGAATGCTCCTCCTGAGAGAGAGAGAGAGAGAGAGAGAGAGAGAGGGTGAGGCGAAAGGACACGGTAATATTTCAGGCATGATGAACATTATGTCAAAGATTGAATGACTCCTGATGGCAGAGTGACGTAAAAGAAAAAAAAAAATGATATGCACTAATCAACCACCAGATGAATTGTTTGCCTGGATGAATTGTTTGAAATCACCACGAAGCTAAGAGTGCCTTCATTGTGCGTACTATTCGCCCTAGTTTCTTTGCCACATAAGCAATCAGAATTTTGTTTTTTCTCTTTGAGAAAACACACTGAGCCAGAACCACCCAGGCACCCAAGGTTCAAAGTTCTGGTTCAGTGCTGAATGATTTCATCAACTTCGTTCGAATTAAACGTCCACTCTCACTTCAGATGGTATGGCGGACAGGTATGAACAATAACTGGGTCAGTGTCTCCTTTACACGTGTTTATAGAGAGTACAAATACCCAGAGCCCTTTGTAAGAATTGGATGACGCTAGTTTTGTTGGTGTTAAGTGGACCGGGGGTGGGGTGGTGGGGGCGAGGGAGGAGGAGAAAAAAGGGGGAGGGGGACAATGGCTAATCATATTAAGAAATCATTTTATTGTTTACCCTCCAGCACTTCTAAAGGCATTATTCCTCTTGGTTTCGTCGAAAATAAAATGGAGTTGAAAATGACAGCTAGCTTAGTTTGAAACTGACAGACGGATTAGAAACTGACAAGACGCGGAAACAGGAGCTAGATTGTTTACACGTCGTCTTTGTTTTTCATCTGTCTGTCTGTCTGTCTGTCTCTGTCTCTCTCTCTCTCTCTCTCTCTCTCTCTCTCTCTCTCTCTCTCTCTCTCTCTCTCTTTCATTTGAATAGATATGAATGTACATGTCGGGCTCAGTAATTTGCAGAATTCTGTAGACTTCTTTGAAATTGTGTGTAAGCTGAATGGATAAACCATCGGGTGGAAGGGGAAGCTTCTGTTGAGGCAGGATGAATCGTCATTGTTTGGCTGGGGAGATACCTGCCTTCAACAGTAACAGGGCCGTGGGAACGGAGAGGATTTAATGGGAGAGATGGCGAGGGAGCCGCCCGGAGGAAGAAGAGAAGGGTAGGGGGTGAGATTCAGGACGCAGGATTGTTTACACACATCAAAGCCACAGCTCCTAACCGAAGTAACTGAAGGGGAACACATACATAACAAAATAAAGGGAAAGAATGCTCCTCTTGAGAGAGAGAGAGAGAGAGAGAGAGAGAGAGAGAGAGAGAGAGGAGAGAGAGGGGGGGAGGAGGAGGGGGGGGACACAGGAACATTGACGTCAAAGATTGAATGACTCCTGAATGTAGATGAAATAAAAGAAAACAAAAATGATATGCTCTCTCTCTCTCTCTCTCTCTCTCTCTCCCCTCTTCTCTCTCTCCTCTCTCTTCTCTGTGTGTGCTTCAAATACCATTTAACATTTGTTTCAATTTCCACCTGCGGTCACCTCACTCTGCAACCTGCTTGGTCTTCGCTTTTCGTTTGTTTTGTCTTTTATTAATCAAGATTAAGCTGTATGTCCTACTACGTGATTCGCCGGAGTCTGTTACCTTGCTTATGATTGGTAGAGACATTGAAGGGTGTTGATGGATCGTCACCTGTGGTCACCATGGCGACTATCCCCATTGGGTGAAGCCTGTCAGTCAGTCGGTGGAAGCCGTCAATCATTCTACATCCGGTGTTGTCGTATCCGGTTTATGTTTATGTCCGGGGACTGAGAAGAAAATAAGCAAACAACAACAACAACAACAACAAAAGTAGAAGTGGTGGTGGTGGTGGTGATAGTGTGTGTGTGTGTGTGTGTGTGTGTTGTGTGTTGTGTGTGTGTGTGTGTGACGGAAGGGTGGCGGTGAGTGGGGGGAGAGAAGGGGGTAAAGGGAGGGGGAGGAGGAGAGAGGAGGAAATGGTGTAAACTTCACAACATTTTAACTCATGTAGATGCTGTACAATACTAACCTTCTTCTGCTGTCTGATTATCATTATTATTATTATTATTATTATTATTATTATTAGTTAGTGGTAGTAGTATGTCGTAGTAGTAGTAGTAGCAGCAGCAGCAGCAACAGCAGCAGCAGCAGCAACAGTAGTAGTATTAATAATAGTAGTAGTTGTTGTAATGGTAGTAATAGTAGTAGTAGTAGTGGTAGTAATAGTGGTAGCAGAAGAGTAGTAGTAGTCGCAGTAGCAACAACAACAACGACGACGACGAAGACGACAACAACATCAACAACAACAGCAACAATGATGATAATGATAAGAACAATAATAAGAACAATAATAATAATAATGATGATGATGATAATAATAATAATAATAATAATAATAACAGTGTGCACGTATGCACGTAACCACTAATAAAGAGCCTCAATTTGTTGACAACAGCATAACTCGTCGACGAAAGCTAAAAAAAACAAACAAAAAAAACAAACAAAAACAAAAACAAAAAACCCCTCGACTCAGGCTATTCCATTCATACACAGTGTTACTCCTCTTTCCCTGTCTCTGTCCTTGTTCTTTCACTCCCTTTCCTGCCCACCTCTCCTCTCCCCATTCCCCCCCCACCCCCCACCCTTCCCACCCGGCCCTACCGTTTCCTATTTTCTTCCTTCCACCTAACTGTGTGTCACTACAAAAGTACGTCTCTCTCCCCCCACCCCCACCCCACCCCCCCCCCCCACACACACTCCCCATTCCCCCACCCTACCCCCACCCCCGCCCCCAGAAAGTGAAAGGCCAACAAGTGAAACTGCGATCTTATCAGGAATCCGCCTAAAGGAAACTTATAGAATTCGACATGTCACGTAGGCTGAAACAGACATCAACATGCATGAAAGACATATCACGCAGGCTGAAACAGACATCAACATGCATAAAAGACATATCACGCAGGCT
>CM065721.1:72570472-72582972 GCA_033310375.1 Conus canariensis
CTTCCCCTCTCTCTCCCTCCCTCCCTCTCTCTCTTCTCCTCTCTCTCCCTCTATCCCCCTCTCTCTTCCCCCCTCTTTCTGCCTCCCTCCCCTCTCTCCCTCTCTCCCCACTCACTCTCTCCCTCCCTTACTCACTCCCTCTCTGTCTCTCCCTCTCTGTCTCTCCCTCCCTCTCCCCTCACTCTCTCCTTCCCCCTCTCTCTCTCCGTCTCTCTCCGTCTCTCTCTGTCTCTCTCTCCGTCTCTGTCTGTCTGTCTCTCTTTCTGTCTCTCTCTGTCTCTCCCTCCCCTCTCTCCCTCTCTCTCTTTCTCCCTCTCTCTTCATCCCTCCCTCTCTTTCTTCCTCCCTCCTTCTCTCCCCCTCACTCTCTCCCCCTCTCTCTCTCCCCTCCCTCTCTCCTCTCCCCTCACCTCTCCCCTCACTCTCTCCTCCTCGTCTCTCTCTCCTCTCCCCTCACTCTCTCCTCCTCCCTCTCTCTCTCTCTCTCTCTTCTCTCTCTCTCTCTCTCTCTCTCTCTCTCTCTCTCTCTCTCTCTCTCTCTGTGGGAGTCTTCTTATTGTTTATTCAGCGAGAACTGAAGGGCCCACCCGGGGTCTGTCAGATAAACGAGTGTTTGTCTTCGTGAAGTCATTCTTTTGGTTCCACCAATTTTTTTTTTCACTGTCTTTCTTTTTTTTTCTTTTTTTTTCTCATTTCTTCATGTCAGGGATTAATTCCTATTTAACAAAAAAGGTGTCGAGTCGATTGGATGAAGACGAATACGAAGAACATAAACATGAAAGGGTAAAAACAGGCTGAAAAATTTCGATATGGTGGGGGGGGGGGGGGAGAGAGAGAGAGAGAGAGAGAGAGAGAGAGAGAGAGAGAGAGAAAGAGAGAGAGAGAGAGAGGAAGAGAGAGTGGGAGAGAGTGGGAGAGAGAGACAATGACAATGACAAAGTTTTATTCAGTTTAGGCCAAGGCCCCTCACTGAAGGGGTATATATACAGAAACAAATAAATAAAGCGAAATATTACCTCTTGCGATCGATATTGTTTACATACAAAAGCATGATATACATGCACATTATTCACGCACGTACACTCTCCTTGACACGAAAGGGTAAAAACAGGCTGAAAAATTTCAATATGGTGGGGGGGGGGGGAGAGAGAGAGAGAGAGAGAGAGAGAGAGAGAGAGAGAGAGAGAGAGAGAGAGAGAGAGGAAGGGGGAGCAGGGGTCGAATGAATCAACAAAGAAAAGAGGGGGCGAGGGGGGGGGGTGAGGGAGGGGGAGAGACGAACAAAATGTCGATCGAACGAATGAGTAAGTGAACCAATGAATCAGTATATGTATATTTTTTAAAAAGATTTTGTATGGATGTACAGTGGCCAGTTCAAACAATGTTTCACGACACAGGATTGCTGGACCTATGATCCCCATGGACGCAGTGTAGAGTCCTTTCGTCATTTTCTTTCATTTCTTTAAGAGCAGTAAGTCTAGCAGAATGAATGTGTCAGCACACCACACAGTAGTAGTACAGTCATAAACTCAGACGCTCTGTATCATACGTTGAAATAGTAAAGTCAGCACGGGAATGTCCATCGATAATGAAATGAAACTTACACATTGTGCATGGTGAGGGGCGAGAAATTAAACAAAAAAAAGACCGAAAGGTGGGGAAAGAAGTAGGAGGATGGAGGCTCCACTCAAAAAAAAAAAAAAAGAAAAAAAAGAGAAGGCGGAAGGAGAAAAAGAAAAAACAAAAAAATGGGTGGAAAGGAGGTTGGAGGACTCCTCCTCCCCCCAAAAAAAAAAAAAGAAAAAAAAAAAAGAAGAAAAAGTAGTGAAGGTCTTGGAGCTTGACAGGAGACAAAGGAAACAGTAGACAGCTGGCTAAAGGGGACAAAAACAAAGGGGAAGGGGAAGAAAGGGAAATGATAACCGCGAAGACTGGCGGGAAGGGTTCCCTAAGTGATTGCGGCCAGGCTGACCAGACCCCATCCCATAGTCTCCAAGACTGCCCCCTTGCACAAGGAGACGCGGCATCAGTCCTGGCCCGGGGGGTGCGGACCTCAACACAACCAAGCTCAGGGGGACGGCAGCCGATCTCCGCAGGACGTCCGATTTTGTGGCATCCCTCGGACTTCGACCCTGACTGCGTAGCTGTCTAACGCCAAAGAAAGAAAGAAAGAAAGAAAGAAAGATGGGAAGGGTTCATTGGTTCGCTGGCACTTCAGGATTGGGATTGTGACATGGAATCGTTCCTCTTTTGTTGCCTACCGCTGTGAATGAATTTTAAATTCTGAGTGTTAATGGTGTGAATAAATGTTACATTTTGAGTGTTAATGGTGTGAATACATGTTACATTTTGAGTGTTAATGGTGTGAATACATGTTACATTTTGAGTGTTAATGGTGTGAATACATGTTACATTTTGAGTGTTAATGGTGTGAATACATGTTACATTTTGAGTCTCAGTGGTGAGAGGCGTCCGTTGTGTACTAGAACTTCAGAATTCGGGTGTGGCATGGTATCGTTCACCCCCTCCCCACCCCCCCCCTTTTTTTTTGTTTTGAAGGCTACCTTTGCAAATGAATATCAAGTCCTATGTCTGAGTTTCAGTACCGACACTAAATAATGATATCAAACTACAAAAATCAGATCACAAACAAATGGCTCATAAATAAAACCCAATAAACAAGTGTTAACTTAGGTCCCTCGCTCCCCCGCTCTTTGTGTGTGTGTGTGTGTGTGTGTGTGTGTGTGTGTGTGTGTGTGTGTGTGTGTGTGTGTGTGTGTGTGTTCCTGGTCAGCATGCTGCAGTGCAGAGACCTGTCACACTGTCTTAATCCTTTTAATACAGAGTTTTTTTCCACTTTTTTTTTTTTCTTTTTTCTTTTAAATCAACCAGGTAACAAAATGCTTTATACAGATAAAGTGCTTCTCTCCTTTTTGAGGGGATTTCTTTTCTTTTCTTTTCTTTTCTTTGAATCTCCCGAGTATTACACACAGATCTGATATATATATATATATATATATATATATATATATATATATATATATATATATATATATAACGCCTCAGTCATTTTCAAGTGGAGTTCATTTAGTTTGTATGTCTCAGGAAAACATAGAAGGCCATTTATACAGCCACTGCAGAGGCTCACTTCTCTTCCAGCAACAAATACAGCAGATCAACGTGTGTGATCTGCAACAAATACCCTGCTCAGTGCTATGAGTGTGATGATGAAAACGAAATGCGCGCTTTGTAAGGAAGCGAGGGGTCCCGCTGAACTTGACCTGTGTGTGCGGAATTGTACATATTTACAGGGTTTTGGGCATGCTGAGAAAAAACATTTATTCGTTGAAAAGAAAATGAAAATGTATACTGACTGTTAGAATTGAAATGTTAAAGATTTCACGTAGTACTTTTCGGTTTGGGTTGTTAAATAGAACGGATAACTAAGTTGGCTGTGTTTAGTAGTGTTGGCTAAGTTATACATTTACACATATGAAATAGAATTACGTCCCTCAAATTTACTGGATTAAAAAAAAAATACAATTGACATCAAGAAATAAGATTTTGTGCAATGATGCCATAATAATCGAACAAAAATGCCGTCCAAATTCACACGAATAAAATCACAACGATCCAGTTTTCAATAGAAGAGATGAACAAAATTCCATAAATGAAATGTGCGATGTTTTTATGCTTATTCATTTATTTTCGCTTCGTAAGGTTATGTATTATTTTTCATTTATCTCCTAATGATACAGTTCTTCGGAAACAAAATCCCATACCAGCTTGTCAACGTTCATTCCAGACTCTGAAAACTTCTCTCCTACTGACCAGGTATACTACAGCCGCACACAGTCAGAAACAGATGCACACCTGGAATATAGATCGTTTTGGTGCATCACGTTTGACCTTATTCCTGATTTCCACACATCCATCATGTTTCACTCAAAATCAGGTAGAGTCAAGATGCGTCAAATGATTGGTTGTACAACGCACACACACACACACACACACACACACACACACACACACACACACACGCACACACACACGCACGCACGCACACACGCGCACACACACACACGCATCACACACACATCACGCACACGCACATATACACGCACGCACGCACGCGCGCGCGCGCGCGCGCACGCGCGCCACACACACACACACACACACACACACACACACACACACACACACACACACTCACGCACACACACACGCTTGTATTCTTCTAATATCACATATGTGAACAGACGTAAAACTGAAGTACTACTACTACTACTACTACTACTACACACACACACACACAGACACACACACACACAGAGGGAGGCCTGATAACACGTGAAGAGATATCTTGATAAGCACCAATCGCGAAGGAGATTACATCAGTCAGCAAATCGTGTAACCCGACTTATATATTAGGAAGATACAGCTAAAAGAGACGGAGACGTACAAAAAAGGAGAAAGTATAAACAACCCGGACTCTGAATCAGCTTCTTTGCGATTAAAATTCCACGTTATCTTATATACAAACAAGACCGATGTCACAAGAGATCAGTAATCGCCATACTTTCCCGCCGTACAGTGCAAGTCATAACCGCCTATGATCGCACCACAAATACTGTTCGGGTAAACCGTGAGTCAGTACTGGAGTGAAACAGATACTTGAGGCTTTTAGCGCTCTGGAAAGGGAGAGTACTCACGATGATGCACAAGAACTGAGGATTCTCTTTCTTTTCTTTCGCGTTCCCGGCCATGCTAGATCCTCAATCCGGTTAGTAAGGCGAAGTCCACAGTCCGCCGCAGAGACCCCACTGGTCCCCACAGCTTCTCCTGGACCTCAGCCGGACAGGGCCACGTCTGGCGTCTCAAGGCTTCAAAGAAGGGGCAGGACTGTAAGATGTGGGTGGGAGTTTGGGAGCCTGTGCCACAAGGGCACTGGTCAGTATGAGAGAGTTTGAGACGTGAGAGATGGGAGAGGAGCTGGCAGTGTCCTGTTCGACTCGGAGGACTAGGCAAAAAACGTGACTGGGTGAAACATGGTGTATTCTATCCTTTCAAAGGCCTCGAAATCATGAGGTAGTCGCTACAGTTTGTCAGATACTACGACAGACAGCCGGAATTTCTAGGACAGGAAGACTTTGTTGCAGAAATTCTTAAGAGAAAACGCATGCATACAAAAGATAACTTGTATATTAACCTACAAAAAGAAAAAAAAAAATCAGGATGATTTTGGTAAATGAGAATGCTGCACGAGCAGTATTCACACACACAGTAAGTTTACCAATTTGTAAAATAATATCACCTCACACTCAGCAACTGCCTAAGAACGTCTGAGAACCGGACGAGTGGAGGAAGCTGGTTGTCAAATCTTCTGTCACTGACCTGTATACAATGGGTACACGTTTGCTGAGAATAAAATGAAAATGGGTACGGGTCATCAGCAAAAGGAAGGAATTTATTTCCAGAAACACATAAGCAAACAATCACAAGAGGAACTAATTCGATGAAACAAACCAAGATAAACAAAAATATTTTCACTTGCGTTTGAAGCCAATCACAACACATATTCATATATCTAGTTTCCGTTCATAAGTTCATATCTAGTTTTCAGTGCATAAAATATATACATTGTCAAATTTCTAAGGATCATCATATTTTCAGACTGCATTAAATAAGCTAAACAATCGCCATTTGGATAGGAATAGAATCTTGAGAAATATTTTTCTCGCAAATATGAGTACTTTAAACATTCAAACAAGAAATGGAATTCGTTTTCAATTTTATTACAAAAGGACAGAGAGAGAGAGAGAGAGAGAGAGAGAGAGAGAGAGAGAGAGAGAGAGAGAGAGAGAGAGAGAGAGAGAGAGAGAGAGAAAAGTACATGTGACCCCCAACTGCATGTCCTTTGTCTCCCTGCCCTTGGTGTGGTCAGTCATTAAGGAATAACGCGCGCAGTTAATCTAACCTATCCTACAAAGCTTTGGTCCACCTTTAATGAGCGCGTGAAAAAGGAAAGATGGGAGGGGAGGGGGGGGGGGGAAGGATGAGTGGTGTGTGGCGTGTGGCGGATGGTCAAAAAGAACCCGGCATTGTGAGGAACAGAGACACAAACATTGGCTTTGTGTAAGCTGTTGAACAGTACAACTGTATACGTGGAATACACACGCATCCCTCAACAGGGCCTCAGGATGTGACGTAGTCCGCTAATGACTCGTCCGACTCTGCAACAGATGGCTTTTGTTGGACAGGTAAAAGGTGTCGTAGATATATTGAAGTAACCACATATACGTAGAAGACAACTTTATTAACTCTTCAAACAAACAACGAAGTTACGATGGTTTTGGTAAATGCGTTAAAAAAAAATGTAATACGCCCTCGCACTGGGAGGTTTATAAATTTTTAAAGTGACTTACTTACTTACTTAATCCTCTTGGTTCCTCGGGGAACATAGGGCCGCAACCACACTCCCCCAGCGCACTCTGTTCTGGGACGCCCTCTTCAGCTCGGCCCATGTCATTCCGGTGGCCTTGGCTTCAGTGTTTGTACTTCTCCGCTACGTCTGTCTTGGTCGCCCAACTTTGCGTTTGCCCTGGGGGTTCCATTCCAGAGACTGCCTTGTGATGTTGGATGTGGGCTTTCGCAACGTGTGGCCAATCCATCCCCATTTCCTTTTTTCTAATCTCTTGGTCGATGGATGTCTGCTTTGTTCTGTTCCAGAGGTCTTGGTTGGAAATCACCTCTGGCCACCTGATGTTGAGAATGTTGCGGAGGCATCTGTTAATGAAGGTTTGCAGTCTGTGGTTGTTTGTCTTTGTGGTACGCCATGTTTCCGAGCCATAGAGGAGAACTGATTTTACGTTGGTGTTGAAGATCCTGATCTTGTTGTGTAGTGAGAGAGCTGAGGATCTCCAGATTGGGCGTAGGGTGTGAAAGGCATGTCTGGCTTTGTTTATACGGCTCCTGATGTCTTCGTCCGTTCCCCCGTCCTTGCTGACCACACTGCCCAGGTATACAAACTTGTCGACTTCTTTGATGTCTTCCTGCTGCAGTTGGATGGGGTCCTGCTGATTGTTGTTTATCCTCATGACTTCGGTTTTGCCGGTGTTGATCTTGAGACCGGTCTTCTCAGCTTCCTCAGCAACTCGGTCCAGCTTTGCCTGTGCGTCTTGTTGCTTGTGGGAGAGAAGGGCGATGTCATCTGCAAAATCCAGGTCTTCTAGTTGTTTGGCGAAGGTCCACTGGATCCCTGTCCTCCTTCCTGTTGTTGACTGCCTCATGATCCAGTCGATCACCATCAGGAAGATTGTCGGCGAGAGGATACAGCCCTGGCGGACGCCGGTCTGTACAGAGAAGGGCTCTGTCAGTTTTCCATCGTGGACTACTTGGCATGTGGCGTTTCCATACAGCTGCTGGATGATGGTGATGAACTTGGGTGGAAATCCATAGTGCTGCATCAGTTTCCAGATGACCTCCCTGTCAACGCTGTCAAACGCCTTCTGGAAGTCAACGAAGACGCTGTACAGGGGGGTCTGCCACTCCAGGGACTGCTCGATGATGATCCTCATTGTCGCGATGTGGTCAGTGCAGGATTTATCTTGGCGGAAACCTGCCTGCTCCTCCCGGAGTGCCTTGTCCAGTGTGGTCTTCAGCCTCTCCAGGATGATCCTGGTGAGAACCTTTCCCGGGATGGACAAAAGCATGATGCCCCTCCAGTTGGTGCAGGATGAGAGGTCCCCTCTCTTTGGCAGCTTCACCAGGTGTCCCTTCTTCCAATCGTCTGGCACATCCTCGTTCTCCCAGATCTTCTTCAGGAGCGGGTGCAACATATCGGTGGAGGTCTGGATGTCGGCCCTTAAGGCTTCAGATGGTATGCTGTCCGGACCTGCTGCCTTGCCAGACTTGAGGGTCTTGATGGCTTTCATGATCTCGGTCTTGGTTGGAGGATTGGTGTTGACGTTAAGTAGCTGTGCTGCTGGTGGTATATCTGGCGGGGTTAGTGATGGGGGCCTGTTAAGTGTTTCTTTGAAGTGTTCCGCCCATCTTGCTCTTTGGTCTTCCTCTCTCGTGATGATGTCTCCGTTCTTGTCCTTGACTGGTCGGGTGGGGTTGCTGTTCTTCCCCGGAGAGTGTTCTTGTTATTTCATACAGCCTTTTCATGTTTCGTTGTCCAGCTGCAGTTTCTGCTTCTTCTGTGAGGTCGTTGATGTATTTCTTCTTGTCGCTTCTTGCGCTCCTCTTGACTTGCCGATTGATGTCCCAGTACTGTGCCTGTAGATCACACTTCTGTTCTTGGTCTTGAGCCTGGTTGATCTGGTCTTTCATGTGTTTCCTTTCTGTGATGAGGTCCCAGGTGTCTGTAGTTAGCCATTCCTTATGCTTCCTTGTTCTTTTCCCTAGCACTTCCTTGCATGTTGATGTTCAGATGTCTCGTAGGTTGTGCCAGTGTTCCTCAACTGTCTCGTCTGATAGTGTGCCGAGAGTGCTGAATCTGTTCTTTATCTGACATTTGAAGTCTGTCATCTTAACATCTTCCTTCAAGCTGTACACATTGTATTTGTAGGATGGTCTTTCTGCCTGGTCTCTGTAGGCTTTCAGCTTTATCTTGATCGTTGCAATGACGAGTTGGTGGTCTGAGGCTGCATCAGCTCCCCGCATTGCTCTTACGTCGTGTAGGCTTCACCGCCATTTCCTGCCGATGGTGATGTGATCGATCTGGTTTTCGGTTCTTCCATCTGGTGATGTCCAGGTTGTTTTGTGGATGGTCTTGTGGGGGAAGATGGTGTCTCCAATGACCAGGTCATTGGAGGTGCAGAATTCGATGAAGAGTTCCCCATTCTCGTTCTGTACCCCTGTTCCATGTTTGCCCATGATAAGTTCTCTGTTGGTGTTGTCAGTCCCTACTTTGGCGTTGAGGTCTCCCATGGGGATCTTCAGGTCCCTTCTTGGTGTTCTGTCCAGGACGGCTTGGAGCTGTTCATAGAAGTCCTCTTTTTCTTCCGCTACCGCCACGTTGATGGGGGCGTAGCATTGGAGGATGGTGACTTTCCTGCCCTTCGAGTTGAATCTGGCGGTCAGGATTCTTGGTGACACAGGTTCCCAGGACAGGAGAGCTTGTGTTGTTTCAGGTGTCATAAGCAATCCAACTCCATGCGTGTGTGGCAGGCCTTCTTCATGTCCGGAGTGGATGATGGTGTCTCCAGATATGAGTCGTGTGCGTCCTGTTCCTGTCCACCTTGTCTCACACAGACCGAGGATCTTCAAGTTGTATCTGTGCATCTCTCGACTCACTTGTGCTGCTTTTCCTGCCTCATATAGGGTTCGGATGTTCCAGGTCCCTATCCTGGCTGTGGCCTTGGTTGTCAGGAGAGTTGTCGGCGCACTGGCTTCCCTAGGGCTTTCACCAGCTCGCGTCACAAGCTCTTCCAGAGAGGACTCTCCCTCGTCCAAGTTGCGCTGTAGGTCTATAGTTGCGGTTTCTGTAACTGATTCTTTTTTCCGGGAGGAGGTAGTTGGCCTCCTGCTCAACCCCCAGACTTGGAGGACCAGGTTTTTCTGTCAGGGTTTGCTTCCCTTAGACTGCGTTGGTCCACGATTTACACCCCATCCGCCACCCGGGGAACGCGCCTCAGTACGCCGTGCAGTCCCAGCGCGAGGAAATTTTTAAAGTAATGCTGTCAAACGTATTTAGGGCCCTGTTTGGGTTAGCTCATGCTGACCAAGAAAGAGCGTATGTGTGCAATCGTATTGTGTGTATGTAGTTGTTCAGAGGTCCCAACTGCTTGCAATTGTCCTGAAAACAAGAATCACTTTTGTTTGTAGACTAGCGCCAAAGCATGAGCCGGGATTCAAACCCTTCATGATGACTCGCACAAAACCACTGGAAAAAAAGGCAAACAGGGACACGAGAACGTTGGATCATGGAGAGGAATGGAACCCACGGTCCCTAAGACAGGAGCGATGTGAACGAAAAGTACACCTGACCCCTGTGCTTCCTTTGGCTCTTTGCCCTCCTTGAGGTCAAGCCACAGAGGAATGACCTGAACAATGAGTATAACGTGCAGTGCCTTGACCCATCAATAAACACCTGCTGATCAGCTTTGCATACAACTTGCGGAAGACGTGGGATGGTGGGGATGTGGGGGTGGAGGGGGGGGGGGGGGGGGGGGGGGAGGAAGTGGAGGTATGTGTGGGATGGAGTGAGGTGGGAGTGGGGTGGGAGGGGGTGATCATTAAGTCCCCGGTAGGGATGGGAACGCAACACCCTTTCGTGTCAGCAGCTTGTTCTGTATGACTACACACATGAAATACACATCCCTTTAACAGGCCTCAGAATATGACACTGTCGCCAATGTCTTGTCAGACTCCGAGACAGACAGGTTGAATTTACTCGGCTCGTAAAATGTGCTGTGAAAACAGTTAAGTGGACAGGTATATTCGTACAAGACAACAGCTTTATTAACTTCTTATTAACTAAACAACAAAATGACAATGAATTAGCTAACTGTAATAGACCACGCACTAGCAAGTTCATAAACTTCTAAAGTAACGTAGTCCACAGTATTGAGGGCCCTGTAAGGTTAGCTCATGCCAACCAAGAAACAGCATTATGTGCGCGATAACGTACTGTGAGCGATGGCCTAGAGGTCCGAAGTGGTTGCCATTGTCATACAAACAGAATTCACATCCGAGATTCAAACCTGACTGATGACCGACCCGCACAGATCCAGTGAGAAAGGCAAGTACGGACATAAGAGCACTGGCAAGGACTGGAACCCAAGGTCACTGAGACACGAGCAGCGGGGAACGAACAGTACACGTGACCCCTTTACGTCCGTCGGCTCTTTGCCCTCTTTGCGGTCAGGTCACGGAGGAACAAACTGGACACATAAGTACGACCTTCAGTGCTTCGGCCCACTCATAAACGAACACCTGCTGATTGATCTTGCATAATAACTGCGGGAAGAAATAATGCGATGAGTAGGGATGGAGGAGTGGGGTGGAGGGAGGAGTGGGGTGGGGTGAGGGTGAAGGTGGGGAGGGGGGTGGGGGGTGGGCAGTCCGTGGTCACAATGTCCCTGGCACGGTGGAGAATAGGGATGGGAACGTCATACGCCTTATATATATATAAATAAAATTAGGGTTAAAAAGCCACTCAGAATTCTAAAAGTGCTCAACCAGGTAGGGAGCGACATAACAGTTTAAAATGAGATTTTAAAACAGAAAAAGTAAAACCACCTACAAAATTATTTCGAGCCAAAGTGGCTCGAAACAATTTTGTAGGTAGTTTTACTTTTTCTGTTTTAAAATCTCATTTTAAACTGTTATATATATATATATATATATATATATATATATATATATAATAAATATATATAATAAATGACTAATAAATTCCAAGGATAAGTAACCGAGCACCGTTCCAGCAACTTACAGAGCAGCTTGGTGTTGCAATGACTGCAAGAAATATTCAGTTATAAACAAAGCTTGCTCTTATGTCATAGATTGAAGAAATAGGGGGAGATAAGCATTCATATCTGCAGTGGTAGTTAATTCGCCTAACTTACAGTATGTGCTTGAGAGGGTGGAATGGGGAATAATAAATGCTTCTCAAAATGATCCTTCAGCATGCTTACAGTCTCCAAGGGGGAGACAATCTCCAGTGGGGAGGAAACTCAACATATAACTCCTGGTCAGATACCGTATACGGTATCTGACCAGGAGTTATATGTTAGTGAGTTTCCTCCCCATTGGAGATTGTCTCCCCCTTGGAGACTATAAGCTTGCTGGAAGCATTTATTATTCCCCATTCCACCCACTCAAGCACATACTGCTAGTTAGGCAGAATATCTACCACTGCAGATATGAATGCTTAACTCCCCCTATTTCTTCAATCTAAGACAAAAGAGCAAGCTTTGTTTATAATTGAATATATATATATATATATATATATATATATATATATATATATACATACATATATATATATATTTTTAATTCATTAATTTTAGTGAACAGTTGTTCTGCATGACTGCACGCGTGGAATACACATCCCTTGCCAGGCCTCAAAATATGAACAGTCGCTTATGACTTGCCAAAGAGATTCCCGAGACAGGTCAGACTTGTTGGGCAAGTCAAAATATCTGGTAGAAACATTTAGGTAAATACATAACGCGTACAAGACAACCTGTTTATTAACTTCTGAAACCAACAGTAACAACATTACCATGAGAATGGTAAAACGAGTGCGCTATGCGCCCCGGCGATGATACGTTCATTAATTTTTATATAATTCAGCCCAGGGTATTTGGGGCTCTGTCAGGGTTAGCTCACGCCGACGTAGAAATAGTGCAGTGTGGAATCATGCTCTGTGTGTGTGTGTGTGTGTGTGTGTGTGTGTGTGTGTGTGTGTGTGTGTGTGTGTGTGTGCGGTTGTCCTGCAGGTATAACAATTGTTCGCAAATGTCTTGAAACCAGTAATCATGTCCGTC
>CM065721.1:72585472-72587972 GCA_033310375.1 Conus canariensis
GGATCGTATGCTTTGTTATCATTTTTTGTACCTTTTGTCATTCTTTGTTTGTGGGATAATTGTTTATAATCGCTCAGCGTGTTTGAGCCCAAACGCCATGCCATTGATGACCAGGAAAATGTTCCGGCTCTGTTCTCTGTTCTGTTTGAATTTTTACTCCGTGCAGTGACATGACTTGTTGCCTAACTCAGTTTCAGAGCCAGAGTCGGAATGTTCTATGCCAGGGCCCTAAAAATTGTCTATGTTCAAGTTGTCCTTTTTCACAGTGACTGACGTTGGTCCGTTTCTTCTCTTGATGATATATGGATCATCAGCACTGACCCTCTCACTTTTCCTTTTTATAATGTTGAACGGACCGCTCGTCAGTACGATGCCGTTTTAAGCTCTCATCTCTTGATCCATCACTTTCAATAGTCATGATGTGAACACGCTTCCTCAACGTGTGGGTACTGCTGACCTGCTTATTATTTTTCTTGTCGGATTTGCAATACAGATGTTGCTACAACTTGCAGGTGATGTCCACCCAAACCCAGGTCCGGGCTGATGATATTTCAAATGGATATCCATCATCCACTGAATGTACATAGCTTAAGCAAAAAAAATTCCTCTAATTCAGTGTGAAGTAAGTTGTTTTGATGTGGTAACCATGTCTGAAACATGGCTTTCAGACAATATTTCTAATGACGACATTACTAATTCCCGGTTTCCAACCTCCAGTCAGGAGAGACAGAGTAGGCGATCCACATGGAGGTGTTGCTGTGTACGTAAAAGATCATTTAGTTTGCAAACCTAGACCCGACCTGAGTGTGCCATTTCTGGAGGCTGTGTGGATTGAGACAAAACTAGGACAAAAACACACTGCTGATAGGAACATTCTACAGACACCCTCTGTAATGTAGCTTACTGGGACTTAATTGATCAGGCAGTACAGTTAGCTGAAAATACTCCTAAAAATTCATTATTCTTGGTGATTTCAACGCAGATTGTACAGTTCAAAACCACCACCGCATCTTCAAAATATTATGTCAACGAATAATTTATTTTCAGATAGTTAATAAATCAAACTCGTATTACTGAAAACTCGTCCACCATAATTGATTTAATACTTACGCCATGTCCAGACCTCATTCAAAGGTTCAGGAGTACTGTCACCAGTCTGTAGCGATCATTGTGCTCCGTATGTTGTCTTGAAAAACCACCGCAGATTTAACACCTCCTACAAACGTACAGTGTTTAATTATGCTAAAACTAAATGCTCAGAGACTAACTGCTGAATTATCTAATACTGACTGGGATTCCATTTTAACCTTGGAATCTATTGATGATGCTGCCCGGAGAAGTTTTCTGATCTGCTTGTGTATGTTGCAAAACTATGTATGCCAGTAAAAGAGGTTACAATAGATGACCGCCGATGCGCCATGGATTACGACTGAAATTAAAAAAATAATCAAAAAAAAAATAGTATCCATAAATTGGCTAAATCATTTAAATTCTGACTGGGCTTGGGCTTTCTTTCGTCGTACTCGAAATGAGCTTACACATATTATTAGACTGAGGAAGGCAGAATATGTATTAGAATTAGACAACAGAATCTCCTCTCCGAATTGCTTTGGAACCAAGGGCTGGTGGGAAACTAGTTTAAAACATTCATTCGTAACAAAGGCATGCCTCAGGACGAAATCCCTCCCATTGAAGATAACGATGTGATTTATTACACTCCAAAAGATAAGGTACTGCCCTTAATAATTACTTTGCCGCGCAATGTTCGGTCGATGACGATGTGAAGATTTACCTAGGATAAATGAATTTGCGGTTTGATTAGTCATTTAGTTACTACCAAAGACGTTGTTCTAGAAATACTGAAAGGTCTTGATAGTAGAAAAGCTGTCGGACCAGACCTGGTACACAATAGAATTTTAATTGCTGCTGCGGACGTCATTTGTGAACCATTTGCATACCTGTTTAATCGCTCATTAACAGAAGGGAAATTTCCTTTAATATGGAAACTGGCTCATGTAACCCCCATATTTAAAAAGGAGATAAACATAAATGCGAAAAACTACCGTCCTATTTCATTATTGAGCTGTATCGGTAAAATCTTAGAAAAAATGTGTTCAGCAACATGTGTGTTTAAACACCTTTTAGGCAATAATCTTTTATCAGATGCCCAGTCGGGGTTCATTCCAAGAGACTCAACTGTTTTTCAACTTTTGTGTATATATGATGATTTTTGCAAATTTCTAGACTCAAGAACTACTGCACAGGTGATTTTTTTTCGACGTATCTAAGGCCTTTGATAAGGTATGGCACCGTGGATTACTATATAAACTTTCTGCCTTGGGTGTTAGAGGACAGTTGCTTGATTGGTTTGCTGACTATTTGACAAATCGTACACAGGCAGTAGTTTTAAAGGGAAGTAAATCACCGTATCTCCCGATATGGGCAGGCGTCCCCCAAGGTTCTATTCTTGGACCAATGTTATTCCTTATTTATATAAATG
>CM065721.1:72593237-72650737 GCA_033310375.1 Conus canariensis
CTCCTATCAGATCAAACTCGGCTGTGTCTGCTAGATCTTTTAGCTCTACTGCAACGCATTTAGGAGCTAACTCCGCTTTTGATTTTGGCCCTCGAGACAACCGGTTTTCCATCTTGGTTAGTTATTTTTACACACACTGAATTTATAGACCCTGCAACTAATTCTTTAAACCGACTGTTTTCACCAAATGTGCTTAACTGATAATCGCAAAAACCCGCCTTAATTGATGGTAGTACTCTTAGAACCGTAGATGGCTGGCCATCAAATAAATTACTGTCTGTTTTTAACTCTTGTAAATGGACATACAACATTGGGTTCACGAGAAAATCAGATGGTTCATTACCTTCAAATTGATAGGTGTCTTCTCTTGTACTAAATTTATAAGATCTGCTAGTACTGTGGAAGCCCAAGATTCTAGCAAGACCTTTAGGAAAAGTATACTCTCTTTTTTCTTCTAGTGGAAAATGTATAGTAATTCTGAGGTTTGCTTCGTTAATTTTTAGCAATATGCCAAATTCGTTAAGTACTTCTTTTAAAGACCAAAAGTTGTAATAACCTTCTGGTATTTTTTCATGAGTTATTTGATTGCCCCCCTCGTTACTAATATTAATCCAGTTATTCTGAGCTTTTTCAGATATATTAAACCACTTAACTTTAAAACCAATTTCTCTAAGAGCAACCCTATTATTACCGCGCCTATTGTTAATTGGATACTTTAAGAACACACGTGTGCTTTGTTTAGTTATATAAATGTGCATCATTAAATCCTTTTTTAAAAATCTATTTAAAATGGAGCCTTTTAAATATAATGAAAGTGCCACTTACGATGTAGGAGGGGTTTATGAGCTCAAATCTTTGGACTTCAGTAACCTAACCATCGCTGTAGATGAATCATATGGCTTCCTAGTCAGACTTGTAAACCCGCTAACTAGATATTTAAATCCTCCAATAAAGAGTGATAGAGTGCCATCAGCATGGTCAACTCACCCCATGGCTTTTTACCAGAATCAGTTAAATTTTGCAGTTTACTGCTCAACCACCGGCTGCGGTGTTTCATATGCAAACCACTTATACCACCCCAATCTCTTAGTAAGGTCAGTATATAACTTTCATGTTTATTACCAGTATAGACGCATACTAACTGAACTACAGGTACGCCTCCCCAACGACAACGCGTTTAATCCATTCAACAGCCCAATGGACAATAATGCATATGAAAGAATCTGCAACGAATTTAACATTAAACCTTCAACTGACTTTAGACAAAAGTTAGACCGCAATCACGGGTTAGGCACATTGTATTTGTGGGGCACACATAGAGAATATAATTTTGACTACTGGCCCGGCCACACCTCTTTTCAACCAAACAAACAAGTTAGACTGGGATCAATAGAACAAAAACACCCTAATGCTTGGGCGACATTTATCTTAGATGAAAGTAAAGGCCTAACAATGCCAGGAGTGCAAAGACTCAATGACTCCATACGCACGTACGTTTGGTGTCTATTAGGAGCGCAAGCACAGACCAAGTCTAGCATAGTGGATCAATCTACAGGTTTTGACGCCAGAAAACAATTTCTAGCCAATTTAGAAGATGCTATTAACTCTGCTGTTGATTTGCCTTCCAGCATACAAAGGTACCAAAACGTTCTTTCATATGCTAGGTCAAAGGTTGACTTTGTTGTGGGCCATGGATTATACATGCTGCCTTCTGACCTTAGCCTACAGATTGGCATGATACAGAATTATAATAATGAAATTCTCATAGCAGGAGACGACCAAAACTTAGGACACAATCAAGGCTTAAACACAAGGCCCGCGCCAGCCATTTTTAAAAAAGTATCTAGCCCAGAACCTGCAGAAAGCGACCCCCCACCAGTTATAAGCAGTCCAACACCGCCTGTTGATGTACCTCACCCCGACAGACACACTAGCGAAAAGACAGCTCTTGTTGTGTTTTTAACTTTTACTGGACTGGCTATACTTTATTTCACTAAAAATTAAACCAGCAGCCAGCACTCCTAACGTCCACAGATGGTCAGCCATATAACCAACCACTTTGCCTATAGTAGACAAAACCCAACTAACAACACTGCCTATTATGCCCGGCAGAGCATCAAGCGCTTTGACAGCTAACTTCCTTAATAAGTTTGCTAGATGGTGTAATTGTTTTCTAATCCAACTTTTACCGGGCTGAGGCGTTGGAGGCGCTACTGGTCCTGTTGGTGCACCGCCAGTTAATGCATAAACCAGTGTAGAGATAGCAAACCCAACGGCTGTTAATATACTAACTATTGTAATCCCCTGCTCTCTGAACAGAATCCTTATTCTTTCTGCTAACGTAGTATTTTCATGAAGGATTCTGTTTATAGTTTCTTTGATTCTGTTTATTTGTGATGCTATTTGGTTTCTGTTAGTAGACAGCGTTTCTAACCTGGCCGCCCTTTTTAGCATTAAATCCTCTATTTTCTGTTGTATTCTAGCCTTTACTTCTAACCCCAAATTGTTATCATCTGCATCAGCCAGTTTATTTTTTTCTTCTTCTATCTCTCTCTCTTGCTCACCAAGTTTTGCCAAGTTGTTTTTTTAGCTCGCCATCTATTCTCCGTAGAGCAGCATCAAGACCCCTGATTTCACGCAGAGCAGCATCAAGATCCCTGAGTACACGCTCAGACAATGGAGTATCATTAATTGTTTCTAAAGCTGCTTTTTCATCAGGACTCAGCTCACCTTCTCTTTGACTAGGCGATTGAGAACCAGCAATTTTTTTTAACTGTGTTTCTTCATTAAAACTCGTCTCAAGTTCTGCTATTGCTTCATCTGTTCTTTGACTTAATTCTTGAAGAGGTATGTTTTGCATTTTAGATCGTGTTGGCAACCTCTGCTCCAAGTTCTGTAAAGCACTAACAACCTCAGAACTTACTGCTAAAAGGTTTAATTGTTCTGCCTTTTCATGGGTGAGTCTGCCTCTAATTGTGCCTATGCCTACAAACTTGTTTGGGTGTGACTTCCAAGTAACTTGTGCAGGGCCATCTCTACCCTCTTTTATATACAAATGACCGTCCTTTTCTTCAAAATCGTTAGGATCAAATAAGTTCGGTAGCTTTCGCCCTATACTTCTATAGAATGATTCAATTCGGTGTCGCAATAGTTTTTGACGCAGCCTAGGGAGTAAAGAACCCGCTTCTGCCTCTGCTGCTTCAGTTTCATCTTGTATTGAACGGCCCGGTTCTATTTCATCTTCATCTTCTTCAATAGGATCAGGCACGTCATAATCTTCATCAGCCATATTTATATATTTATTATTTTTTGTTTTATAAAAAAATGAACTCATACGGTTGCGACCTTGATCCATACAGAAAAGCGAAGGAGCCCCATGGCATAAAAGGCATAAGACAGACTGTGCGTGTTGTAAATAATCCATCAACAATTGAGCCCAATGAAATATTAACAGTAAGATTTAGTGACCTTGGGCCTGACGATGTTATAATGCCAGGCACTGCCAAGCTGTCATTCAAAATAGACATTGATTCAGCGGATCCTAATGCTACTGTCGTTGCTAACCTGGGCAGGGCCATCATTAAAAATATGGTAATTAGTAGAAAGAAACTCGTGGAGAGCGTGGCAGCAGAGAGTCCTCAGAAGAGAAGCCCCCTTCAAGCAAGTGTTTCGGCCCTTATCTCCTGACACTCTAGGGGGGTTGGGCCACACCCGGTTCATGACTCCGGATGTCCCTCTGCTGCCCCTTTTTTTTTCCCATCTTGGGACGAGCCATGGCTGGGATTCGAACCCATGACCCTCTGGACATGCTCATTTTCCACTTAATGACTCGCGCTTTAACCACTGAGCCACAGGGACACCTGATATTTGTAGGGAAATTAAGCCTTATGAAGTTCACTTTTGTTCCTCCTTGACCAGATCCAGCTTGAACACCTCTCTGCCGCTTCTGCCATTGCTTTCAGGGCTCTGGTTTTTTCCTTCCCTGCAACTGAGAGCTGTTTCATGAGGCTGTATGCAGACGTTCCTACAAACCCCCTAGCTCCAATTTCTGCAGTGAGGACTTTGACCTGATAGCCTTCTCTCCTCAGGCTGTTTGCCAGATCAGCATACTTTTCAGTCTTGTAGATTTGAGCTGCCTCCATTCTGTTCTCATATGGCACCGTGAGCTCGATCATGATCAGCTGCTTGGTTGACTTAGAGTGGACTACTATGTCTGGTCTCATGCCACTCTTGCTGATGATCTCTGGGTGACTCTTCCATTCTGGGAGGTCTGCAGTGCACTCCCAGTCATCTGCCCCGTCCAGCAGACTCTGCCTGCATGTTTCGAGTGGCACTGTTGTTCTTGGCCATGATTTGCTGCCTCCTGCCGTGAAGAATGTTGCGGGTGCTTTTGGAGTCCTGATTTTCCCTTTTGTGGTGTTGGTACTAGCCCAGACTACTTGTACAATTTCTTTGAGCACTTGGTTGTGCCTCCATGTGTACCTTCCTTGAGCCAGGGCTACTTTACATGAGCTTAGGACATGCTCCACTGTTTGTTTTTCATGGCAGAGGGGGCATGCAGGATCGTCTGTTTTCCCCCACTTCACCAGGTTTGCATTTGAGGGCAGAAGGTCATATGCAGATCTGAGAATGAAGCTGATCCTGAGAGGGGCTATGTGCCAAATGTCATTCCAAGTGAGACTTCTTTGGAGTGCATTCTCCCACGTTGTCCATTGCCCTTGCTGGCTCTGCTGGACTGCTTTTTGGAGTCTTTTTTGGTCTTCTTCTTTTCTCATCTCCTGAATCATCATGTCTCTTTTGGCTTTTCCTTTGGCCTTTGACCACCATTCAGTTTTGGTCACCCCCAGTCCTTGTCTGTTGGTCTGTGTGTGTCCTGTTATTTCTCTGATCTTGAGACTTTCTTTTGCAGAATCCATCGCCTCTTGAACTTTCCATTTTCTGCCTGTCTTCAGCTGGGGCTTGATTGCTTCTACCACCTTGTCTCCTGAGTCCTCCAGCATGCTTTGAAGTCTGATCTTCCCTGCTTTGTATTCCTCCAGGATGGATTTCAGGGGTAGTTTCAGCTTTGCTTGGCGACAGTACAGCGCTATGTCAGTCAGACAGGGTGGGACACCAAGCCATTTCCTTGTGAACTTGTTGATTTTGGCTTCCATTGCCTCCACTATGCTGGTGCAGATGTCGTATATCATCAGAGGCCATAGCAGCTTTGGTATCAGCATGAACTGCAGACACCAGACCTTGTATTTGCCAGGGAGCCCACACTGGTCAATGGTCTCCAAGCCTTCCTCCGCCATCTGCTTGGTTTCTTTTGCTCTTTGTGTGTCTTTCAGCGTATCATCATACCATCTTCCAAGGCTCTTGACTGGTTCTTCTGTGACTGTTGGAATGGCCTGGTTGGCAACACTGAAGACCACAGATCCGGCCACTTTTCCTTTCCTCAGTGAGAGACTCCGTGATTTCTTTGGCTTGAACTTCATTCTGGATGAGGCAACTATGTCGTTCAGCCTCTCCAGCACATGACGTGTCTCGTCTTCTCTGGATGAAATCACTGTAGTGTCATCCATGAAGGCCTTGAGAGGAGGCATCTTGTATCCATCGCCAAGGTCTGTTTGTCTCGCGTTGTTTGTTGCTGCTTTCAAGATGAGTTCCATTGCCAGCACGAACAGTATTGGGGAAATTGCACAGCCCATTGCAATACCCACTTCCAAGTTGATCCAGTCTGTTGTGTACTCCTTGGTAGAGAACCGCATTGAGAAGCCATTGAAGTACTTCTTGAGCATGTCGCGGATGTTCTTTGGCACATGGTACATCTCAAGAGCCAACTGTATCATCTCATGGGGTACAGATCCATATGCGTTTGCCAGATCAAGCCACACTACGTCCAGGTCTTTTTTTCTGTTTTTTGCTTTTTGGATTGCGTCCCAGATCATTGGGGCGTGTTCTACACAGCCAGCCACGCCTGGGATGCCACCTTTCTGGACTGACACATCCAAGTACTTGTTTTCCATCAGGTACTTGGTCAGCCTTGCTGCCATGACAGAGAAGAAGATTTTCCCTTCGACGTTCAGTAGTGATATTGGCCTGAACTGGCTAATGTCACTTGAGTTTTGCTCTTTGGGGATGTACACACCATCTGCCGTCATCCACTGGCCGCTGATCTTCTGGTTTCTCCAAGCCGATCGCAGCAGCCTGTGGAGCCACTCCAGCACCTTGGGACATTTCTTGTAAAGCTGGTAAGGTATTCCGTTTGGCCCTGGTGATGATTTGGCTCTGGCTTTGTCGACCACCTTCTTGATTTCCGCCAACGTTGGAGGCTTGCCATTGAACTGTTCCTCAGGGTTGGTTGGCCACACCAGACCTTGAATGTCGAGTGGTGCTTTGCTCTGTGGGTCAGAGTATGTTTTCCTCAGATGCTGCTCAAGAACTCCTTTGTCCACACTTAGGGTCCCAGATTTTGGCTGCTCAAACAGTGTTCTGGCAAACTGGAAGGGATCTCTGAAGAAGCGCTCTTGTGTCTTCTTCTTTTTGCTCTTCCTCTTCCTCGCAGATTCCGCTTTGCTGAGGGCACTGTGTTTTTCTTTCAGGTCTTTCCACAGTTTTTCCAAGCCTTGTTTTTCAGCTGGCAGTGCGGTCTTCATTTGCATCTTGAGGTTTTTCTTTTGGACCCTGATCTTGTCCATCTTTTCTTGGCGTCTGGATTTCTTTGGAGGTGTTTTCTCTTTGGGTAGTTTTGCTCCATAGGCGTCTCTACATGTGGCATACACAATGTCCCCATATGTGGCTAGTTTGTGTTCCAGGGTGCTTTTCCCTATCAGTGCATCGAGTCTTTGGACGATTTTTGCATCCAGTTTCTCCCAATCTTCAGTTTCGTTTGCTCGTGGCAGGTTGAGTTTCAGGCGCCTGGCATCGAGGGCCTGTGCAAATTCCTCATCCGAACCAACAGCGTGGATGTCCTTGGCACTGTGGTTTAAATCCTGGCCTTGGTCTTCCGACGTCTTATCTGCTGATGCAGTGCGCTGCTGCTCATTCAGATGAGTCTTCACACATCCCATCTTTGTTCTGTGGATCTTCATGCCACGGGTGGTAGCGAAACGCTTTCCACAGACACATGGATATTCCATTTGGTCCATGTTCATAGTCCGTTTGGGATTTGCAGTCATGATTGGTTGAGCACCGATGGATTCATCATTCTCTCCCCCTTTCGGTGAATCCTGGGAGCATCTTTTCCTTTTATTCTTAGTAGCCACATGTTTAAGGCAAAGTGGGGAGCCAGCCCACAGAGCCCTTGGTTCTGGTCTTTTGGAGGGCAGAGAAGTTTTCTCACTGAGTAGCGCAGACATTTTTAATCTCTATTCTGATCTGTGGCTGCCTAGAACAGAAAGAAAAGACAAAATCTTTCAAGGAATCCAGAGCCCAAACGGTCTTAAGCACAGGCTTAATGCTGCGGATGCAAAGGAAGACGCGGGAGACCAGGCAATAGCGCGAGCATTTAAGAACAGATTTTGCATCCCTCTAGATTTCGAACTGTTAAAAACCCATCAGCCATATTACCAAGGCGCACTAAGGGATAGACTTACTTATGAACTGACATTCAATGACAGCGGGTCTGTTATTCTATCAGATGATCCTCAAGCCAAATACACAGTTAGTAACATCTCTCTTAATTTTGACGTTGTTACTAACCCTGAACTGGCTAGAACAATCTTAAACCAGTATAAAAGTAAGACGGTTGTTTACTTTGAAAGAGTTTTACACCACAGTCTAGCGATTAAAAACAAGCAAGACGCTGTCTGGGAAATAGCTATAAGCAATTCTTTAAGGTCTCTAAAGGGGGTTCTCTTGCTATTTACTAAACCCTCAGCTCCTTTTAAGAGAGAATCTGAGGTGTTTTACAACCCCAAAATTGAGCAGTTGTCTTGCACAGTAGATGGCAAGCCTTTTCAGCTGTATTCAGCTGGACTTTTACCTGACCAACACTTTGATGAAATAAGAAAACTGTTTGCTGGAGGCAAACAGACAAGCCCCACAGCCGATCATGTGTGTAAAAAACTTCACCTTCACGATGTAAGACTCGAAGATTATCTAACAGACAAATATGGATTATGGCTGGATTTTAGATCCACATATGATAACAGACTGCACGGGAGTGGAAGAAGGGTAGGGTCAGATGGCATAAGCATACAGATTAATAAGGAAAAGGAGGAGAATGGTCAGATACAAATGCACGTTTTTGTGGTTTATGACGCCCAGCTGAACATTGAAGAAAATAGACTGAAAGAAATAGCCTATTAAAACAGATGGATAGTTTGAACTTTTTGCCCAAAGACCCGCACTGTTCGCTTATTTGTGGGATTACTGGGTGTGGAAAACTGTCTTCGTACTTGATTTGTTACAAACAGTCTACAGGTTTCATTACGTGTACATTGTTATATTCTGCACAACCATTAAGCACAACAAGTCTTATAAAGAAAGGCAGTTTGTTTGGACAGATGAGAATGTATTTTTAGTTGATCCTACTGACAAGCTAAGCGACTGTTTAGAACATTACTATAGGCTATTTGAGGGAACAGAAACGCTGTTTATTATTGATGACTGTTCAGCCGAACAAGACATTGTTAAAAAAAGAAGGACTCTCTCAAAGCTAGCCTTTAGCGGAAGACATGCATTAGTTTCTGTGTGGCTTTTAACTCAAAAATACAATGCTGTCTTAAAAGACTTTAGATCGCAGTTAAAATCAGTCATCTTTTTCTATACTAAGGACAGGGATAGTTTTGAAGAGTGTTTAAGTGAAAACTATATAATCAGGGACAGGGATGAACTAAAAAAAATAAAAGAGCAGTTAGAAAATCTAAGCACGCTAAACTATGCTTACGGACTGACCCGCCAGTTCAATACGTTTGTTTATTATAGGCTGTTTATAACAAATTGTTTATTATAATTTTCATAAAATTGTTTGTAAAAGGTGTTACTTTTGGCAAAAAGTAGCATGAGAAGGACGAAATTTGTTTGTGAAAAGGGGGGTTTTCGTGCAAAATAAGATGGGTGGCCTTGAACCTAGATATTTACATTCTCTATTTTCGAAATCTGTGTGTGTGTGTGTGTGTGTGTGTGTGTGTGTGTGTGTGTGTGTGTGTGTGTGTGTGTTCCTTATGCACGGCCACAGTTCTCAACCGATCGACACCAAATTTGGTATCAAGCATCCTTAGCACCCCGGCAAGGTCATGGGCCATGTAGTTTTGGGCGGGACTGTTTCTAGGACGCAGAAAAAAAATCAAAACATCGGAGCCATAGTTCTCAACCGATCGACACCAAATTTGGCACAAAGCATCCTTGGCCCCCTGTGTGTGTCATAGGCTATTTAGTTTTGGGCGGCACTGTTTCTAGAGCGCAGCAACATCAAATATTCAAAAAATCGGAGAGCTCCACTCTTCCAACTGAATTTAGTTCTCAACCGATCAACACCAAATTTGGCACAAAGCATCCTTGGCACCCTGGGAGTGTCATGAGCTATTTACTTTCGGCTGGCACTGTTTCTAGAACGCAGCAAAATTAAATGGTTGAAAAATCGATTTCTGCCTATATTAAGTAAAGTGAGCTTAGCGAAGTGAGCCACCAGGGACAGAAAAATTACAATGCTTTCACTTCACGCGGCACAGGCAGGGGGGAGGGGGGGGGGGGGGGGGGGAGGGAGAAGGGGAAAGGAGGGAGAGGGGGAAGGTGGGGGAATTTATAAATCTGTGGGTGGGTGGGTGGGTGGGTGGGTGTGTTACTTCTGCACGGCCACAGTTCTCATGGGTGGACCGTATAGTTGTGCACGTTTGTGTGAAATTTCATGGACATTGGATAATAAAGACGCGAGTTATTGACACTTTTGTATCGACCTTTCGGGGTCCCTGTGACCTTGACCTTTGGCTATGGCGAATTTGAATCTGCTGCATAAGCTGTAGAGGTAAAGGCCAAAGGCACCCAGCAAATTTGGAGGAAATCGGTTGAGAAACGCAGCTGTGGTTGGCGAGTGAAGATTTACTTCCCTCCCAAGGTAAAAGTCGCACTCGTGACCTTGACCTTTAATCTTGGACTTTGAAACGCACCTAGATGGTGGACCTTATAGTTGTGCACATTTGTGTGAAATTGTATTGACATTGGATAATAAAAACGTGAGTTATCAACACTTTTGTGTTGACCTTTCGGGGTCCCTGTGACCTTGACCTTTGCCTATGACGATTTTGAATCTGCTGCATAAGCTGTAGGGGTAAGGGCCAAAGGCTGCCAGTTAATACGGAGGAAATCGGTCTAGAAACACGGCCGTGGTTGTCGATGGAACATTTCCTTCTCTCCTGATTTCCAGTTTTGCGTCTGTCAAACTGCGTCAAGACGCAATGCTTCACGGCCGACCAGCCGCTGACCTTTCCAGGGTGTCAAGGATGCTTGATACCAAATTTTGGTGGAGATGGGCTGAAAAGTGTGGCTTTGTATAATCATCTCACACACACACACACACACACACACACACACACACACACACACACACACACACACACCGAGTTATATATATTTTGCTGTTGCTGTTGTTGTTGTTGTTGCTGCTGCTGTGGTAGTTGTTGTTGATGATGACAATAAACATTTAGAAAGAGAGGGTGTTAGTTACCGCCAATGACATTGACAAACAAAGCACATGACAAGACACGATGCATTTCAACCTCTTGGGTCTTCTTCAGGCGAAAAAATAAATCACATTTAACACTTAAGACAGTACAAAGAAAGAACGAAAATGACTCATCTGTTGTTGTCCATGTGGTGGGGAGAATAGCCGCTAGGCGGAAATGACAAGGGGGATTATGGGAGAGGAAAAGGAGGGGGGGGGGATTTTGCGTGGGGGGGGGGGGGGGGTTGTGTGATACGATAGGGTTGTGTGTCTAGTTTAGTGGGGTGGTGTGATATCTTTGTGACGGTTGTGGTAATGGTGGATTGATAATAATGGTAAGGGGGGGGGGGGACTGGAAAAAAAATTATATGTAGAAGGGGTAAATAAGTACATGAACAGAAGAAACTGTTTAAAAAAAAAAAAAGAAGAAGAAGAAAGTTTAGGTGAATAAAATAAATGATTTCGCTGGGTGATGAAAGAGGTGGTGGTAGTTATGTGTGGTAGTTGTGAAAGGTGTGTGGGTAATGTTAATAAGGGAGGGAAGGGGATGGAAGATAAATGGGTGATAAGGTATGATTGGGAGGGGGGGAGAGGGGTTGAGGAAAAAAAAAAGGAAGAGGGTAATGTGTGTGTGTGGGGGGGGGGGGGGGAGGGAAGGGGGCAAGAGAAGGAGAGCTCATATCTCTTCATCCACTATGGGGTGGGGGGTGGGGGTGGGAGGTTGGGAGGTTCATATTAATAGTGTTGTTTAAAAAAGTAAACAATGCTGTGGGATGATGTTCATTGTAACAGGTGAAATAATGTGTTGGCATCAATATGCTGCTGTTTGTTGAGAGAAGATAGCAGTGATCAATGAAAAACAGGGTATCATGTGTTGCACACACACACACACACACACACACACACACACACACACACACACACACAAAACACACACACACACACACAAGGGGGGGGGACCACATGTAAACAATGTTATGGGTGAGTTAAGATCATGTGATCATAATGAGACTAACTGTGGAAAGTTTTCACACACATATTCATACACACATACACTCATTCACACATACACACACACACACACACACACACACACACACACACACACACACACACACACACACACACACAAAGGGTAAAAATTATTATCATTAATCAGTCACTGATGGGTGATGATCATATGAGATCAACGGTAGTGTAGGAAGAGATTCTTCTCCGTTCCCTTAGGCAGGAATGGTGGAGGTACTGGCAAGGGCTTCTGTATGGTGAAGGCCCTCCAGTGGTCAATAAGGTTTTGCATTCATCAGTGTGTTGGCAGGCCAGGATTCTTCTTTTGGTGTTGTTGGGACTGTTCCGCCGTCATTGGGGCTGCATGGATAAATTGAAGACCCGCCAGGGTGGAGTATTGCAGAGATGTGATGTCACAGTCTGGAGTGCCCGGTTCTCAGTATCACAATGATGGTCTTCTTCTTCGTTTACTTAGGTCGGAATCCTGGAGGTACTGACGGAGGCTGCTGTATGGTGAAGACCCTCCAGTGGTCAGTATGGTTTTGCACTCATTGGTGAGTTGGCAGGCCAGGTTTCCACTTTGGGCCTAGCTGGGAATGCTCTGCTGTCTCTGGGTCTGCACTGCATTGATAGTTTGGCATTAAATTGATAGTTTGGCAAAAAAAAACATTAAATCCCCTTCTTTATTCTCTTTCAGAAAGACATCTGGGAATAGGTGAGTGGGGAGTCATCTTAGTCATGATCAGATTAACTCCCCCTCTGTTACAAAGTAACTCCCCTGGAGTCGTTTCATGTCAGAAAAAACGTGTACACATTAACTCCCAGGGGAGTTGTTCTAAACTGTGAAGAACTGACCCCCCCCCCCCCCTCTTAGTGGGCAGGGAGGTAAACTTTTACACACCTGGATTAACTCCTGGGAGTTAATCTGGATATAGTACAGACTAACTCCCAGGGGGGTCATTCTGTTACAGGATGGGAGTTAAGTCTGATATATGTACAAAATGACTCCCTCCCCTCCCCCCCCCCCCCCCCCCCCCTTTAATGTGTTCAAGAATTTGTTGAGACTTGTACAAAAAAATATTTTAGAAAATTTTAAAGTTTTACTGAGTGGAGTTATTTTGGCACAGGGTGGGAGTCATTCTAATTTAACTCCCGGGGAGTTAAAATTTACATATGAATAGTTTAATTCCCTGGGAGTTAAACCACTCGGGGAGGTAAAACTTTTTCGTGACACCGGGTTCACAGAACTGTGCCAGCTGCCTTGCTCCACACAGATCGTGTTAATTCATGGACAACACGGACATGAAAACTGTGGAACAAAACTAATCTTGGGTTCAGCTTTTTTTAAAAATTCTTTTTCTTTTCGTTTCTTTTCTCTTTAATTTTCTTCTTTTTTCTTTCTTCTTCTTTTTTGTTTTGTTTTGCTTTAGCCGGTTTAAACTCTACTTCATTTTTGGGACAGAAACAAGACAAAGCAATTTTAATTTCAAAGTTAGGTGACTGCAGGCGAATATTGAAAGAAACGTAAAAAAAAAGAAAAAAAGAAGAAGATTGTATTATTCCGCCGAACGACAGAGACAAAAACAGATTACAAGACAAAACACCGATGCGTTTGTTGACCTCTTTGTCTTCTTCAGGCAAAACAAACAATATTCAAGACAAAGAGAAGGAAGAGTATTTTGCGCCCAATAGGAGGAGGTATTATGAGGGATTGTTCGTTCTTCGTTTTCATCGTCTTGAATGTTGTTTGTCTTGGCTGAAGAAGACCAAAGAGGTCGAAACGCGTCGTGTTTTGTCTTGTCATTAAGTCTCTTTCATTGGCTGAATAGTCAATGTTCTATGAAGTGCCTGAAAATACACACAATGATTTCGTTAAGTAACATGGTGAGCAAAATGATAAAGGACCAGTACATATATTAAGTAAACATGAAAAGGAACTGTCCGATGGTTGACCAATAAGCTGACACCCTAGCATGAAGAGGGAAATGTCCGATGACCTGACCAGCAGGCTGATATTCCACCCATGAACAGGGAAATATCACAGGGTTTGACCGTTAAGTCAATATCATAGCCACGAAAAGGGACATGTCAGATGGTTCGGCCGGTACGCCGATATCATAGCCACAAAGGGGGAAATAGCAGAGGGTTTGACCGTTAAGTCGATATCATAGCCACGAAAAGGGACATGTCAGATGGTTCGGCCGGTACGCCGATATCATAGCCACAAAGGGGGAAATATCAGAGGGTTTGACCGTTAAGTCGATATCATAGCCACGAAAAGGGACATGTCAGATGGTTCGGCCGGTACGCCGATATCATAGCCACAAAGGGGGAAATATCAGAGGGTTTGACCGTTAAGTCGATATCATAGCCCGAAAAGGGACATGTCAGATGGTTCGGAGGTAACGCCGATATATAGCCACAAAGGTGGAAATATCAGAGGGTTTGACCGTTAAGTCGATATCATAGCCACGAAAAGGACATGTCAGATGGTTCGGCCGTACGCCGATATCATAGCCACAAAGGGGGAAATATCAGAGGGTTTGACCGTTAAGTCGATATCATAGCCACGAAAAGGGACATGTCAGATGGTTCGGCCGGTAGCCGATATCATAGCACAAAGGGGAAATATCAGAGGGTTTGACCGTAAGTCGATATCATAGCCACGAAAAGGGACATGTCAGATGGTTCGGCCGGTACGCCAATATCATAGCCACAAAGGGGAAATATCAGATGGTTTGACCAGAAAGCTGATGTTATAGTCCTGAAAAGGGAAATATCAGATGGCTTGAGAAGTAAGCTGATAATATAGCCATGAAAAGTGACAGATCGGATGGTTAGACCAGTAAGCTGATAATATAGCCATGAAAAGTGACAGATCGGATGGTCAGACCAGTAAGCTGATATTGTAGCCATGAAAAGTGACAGATCGGATGGTCAGACCAGTAAGCTGATACTGTAGCCATGAGAAGGGAAATGTCAGATGGTCAGACCAGTAAGCTGATACTGTAGCCATGAAAAGGGAATTGTCAGATGGTTTGACCATTAAGCTAATATTATAGTCATGAACAGGGAAATGTCCCATGAATTGACCATTAACCTGATATTATAACAAATCTTAACTAAATGTTAGCGAACCGAAAAAAACAACAACAAAAAAAAAAAAACGTGGACAAACGAATCACAAGACAAAATACGACGCGTTTCGACCTCTTAGGTCTTCTTCAGGCAAGATACAAAACAATTAGGACAACGAAAATGAACGAGTAATCACTTATCTTCAATCCCTTCAGCGCAAGACAGGCGTTGAATGAAAACGAGGCTGTCAGAAGGGAGATAATGTGTGAGTCAGGGAAATATTCGATGGTTTGACCATTAAGCTGATATTATGGTCATAGAAAGGGAAATATCCGATGGTTTGACCATTAAACAGATATTACAGCCACAAAAAGGGAAATATCCGATGGTTTGACCATTAAGCTGATATTATAGTCATGAACAGGGAAATGTCCGATGGTTTGATCAGAAAGCTGATAATATTCCAGCGATTCTTATCCCAGTAAATATTTCAGCTCATTGTTGACGTATGGAAGAACACGGCTATACATTGTAGATGGCACTGAAGCCAGTTATTGTCAGATAAGTAGTGTATTGGTCCTTGCATTGTATATATCTGCATATTGTTCGACATGATACAGAATTATTTCACTACATCAGGTTGTTCTGTTTGTGATCAACACGAGCACGCTATTCCAAACTGAACATTGTGTTGATCAATTAAAAACATGAATTCAAGTCATCAATGGAGACAGCAGTTATACTCCTTACACCCCCCCCCCCCCCCACCCCACTCTCTTCCTCTATCTCTGTCTCTGTCTGTCTGTGTCTCGCTGTCTCTGTCTCTATCTCTGTCTGTCTGTCTGTCTGTCTGTCTGTCTCTCTCTCTCTCTCTCTCTCTCTCTCTCGTTTGTCTGTCTGTCTGTCTGTCTGTCTGTCTGTCTCTCTCTGTCTGTCTGTCTGTCTCTCTCTCGTTATTTTAGGAGAGAGCAATTACCTCTTTCCACCCCTTCTCTGTCTCTGTGTCTGTCTGTCTGTCTGTCTCTGTCTGTCTGTCTGTCTGTCTGTCTGTCTGTCTCTCTCTCTCTCTCTCTCTCTCTCTCTCTCTCGTTATTTTAGGAGACACCAATTACCCCCTTCCGCCACAGCCCCTCTCTGTTTCTGTCTCTGTCTGTCTGTCTGTCTGTCTGTCTGTCTGTCTGTCTGTCTCTCTCTCTCTCGTTATTTTAGGAGACACCAATTACCCCCTTCCGCCACAGCCCCTCTCTGTTTCTGTCTCTGTCTGTCTGTCTGTCTGTCTGTCTGTCTGTCTCTGTCTGTCTGTCTGTCTCTTCTCTCTCTCTCTCTCTTTCTCTCTCCCCCCCCCCCCCCCCCTCATTACTTTATACAATATAATTACAATCTTATCAATGCCTATTTCTATAGGACACACTCTGATTGCTTATAATACATTACAGATTCTGCGAGTTACAACAAACGTTACACTTTGAGCTCTATACACGTTACACTTTATATCACTGACAACAAACGTTACACTTTCAGAACTGTACACGTTACACTTTCTCTCACAAATCCTTTCATACATCACCCATACTCATATTTACAATGCTTTACACATTACAAGTCTCAACATAGTCGATGCACATTTTGAGACTTACACAGCCAATACATAACTGAAACCAACATCTTGATTATGTTAAGAGCATGAAAAATGATGAATTCTCACCGACAAAATCTCTCTCGTAAGCTTTTTAATGGACAGAAAGTTCACACAATTAAAAAAAAAAGGCGTTTACAATTCAACCGAAGTAATTTCACAAGGAATTTTTCATTTCTGTTTAAAATGACTTTGTAAACGTAGATCACAACTTAAAGAACGTTGAAAATGCATTTGAAAAGTCTGGTAGAGATATGCTTAGTGTAAATGAAGGGATATAGCAGCATGTGAACAAATAGTAAGAGACTTTGGTTTCTTCCAATTTGACTTTCTCTCTTCTTTCAGTCCACATCCATTTTTGCGTCTAATTTTAAGGAGATAAGTGATTGTTCGTTCTTCGTTTTCATTGTCTTGACTGTTGTTTGTCTTGTCTGAAGAAGACCAGCAACGAGGTCGAAACGTGTCGTATTTTGTCTGGTAATTTGTTTGTCTCTTTCTCTCGGCGGAACAGTAAATCTTCTTTTAAGTTTGTACCAGTTGTACCAATTGCGAGGATGTTAGAAATTAGTGAACAATACAAATAGCGCAACACACAGGATACAGTTCTTCTTCTTCTTCTTCTTCTTCCGCAGGCTGACACTCCTGCGGACACACCCTGTACAGACAGGCAAGAATAAACCCATCTGCCCAACAAAAGGAGTGGAGTTTTGTGTGTATGACCGTTTTTTTTGTTTGTTTTGTTTTTTTTTCATCCCGCCATTAAGGCAGCCATACTCCAACTTCGGGGAAGGTGCACACTATGTGTAACGTGTCATCCATTCCAACGGCCAAACTGGCCTTCTCTTCCGAAAGTTGGTGATGGGATTTGACGTGTGTGCAAGATGTTATGCGTGCGTTCACACACGGGACCTCGGTTTATAGTCTCGTTCGAAGGACTGTATGGGAAATGGAGTCAGAACCAATGTTAGCCCCGAGGGAAAAATCCCACTGTACCGAGGCAGAAAACAGTAACTTAAAGCACTGGGTATCAGCTCTTTGTTTGGCCTGCTGCATTCATTCACCTATTCCTTCATCACCCAACGCTTCTTTCCTCCATCCCCCGATCTCTAGCCCCCTCATCGCCTCTCCTGCCCCCCCCCCCCCCCTGCCCCCTTCCCCGCCCCCTCCACGATTCCCTGGGTTTTTCTCTCTCTCTCTCTCTCTCTCTCTCTCTTCTCTCTCCCCCCCTCTCTCTCTCTCTCTTTCTCTCCCCTCTCTCTCTCTCTCTCTCTCTCTCTCTCTCTCTCGTGTCTGCGTCAGACATGCAAGGCGCGTGCCAGGCGCGTGCCGCGTGCGCACGTGCGACGCTCAATGGAACTGTCATTCGAGACGCATTCAAACCTGAATTCCTGTCTGCCGTGCCCCAGGCGAGTGTGTGTGTGTGTGTGTGTGTGTGTGTTGTGTGTGTGTGTGTGTGTGTGTGTGTGTGTGTGTAGAGTGTGTGTGTGTGTGTGTGTGTGTGTGTGTGTGTGTGTGTGTGTGTGTAGAGAGAGAGAGAGAGAGAGAGAGAGAGTGTGTGTGTGTGTGTGTGTGTGTGTGTGTGTAGAGTGTGTGTGTGTGTGTGTGTGTGTAGAGAGAGAGAGAGAGAGAGAGAGAGTGTGTGTGTGTGTGTGTGTGTGTGTGTGTGTGTGTGTGTGTGTGTGTGTGTGTGTGTGTGTGTGTGTGTGTGTGTGATGATATTTACGCCTCCCTACCCTGTTCACACCATTTTCTTCAGTTCGAGAATTTGGTATGCATGTTTGCACCACGATGTTCAGTCACGTTCTCTGTCTCGACTTCTGCAACGTTACGTGTTCAGTAGATAAACGGTTTTTTTTTTTTTTTCCTTTTTTTTTTTTTTCCTTTTTTTTTTTTTTAGCTGTCCCATCTTCTGTGCCAGCTCAGAAGCACCGCTCATTCCCCCCCCCTCCCCCCTCCCTCCCCCGCCACAGCCCAGCCCAGCCCGCCGCAGCCCGGCACCGGCAATCCACGGGGAGCAGGCACGAATGTCAAGCCGTCACGTGGCAACCCACCGGAGGAGACACTGCAGTGCTGCCGAGTCACTCCGGTGGTGTTTAGTGGTGGCTATTCCGATCCAGCCTACACAGGACACCACCCACTAAGCCCCCTACTGACGACAATAATTGCTTCATTACAATCGCGGAGCCGGCGTGAGTGAGCTTTCCCTCCGGAGGGCGCTACCATGTCCGTTCTATGATAGCTCCCTAGATCTATGAATTTGTCGATACCGGTGACCCCGACGGAATCAAACCAAGGCCACAGACGTGGAGAGGACATCGAATAGGCCCATGAATTGGTACATAAATAAGTAGACGTTTCTCTCTGCTAAGTGCTTTGTTCAAATATGATACGAGCTGCTTGGAAAGAGAGAGAGAGAGAGAGAGAGAGAGAGAGAGAGAGAGAGAGAGAGAGATTATTCATAAAGGCCATAGCCCCCTAGAAGGGGGGTGTACATGGAAAAGATATACGGGCCCATGAATTGGTACATAATTAAGTAGACACTTCTTCGATTAAGTGCTTTGTTCAAATATAATACGAGCTGCTTGGAGAGAGAGAGAGAGAGAGAGAGAGAGAGAGAGAGAGAGAGAGAAAGATGAAATGAAATCTTTATTCCATAAGGCCAAGGCCCTCTTTGGAAGAGGGGAACAAAAACGAATACATATAAACATCATTACATACACATACATAAATATACATTCAAGTTATAGCAATCTGCCGCGCTTTAAACGCTTGATAAATATAAAGTGCTGATTTTCTGACTGTATTATTTTTCGTTGAGGACAACAAGAAAGATAAACGTAAACCATTTGGATTATGAGAGAACTTTCGAGCTATGACCTTTTCTCTTATGCTGTTGTAAAATGGACAACATAATAAGAAGTGCATTTCGTTTTCGCCTGCAACTTTACATAGTTTACAAATTCAGTCTTGTAGCCTATGTTTTCTATACCTATAGTAGTGAACTGACAAGTCAGAAATGCCAAATCTAAACTTAGTTATAATATACTTTAAATGCCTGTCAAGATCTATGCTTAGATATATAGGTAGAGAGGGACAGCCACACGGATTACAACAAAATTCTATATACAGAAAACCTATCACTCTCATTCACGTGTTCACTCCATTCTTGCCATCTACAATTAATTATTCTCTGCCGAAAGACACATGCAAAAATTCCTTGACATCACCCACACCTTGCTCCAGTCACACAAATCCAAATCCATATCTAAACAAACATGAGAGAGAGAGAGAGAGAGAGAGAGAAACAACAAGAAGAAGAAAAACAAGAAAGAAAGTTTGCAGCAGCGTTACAGTCTTACAAGCCGAAACTGACGTCAAATAGACTGATGATTCACGACGACCTTCTTCACAAAACACACACACACACACACACACACACACACACACACATAAATGAACACGATACACACATGGCCGCGCATGTTAGCTCAAGTTGACCTCCCCAGCACGTGAAAAACAACAAAATAATGCCACTTGATATTTCGTCCTCCTGTGTCTTGTCATCACTGGACGACGTTTGCTGACAAAACGTGATGATTAGACCACGTCAATCAAGTGTTTTTGTTTTTGTTTACTTCTGTCACACTTTTCACGTCTGCCTCCCTCCCCCCCCCCCCCCCCCAACCTCCACCCCATCTCCCTCGCCACCCTCACAACACATCGATTTAAGAACCGGAGTTGGGATTCCGTGTGGGGGTGGGAAGGAGGCGAAGAGATGGAGAATGTCGGGGGAGGGAGGGGGGGGGGAAGAGGAGGTTGGGGGCTCGGGGGAGAGAAGAATGGAGAGGAGGGAGGGGGAAGGGTGAGCGGGGAGGGGGAGGGGGGGGGGCCAGATCGATGACGCGCTCTCCTAGAACAGATAACCGCCGTGGCTTGCTATTGACCAATAAATAAATCGCAGAAAAGTTTACAATGCTGGCTGAATCAGCCGTGTACCCTGACTCATGTATTAAGGTCTGTAAATAAGGAGAGAGAGAGAGAGAGAGAGAGAGAGAGAGAGACAGAGAGACAGAGAGACAGAGAGACAGAGAGAGAGAGACAGAGATTTATTCACAGAGAGAGACAGACAGAAAGACAGTCAGAGGCAGAGACAGAGAACGATTCAAAAACAGAGAGAGGGGGAGTGAGAGAGACAAAATGATTTCTTCAACAAGAGAGAGAGAGAGAGAGAGAAGAGAGAGAGAGAGAGAGAGAGAGACAGACAGACAGACAGACAGACAGACAGACAGACAGACAGAGAGAGAATGCGAATACGGATGCGAAGAGAGAGAGAGAGAGAGAGAGAGAGAGAGAGAGAGAGAGAGAGAGAGAGAGAATGCGAATGCGAATGCGAAAGTTTACTCAGTGTTGGCCAAGGCCCGTCACATATTAACAATACGTAGAGAGAGAGAGAGAGAGAGGGAGGGGAGAGAGAGAGAGAGAGAGAGAGAGAGAGAGAGAGAGAGAGAGAGAGAGAGAGAGAGAATGCGAATGCGAATGCGAATGAGAAAGTTTACTCAGTGTTGGCCAAGGCCCGTCACATATTAACAATACGTAGAGAGAGAGAGAGAAGAGAGAGAGAGAGAGAGAGAGAGAGAGAGAGAGAGAGAGAGAGAGAGAGAGAGAGAGAATGCGAATGCGAATGCGAATGCGAAAGTTTACTCAGTGTTGGCCAAGGCCCGTCACATATTAACAATACGTAGAAAAGGAGAGAGAGAGAGAGAGAGAGAGAGAGAGAGAGAGGAGAGAGAGAGAGAGAGAGAGAGAGAGAGGAATGCGAATGCGAATGCGAAAGTTTACTCAGTGTTGGCCAAGGCCCGTCACATATTAACAATACGTAGAGAGAGAGAGAGAGAGAGAGAGAGAGAGAGAGAGAGAGAGAGAGAGAGAGAGAGAGAGAGAGAGTCCAATGATTGAGTTCACTTACTTTTCCTCTATAACTATTTTATATCATCGACGCAAACACGGCAAATGTTGTCCTTACGGGGTCAGAAGTCGGCAAATGTTGTCCTTACGGGGTCAGAAGTCGGCAAATGTTGTCCTTACGGGGTCAGAAGTCGGCAAATGTTGTCCTTACGGGTCAGAGGTCGGCAAATGTTGTCCTTACGGGGTCAGAGGTCGGCAAATGTTGTCCTTACGGGGTCAGAAGTCGGCAAATGTTGTCCTTACGGGGTCAGAGGTCGGCAAATGTTGTCCTTACGGGGTCAGAGGTCATAGAAGAAAATCTTTTTTGATCACGTTGTGTTGCTTTTTCCTTGCATCTCTCTCTCTCTCTCTCTCTCTCTCTCTCTCTCTCTGTATGTCTGTCTGTCTGTCTGTCTGTCTGTCTGTCTGTCTCTCTCCCCTTCTTTCTTTCTCTCTCTCTCTCTTTCTCTCTCTCTCTCTCTCTCTGTATGTCTGTCTGTCTGTCTGTCTGTCTCTCTCTCTCTCTCTCTCTCTCTCTCTCTCTCCCCCCCCCTTCTTTCTTTCTCTCTCTCTCTCTCTCTCTCTCTCTCTCTCTCTTCTCTGTGCGGTGACAGCCCTGATATGGCCCTTTGCGGTCGGCTGAGCTATAAGCAACATTACTTACTTACTCTCCTCTTTTTCTCTCTCTCCCTCACTCGTTGAATAAAATTAATAATTCCCTCTCTCTCGCTCTCTTTCTCTGTGACTTTTTCTCTCTCTCTCTCTCTCTCTCTCTTCCTCCTCTCTCTCTCTCTCTGTCTCTCTCTCTCTCTCTCCTCTTCTCTCTCTCCTCCTCTCTTCGTTGAATAAATGCTCTCTCTTCTCTCTCTCGTCTTCTCTCTCTGTCTCTCTCTCTCCTCTCTCTCCGTTGAATAAATCTCTTCTTCTGTGTCTCTCTGTCTGTCTGTCAGTCTGTCTTCTTTACACCCAGCCCGTTTAACCTCTGATTGTCTGTCTCTCTGTTCTCGTCTGTCTGTCCTGTCCGTCTTCCTCTTCCTCTCTCTCTCTCTCTTCTTCTTCTTTCTCATCCTCCTCCTCCTCTTCCATTCTATCTTCTTTATTGTTATTGCAGATATAGAATGATACAGAAACGCATTGATTGTTGACTTGGGGTCTGAATTGTTCACACTGATGAAGTCTACTAGAGCATGTTCGGGTCCGCATGGGTGAGGTTTGGTTTCGCTTTCGGACTCGTTGGCCCAGAGGATGATGTGTTTTTCTCCTTTTTCTTTTTTCTGTCCTATCTTCTGTGCCACCTCAGTGGCAGTGCACCCACGCCGCTCAATCATACACCCCGTCCACCGCCACAGCCCGGTCAGTCCCGCCGCAGCCCCGGCACCGGCAATCCACAGGGAGCAGTCAATGTCAAGTCGTCAAGAGGCAACCCACCGGAGGAGATACTGCACTGCTGCCGAGTCACTTCGACTGTGTTTAGTGGCGCCTGTTCTGATCTAACATACGCAGGACATCACCTACTAAGCCCCCTACTGACGACAATAATTGCTTAGTCGCGGAGCCGGCGTGAGTGAGCTCTCCCTCCGGAGGGCGCCACCACGTCCGTCCAACGACAGCCCCCATGGACTCGCCGATACCGGTGACCCCGACCGAACCAAACCAAGACCACAGACGTGGAGAGGACATCGAAATTGAGGTCACCATGAGAGCAGGGCATGAAGGGCTCACAGAATTTGATACTTTTTTATGCTGATCGATGAGAATGAGGATGATGAAGATGATGCTACGGATTTCCATTCCGGTCTGAGAGTGCATGACAGGGCTGTACTCTACGCTTCATTTCATGATACACCCCGGCATCAACCAGACCCGAGAGATACAGGCACCTGCAGTGTTGGTCAGGAAGTTTGAGCAACATTCTCAGAGACGCATCCATTAAGTGGATGAAATTCGACTGTGTGGTCCCAGTCTTCCCAACCAAACCCGTAGCAAACTCGGCTCTGGGTAGGAGCCAGTCGGGGCAGAAAAATCCCACCTGACTCTGATGCGAATCGAACCCACGACCTCCCCCAGCCTGGAGTCCGCGACGCTAACCACTTCGCCACGGCGGCGTTTTTCTCTCGATCGTTGGGTCCGGGGTCAATCCCCGCTGACATTTTCTCCTCAGAGCCGGTCTGCAGAGACCTCCACCACCCACCTACCCATCCTCCCTCCCACCAAAATGTGTTTGAAATTGGTTCAGTAAGACTTTGTGTAATCTTGTTGACCGTCAGAGAGAGAGAGAGAGAGAGAGAGAGAGGAGAGAGAGAGAGAGAGAGAGAGAGAGAAACAAACAAAAGGGAGAAAATAGAAACTATTATTTTTCAGCGAAGGTGATAAAAGACAACACAATCCACTTCAAGAACAGAGGAGTCTAACACGCTGTTGGAAAGGAGGGGGGTGGTAGGGTGTGAGTGTGTGTGTGTGTGTGTGTGTGTGTGTGTGTGTGTGTGTGTGTGAAGAGGATGGAGAAGTTTCTGGCGTCATTTTGTGGACAGTTGAACCATTTTGGCAAGGACACAAATCTGCAGAAGTTTCAGTGTCAGTGTCAGTTTGATCAAGGAGGTGTCACTTGCATGCGGATTTGTCCATATACACTTACACCCCCGTTGGCAAAGTTCTGCAGAAAGAAAAGCGCATTGATGAAGAGGAGACCAGAGGAACAAGCGTCTCGCTCCGCATTCCCTACTATTCTTCTTTGTCGTAGTAGTCCTTCAGTTTACTGTCACTTTCACGCCCTGGCTTAAGGCTGTGTCAGGCCAACTGACATAGGCTAGAACACCAAGGCTACATCAAAATGTTGTTATGCTCTGCATAGTTATGCGGGCATTGTCTTCAGTCATGACAAGCTCCTAGCATAACACCATCATCGGAAATGAAATGAGGCAGGGAACAGTAAACGATAAACAGTAAACAAGTTGGGTATTTTTTGCTCCCATAAGAAAACCTAACACAGAGTAACTTGTATTCAAGACCGGCACAGCCTTTTAAACTTGAATAAAGTCAAACAAATACATAGACGAACAATCTAATAGTGGGGGAAAAAAACAAGCGCAGGCCAACAACTGAACTATCTTCATAGTAATGACTTGGCAAAGATTTGGACTTAAGGAGGGGGGGGGGGGGGGGGGGGGGGGGGGGGAGGGACGGAATTTGAAGATGGAGAAACTGGGAACATGAAATTAAGAAAATATGTTACAGATATGAAAACTCTTCATAGCAGCATAAGGGAAAATCCATCGCAATCCCTTTTGAAGGCAGATATATTTGTATCGCCTGCTCGAGGCAGCAGGCGATACAAATATATCTGCCTTCAAAAGGGATTGCGATGGTTCCCTTATGCAGCTAGTGAAGAGTTTTCATATCTGTAACATATTTTCTTAATTTCATGTTCCCAGTTTCTCCATCTTCAAATTCCGTCCCTCCCCCCCCCCTCCTTAAGTCCAAATCTTTGCCAAGTCATTACTATGAAGATAGTTCAGTTGTTGGCCTGCGCTTGTTTTTTCCCCCACTATTAGATTGTTCGTCTATGTATTTGTCTGACTTGATTCAAGTTTAAAAGGCTGTGCCGGTCTTGAATACAAGGTACTCTGTGTTAGGTTTTCTTATGGGAGCAAAAAATACCCAACTTGTTTACTGTATAACACCATCAGTCTCCAAAATCCCTTGAAGTCGGAGTGTGGCTGCCCACATGGCGGGGTAATTTAAAACGGTCATACACGTCATGTTCTCATCCCCAGCTGAAGCATTTGTACCATAGTGTTCAAGTACTTCGACTGTTTGGATTATCCCTGGAGTCTTTTAGCCAGGGTACGACAACAACAACAACAACTGTCACTTTCTGCTCATGCGCTTCTCACCCCACCCCTGTCTCCCTACCCGGTTCACATCGGCTTTTGCCTAAACATGATGTGAAATAAATCATTTGAAAAGCGCGCATTTCATTGGTGCCTGAGTCCGCGCGCGTTTTTCACGTTTACCTGTTTCATCTTCCATTCTGCCCCCAATTCACATACATCGTCTCTCTCCTCGCCACCCCCTGGTTGATGAGTAATCACTACCCCCCCCCCTCTCTCTCTCTCTCTCTCCCTCCCTCCGCCCCTTCCCTCCTCTCCATACTCCTTTCTCGTTTTATACTCCCCCCCCCCCCCGTCCCCCGTCCTCCCTGCTACCTCCCCTTCCGTCCGCTCCATTACCACCTACGTTCCTCCCACCAGTCCCCCACCCTCCTCCTTCTACCATCCTCCCCTCCCCCCCCCCCCCTACCCCCGCCCCATCTTCCGCGATAAAGTTTGACAGCGTCGTGTTGTCTATCGCTGGTTGATCAGTGGATGAAAGCCCTCTTCACGTCACGACTGTAACTTGGAGAAACTCACGCGCCACACGCACGTGCCCGGTGGAAACCCGCGTGACAAACGCATCGACACGTGCGTTAAAAAGGCGTGTGTGTGTGTGTGTGTGTGTGTGTGTGTGTGTGTGTGTGTAAATAAAAAGAAACACACAAACAACAAAAAACGTTTCCTGAAAGAAAATACAAGCGTGTTTGCGTGCGCTTGTGTGTGTGTGTGTGTGTGTGTGTGTGTTTTCACTCCATGTTTTTGTGGTTTCATTCAGTTGTCTTCTGGAGTAAGGGCAATGTCACACGATGGATGAGAAAAGACACACTATAAGCGTTCAGCTTGTTGCTGCTCACTTTGTATTGTGTAAACATAGTACGTACCTTTGATTAAAGATTTGTTTAAACCAAAAGACACAAACCGGAATTCCGTGTCGGAAAGACGGTGTTTTGCGCGTTATCTGTCTTTCTCTGTCTTTTGAAATACTCGCTGCTGAATACCGTGTGGGTTGGTTTCTTTGAAACAGGTATTTCATCTGCTCTTAATGTCGTGCGAGATAAACACTAAGAGTCTGCACATCCCATGTACCTCTCACACTTTGCGTATTACATACAAGAAAAACAACAAAAACCATTACACACACACACACACACACACACACACACACACACACACACTCAAATAAAGTGTGTGTGTGTGTGTGTGTGTGTGTGTGTGTGCGCGCGCGCGCGCGAGCGCGTGTACGTTTTCATGCACGTACCCTCCAGCGTATTTTAGGGTGTGTGATGGGGTGTGTGTGTGTGGGGGGGGGGGGGGGGGGGTGAGCAGTATGACATGCGTTCGCAGCATTTACACGTGAAAAACGAACAAGCGTGTGCATCCTATGAAGGGAAATGCTAGAACCGAAACACATAATAATTATTCCCTTTCCCGATGCTTTCCGTGGACAACAGGTCACGGACGAGGCATGCAAGGTCTAGTTCCCCAGCACCGACATGTGTCAAGATTTAACGTTCTTGTCCAAAGTCAGTCATGCATACAGTATACCCTTCGTCGCACGCTACATTTACAGCTGTTTACAATCATTTGTAAGTGGATGTGAGTACGCGTACGTGTGATTCTGGAAATGAACGATTTGTGGACCAGTTTTCAACACGTTTTCGGTTCGGCCCTCTTTGCTACATGTTTAGGGCCCTACGAACATTATTCATTTTCAACGGGCAAAGATCACCACCGCTTTTGCATAAGTGTGTGAACGGCTAGGCTGTGAACTTATGACGTGTGTTTGGAAAGGGTCAGTCACATAAGATTGCACGAGCCGTGGTGAACTGTGTAATTACTTGCAAAGCTTTCGAGAAGAGCAAGTGCGACAAGGTGCTTTACATCAGGAAAGTGACTCTGTTCTGTTACCAGAATGCGTGGACGAGTCGCTGAGGTGAAAAAGTGGAATGCACAAGATAAGGAAGGTAGGCATTCATCATATATATGCATGCATGCACACACACAGACACAGACAGACACACACACACACACACACACACACACACACACACACACACACACACACACAGAGAGTCAGATTATTCCGGAGGTACCGGTCTTCTTTCCTTAAGATTTCCGATCGCTTTAGGTGAAGTGTAGAGGGTGGACTCTGTGCGTTACTGTGTCTGTGTTTAATATGTCTGACTGAATGTCACCGTGTATGTGTGTCAGTGTCTCTGTCACCTGGTCTCTATATTGCCTTTTAGTTTCAATGAGGGTTTTATGTGTCACCGTCTCTATGTCTCACCGTGTCTATGTGTCAGCATGTCTGTGTCACCGTGTCTGTGTCACCGTCTCTGTGTGTCACCGTGTCTATGTGTCACCGTGTCTATGTGTAACCGTGTCTATGTGTCACCATGTCTGTGTCACCGTGTCTGTGTCATCGTGTCTATGTGTCACAATGTCTGTGTCACCATGTCTGTCACCATGTCTGTGTCACCATGTCTATGTGTCACCGTGTCTATGTGTCACCGTGTCTGTGTCACCATGTCTATGTGTCACCATGTCTGTGTCACCGTGTCTGTGTGTCACCATGTCTGTCACCATGTCTATGGGTCACCATGTCTATGTGTCACCGTGTCTTATGTGTGTGTGTGTGTGTGTCTCTGTGTGTGTGTGTGTGTGTGTGTGTGTGTGTGTGTGTCTCTCTCTCTCTCTCTCTCTCTCTCTCTCTATATATATATAATATTATATATGTGCATAAAAACCCCTTCATTACTGTATGATGGATTGAAAAATGGTCATATGTATGTTCAACTTTGAAGGCAATATAAAAAGATTTAAAAACCAAACCAAACAAAAAAAGAACATGTGTCGCTCAAGGAGGAAGAGGGGAGGGGGAATTTGGGAGGCAGTGAGGGAGGGGGCGGGCTGTGAGATAACACAACAAAGTTGGAACGATGATGACGTTTCGTACCCTCTTCCTGTGCGAGGGCATCTTGGTGTAAATAAAACAGAATTGTTGAATGCTTCTTAGGTCATGTTAGAGCGCTCTCAGCGTTTTCGGCTGCCCCCAAAAGGCCTTGATACCTCACAGAAACAACCTGTGGTACGGGAGGGGTGTACAAAAGGAAAACTTTCCCTGAAATCAGAGTAGGCTGACGGTTCTCAATAGTGTGTGTGTGTGTGTGTGTGTGTGTGTGTGTGTGTGTGTGTGTGTGTGTTGTGCGTGCGTGCGTGCGTGCGGGCGCGCGCGCGCGTGTGTATGTGTGTGTGTCTTTCTTTCTTTCTTTCTTTCTTTTTAACAGTCTTCGTCATTCTGTCATATTCTTTGCTCTGCAAATGGAACTGGAAATTGAGCATCATCCAATTCAACATGGTCTCCCCACTTCTGCTCGTGCCGTTTTGTCTCATGTTAACTGTCCTCGGGAAAAGAACAATGTTTTGGCAGTTTGCACGATAACATCGAAACCTTATAATGTCGGTCTGTCTATTATTTGTCTATCTATCTATCTATATATCGTTCTATCTATCGTTCTGTCTGTCTCGATCTACCTCTGTGTGTGTGTGTGTGTGTGTGGTGTGTGTGTGTTGTAGTTTGATTTCCCGTTCAAATAAATTGTGACGACTGTTTAACCATAGTAGGAGTAGGAGTAGCTGTAACGTATCATATCGACCAAGCACCATGTAGACTACAACATATCTTGGAAAATCTTAAAAAGAGCAGCACCATACAACAACACTTCAAAAAGATGTAATCTATGCCTAACAGAGAAATACATCATACTATGTAAACCACAATTAGCAACTTTAAATATCAGAACAGAAATGGTTAACAATTGCAGACACAGATGGAAGTTCCTAACAGTGAACAAAAACACCTGAAACACATGTAGCACGGGGAAAAACAGCAGCAAGCTATATATACACACAACACTGGCAATACAAGCTCACTACACCCTGACGACCGCACTGACAGCGCGAAACAGATCTGTAGGTTTTAAGCTTGATTTTAACTTGCTTTTAATACAGCAAATGCCGCTCCCACTCTGGTCGAGCACTCTTTTTAAAATAACGCTGATCCTCAGTACTACCCTCTCTCTCTCTCTCTCTCTCTCTATATATATATATATATATGTGTGTGTGTGTGTGTGTGTGTGTGTGTGTGTGTGTGTGTGTGTGTGTAATGCTGAATAATTAGGTAGTGGGGGGGGAACAAGTGCAGGCTAACAATTCTTCCATCATTATAGTAATGACTTGGCAAAGATTTATACGAAGAAAATGTGAACTTAAGAGTAAGAAAATATAGATATGAAAACCGTTCCCTAGCTGCTCTCTCTCTCTCTTCTCTCTCTCTCTCTCTCTCTCTCTCTCTCTCTCTCTCTATATATATATATATATATGTGTGTGTGTGTGTGTGTGTGTGTGTGTGTGTGTGTGTGTGTGTGTGTCGTACCCTTGGTGATGAAAACACCACAGAATCATGGACTGTGGTTTATCTCCATTTGATGCCAAGGAACCATAGACACAATCAGCCGTGTCTCCCTGATGAGTCCGATCCAGCGGACGAAAGGCCTAGGAGTAGGCAATATGAATAGTTCTGTCTTCAAGAGGGATTACAATGGTTCCCATAAGCTGCTAGTGGAGGGTTTAACATTTATGGTATATTTTCCTAATCTTCTGTTCTCCGTTGATGCCTCTCCCTCCCGTCTCTCCCCTCATCCCCATCTTCTTTTTCTTTCTTTTGTCGAAATCTTTGCCAAGTCATTAACATAATGACGGATGAATTATCAGCCTGCACTTGTTTTCCCCCACTACTAAATTGCTCAGCATATATTATTATATATATATATATATATCTCTTTTTCTGAACCCTTGATGGTGAGAACACCACAAAATTACGGACTATAGTGTGTCTCTATTTGACGCCAAGAGCACAGACACAATCAGCCGTGTCTCCCTGATGAGACCGATCCAGCGGACGAAAGGCCTAGGAGCAGGTAATACATACAGATCTGCCTTTGAGAGGGATGACGATGGTTCCCTCATGCAGCTAGTGAAGGGTTTTCATATTTATAATATATTTTCTTAATCTTGATTCCCGCCCCCCTCCTCCCCTCTCCCCCCCCCCCCCCCCCCCCCCCCTTTTTTTTTTTTAAAATTTCAAATCTTTGCCAAGTCATTACTATGATGACTGAAGAATTGTTAACCTGCACTTGTTTTCTCCCACTACTTAATTGTTCAACATTATGTATATATATACATATCTCTCTCTCTCTTCTCTCTCTCTCTGTATATATATATATATATTATATATATATATATAAGAGAGAGAGAGAGAATGTACATATGTGTAAATATATATGGATATAGAAAGTTAATCTATAGATCTGTAGACAGATAGATAGATAGATAGATAGATAGATAGATAGGTAGGTCGGGAGAAGCATGTGGGGAGTGGGATGTGTGTGCGCGTCTGGGAAGGGGGTGGGTGGAGGCAGTAGAAAAATAAATGGGAATGAAAGAGAGAACTTTAGAATGTTTTACACACACACACACCACACACACACACACACGCGCCGCGCAGCGCGCGCGTGCGCGCACGCGCGCACGCCGCACACAGGAGAGAGAGAGAGAGAGAGAGAGAGAGAGAGAGAGAGAGAGAAACACACACACACACACACACACACACACCACACACACACACACACACAGAGACGAATATTCTGTTGTTTATCTTTTAAGGGGTAAATCTGTTGTTTTATCTTTCAGAGGATGAATCAGACTACCTACGTTGGTTTTCAAAGTTAGGGACAAGAGTTGAGCACGCTGCGGGCAATAATAACTCGCCCTCTGATGTGACCGATAATATCATTAAAGGGCACTGGTCTTCTAATGAACACACGTCTTGCATGCGAGCATGCGTGCTTTGTGATGGCAGCTGCCAGCCCCCTGCGTTGTCGTTTGTGTGAAAACGGTGCCAGACAATGGACCGCCAAGACGGCTTGGGGAAAATATACTACGCACAAAAAGTTAAGGATCGGTATGTGAAAACAGGTGCGTAATAAACTCAGTTCGCTACTGTTATTTATTTCTTAGTCCAGCCAAATTGTCATGAATTCTTGTTCAGCTGTAAGTGGGCGATGTTGTGTTAGTGCGAAAATTGCACGGGATTCTCTACTACTGAGCTGGGCCGCAAACGGAAAAGCGGAAACTTGCGAAAAATGACCTTGTTTTGGACCGTTCTGCCTGAACACATTGCACTTGCCAGATGGGAAAAACCATTATGCACGTGCAAGCACTGCTGTTTATGTGTGAGATGCTGTCGCTCGCTTGGCTATATAAGAAGACATTCCACCAGTAGTAGGCCTGATCTGACAATGCCTCCACGACGAAAATTAAGCGAGTTGGATAGGGGACGAGCTGTTGCATGGTTCCAAGATGGTGTTCCCAAGCGAGAAGTGGCCAGGCGACTTCATGTGTCCATCTCGGTCATTGTCCGACTGATTCAACGCTTCACAGCCACTGGGATTGTCCATGAAAGACGCAGATCTGGTCGACGGAAGAAGACAACCCCACGTGACGATCGTCTCATTGAACGACAAGCCCTGCAGACAAGAACAGCCTCTTCCAGCATAATTCAAAGGCAGTTCAGGGTGGCTACTAATATCAACATCAGCCAGCAGACCATACGGAACCGCCTACATGGGTTTAATCTCCGTTCTCGTCGCCCAGCAGTACGGCCACGCTTAACTCCAGCCCATAGGGCAGCACGCCGCGCCTTCTGCGCACGTCACGTGAGGTGGACACGTCAGCAATGGTCCCAGGTCCTGTTCAGTGATGAATCACGCTTCACCCTTCACCACAACGACGGCCGACTGAGGGTCTGGAGGCGCCCAGGGCAACGCTTTACTGACGCCACTGTCCAAGAAAAGGTGGCCTTTGGTGGAGGTTCTGTAATGGTCTGGGGGGCCTTCAGCCTTCACCACAGAACACCCTTGTATCATGTACAGGGTAACCTGACTGTCATCTGATACCGGGATGAGATCCTTAGACGCTGGCTGTGCCTACACTGCAGCAGATGAGACCGAGGGCTGTCTACCAGGATGACAATGCTCGCCCCCACAGGGCAAGGGTGGTCAACGACTTCCTGCAGCAGTCTGGAGTCAACAGAATGGAGTGGCCAGCATGTAGTCCCGATCTCAACCCGATTGAGAACCTCTGGGATGAGCTGGATCGCAAAGTGAGGAGCCACCCACTCCCAGGGATGCCCAACACCTCTACCAGATGCTGCAGGCTGAGTGGCAGGCGCTTCCACAGAGGATCTTCACCAACCTGGTCAACTCGATGAGGACTCGCTGCGTCGAGTGCCAGAACAGCCATGGTGGTTACACGCATTACTGAGCTTTTGGGAGCATCAGTATGCCCTGTCTTGTGATTTCAATGACTTTGGGAAATCAAATTTGGATACGTACCCACTTTAATCAAATGTACACACCAAACGATTGCTCGAGATTGAAGGCAATTGTGTATCGTTATCACTAAAGAATGGAATTAAATGTTGGCCAAACTTCAACGCATTGACTTTCTTATTTTGACAGTTATGAATGTTTGTGAAAGTGATCCTTAACTTTTTGTGCGTAGCTTAGATTACCGTAATCCGTGGCTTCCTTTGTGTTCTCTCTCCCGCCGTGTGTGTAAGGAAGGCGTCGACTGGATAATAACCACTTCCTTGCATCGTCCGCTATCACGTGGTTCGAATCTTGCTGTCTCGCATGTTATAACCGGAGGGGGGGGGGGGGGGGGGTGGTTGTGGAGGGGGTGTTTTTTTTTAAAGTGCTTCTTCATTTTTCTCCCCCCCTCTCTCTCTCTCTGTCTTCTCTCTCTGTCTCTGTCTGTCTGTCTGTCTCTCTGCTCTCTCTCTCTGTCTCTCTCTCTCTCTCTCTCTCTCTCTCTGCTCCTGTGTCGTCTAAGTCGTTTGCTCTTTGGCCCGTAATCGGAGTGACGGCGCCAGAATCTATTGCCCACAGGAGCAATTTACCGGCCATTATTTCGTTAAGATTTCCCTTGATCACCCGCCGGTAGCCCGACCTTGAACTGAGGAGGGGGGCACATCTTCATTGCTTGCGAAACAATGGAGTCGGTTCCGGAAGTTGATCGGGGGGGGGGGGGGGGGGTGGTGTGGAGAGTGGAGAGAGAGAGAGAGAGAGAGAGAGAGAGAGCGGGGAGAAGAAACAGAGAGAGAGAGAGAGATTGAGGATGGAAGAGAGAGAATGAGAGAGAGAAAGAGAGAGAGAGAGAGAGACAGACAGACAGACAGACTAAAAAGACAGAGAGAGAGAGAGAGAGGGGGGGAGGGAAGAGAGAGAGATACACACACTAGAGACAGAGATATATACTGAGACAGAGAGAGAGAGAGAGAGAGAGAGAGGAGAGAGGAGGAGGAAGAAGGTGGCAGAGGGATGGGCAGGATGGGGGATATGGAGGAGAGGAGGGGTTGGGCGAAGGGGTGGGGGTGAAAGGGGTGGATGGTGGTGGTTTTGATGCTGTCCTGAATTGTCCATCCCTAGAGGGAAGGGGGGGGGGGGGGTCTCCATACTGAACTTGGTGTTTTAACAAATTTAATGTCCGCTCTCTACGGGGCTGACTTGAAGACCTCGCGGGGGTTAGAGCATCAAGCAGGCGACACGAACAAGACGACCCCTTCAACAAGACACCGTGGCACCACCACCGGGGCTTAGCGGTCGCTTGCACAGTAGCCCAAGGATTTGCGGCTCGGGCACCAGGGGTACGTGGATCGAATCTCATCACTAGCATGTTATTGCAAGGGGTTATTTTGTTTTGGGCCTCGCTCACTGGCTTGCATCCTGATTTGATTGTACTGTGGGACTGGGAAAGCTGGGGGCCTGTATTTTATCCAGTTGAAGGTTGCACGAGCGCGTCTTTGAGAGCATCGCTCGAAATGCCAGACTAAGTCTGCAGGTCTGGGAACCACTTTGAGCCCGATAGCAAGGACTTAAAGAGTCTGGCAGTTGACCTGGTATTAGCGGGCAGTGAGGACACATGGAGTTTTCGCGGAATGAACATTTCCCTGGTAAGACTTTTGCCGAAGGAGGGGTGGGGTAGGGTGGGATGGGGGTGGGTTCTCACCAAAGCTCACTCTGTGTCTTTCCTCGCAGAGAATGTGTTTTTTTAGTTCTTCTCTTCTCTCTCTCTCTCTCTCCTCTTCTCTCTTCTCTCTCTCAGAAGAAGAAGAAGAAGAAGAAGTCCACTTATCGAAAGCGCACGTGCCGACGGTGTAGTGTCCCTGTCTGCCCATGAGAGGTGGTCAAGTTATAGGTCCACTATCGCCTCAGTGGAAATTCTGGGGACATGGACTTTTGCCGAGTGGATTTGACCGAGTTGGACTTTCGCTGAAGAAGGGGGGAGGGGAGGGGGAGGAGGAGGGGAGGCGTAGTTGGTGACATGAGTGAGAATTCAGTTGTCACCAAAGGACTTTGTAGCTGTCTCTCTGTCTCTAGTGTCTGTCTCTCTGTCACACACACACACGCACACGCACACGCACGCACGCACGCGCGCACGCACACACACGCACGCACGCACGCCAGCAGCGCGCGCGGCCGCCCGCACACACACACACACACACACACACACACACACACACACACAGAATGAATGTCGTTGTAAATCATAGTAACGACCGGGGGGCATACGTCAGAGGGGAAGTAATCAGCCCTAACGAGTCTTAAAAAGTTAATGATGTGACAAAGATTTCCACGAAATACCGTGTCAAGTTCACGATTACATTCAGCAGTTAAGATCAGTAAAAAGCCTCCCCCCCCCCCCTCCCCCTCCCCCTACCCCAGCCCCTTTTTGGATTTATGCCCAGAGGAGATAATTATAATCCTCGACGATAATACAGTAATCACTCGGCGAAAGTGCACACGGCGAAAATCCGCTCGGCGACATTGGACTTCCCCTCAATCCCGGTCAAGATGTTTGCATCTCCCGGGCTTGTTTGAAGCCGGAATACACCCCAAAGAACAAGTGGAGGCGCAAATCCTGGTAGCGGTCTGAAACCATCGTGGCACTCTACATCATCGTCTCGTCGTCATCATCATCATCATCATCATCATCATCATCATCATCTCATCATCATCATCATCATCATCATCATTCATCATCTCATCGTCGTCGTCGTCGTCATCATCTTTATCATTATCATCATCATCGTCGTCATCGTCATCATCGGCATTATGATCATCATCATCATCGTCATCGTAATCGCCATCATCATCATCATCATTCATCATCATCATCATCTCATCTTCATCATCTTCTTCTTCTTCTTCTCCTCCTCCTTTCCTCCTTCTCCCTTCCTCCTTCCTCCGCCTCTTCTTCTTCTTTTTCATGTCCTCGTTACTCATCGTGAATTTTTTTTAAATGCATGCGTATCACGTGGCCTTCAGAGCACATGCTCTGGTCTCATAGTGACCTCAGTTTCAAAGGTTGAGGATGCTGGAGGTCACGGACGGGAATGGTACCCGAAACAGAAAGGGAATCATCAGAAAGATTGAGAAATTCTGTACCTTGTGATTTAGAGACCATTGGAAGTGCCACGACCAACGATGTCAGCTTCAGCTGCCCCCCCCCCCCCTACCCCATCCCATTCCCACCATCCCTCTCTTCCCATTCCCTCTCGCGCTACCCCCTCCTTTCAGGTCCGTAGTTGTGACCTTGGTGAGGTCGTGTTAGTCGTCAGTGCGAGGAGATTCACGAGGAACGTCTATTGAGAGACGCTGTGGCTTTCCCTTCTTAGTAGTGGCATTTGCCTTTTTTTTTTTTTTAACGAAATCGGTTGCCTTATTCACGAAAAAAAACCTTGGCCTTTTGAGCGAGAGGAAAATTAGCAATACTGGCGAAGATGTTTTTTTGTAGTCTTTTGAATGGATGTAATAGCCTCAACCTTTTTCGAGGTTTGATTTTTAAGAAAATCGTTCTCAAGGTATTCAACGGTATTCAAAATATTAAAAGCACTACTGAACATTTGCACAGAAAAAAAAAAAAAAAATTACGTAAGTGGGGGTGGAAAGGGGAGACGAGGAACGGGGATGGGGGGGGGGGGGGGGGGGGGGGGGGGGGGGAGGGGGGGGGGAGGGGGGGCCAAGGCGAGTGTGGACCTTCTTTTTCCCATGCTGAATATCTTTAATTTGTCGACCACATGGTATTAAAAGCAAACTCATGTCAAATTTCAACGATTCCATCGTACTTTCAATACCCTTGATGTCGTCTCTGTTTAACGCCGGAAAGGAAGGGACATGACTCTGTGAAAATCTCCCCTAAACCATCACGGTGACGTATCTATTTCAGAACACTGCCCTTGCAGGAAAAAAATGAAAAGAAAAGAAAATCAGAAACAAAAAAAAAAAAACAAACAAACAAAAAAAATGACCAGTCCATTTAATGTTCATAGCTTCAGCTTGCCTGCGATAATTTTCGATTTTTAAAAAGGGATATTTACAAATTCGCGGAGATAAATATTCATGTTTTCTTCGTTAACAAAAAAAAAAAACCAACCAAACAAACAAACAAAAAAAAACCCTTCGGCTCAGGGAGAAGTTGCCAATAGGGGAAAGTGTGCGTGTTGAATCATAGAAGACGCCGCCAAGCACGCGACAAAGCTGCCTGATTATTCATCCACTAACAGGGCCAACATGGAACATAGTAGGTATGCCTGCTAGATATTTATCACTGCACTCACACCCCTAACTACCTTCCCCTTCCCTTCGGCATGCATGCTCGCGCGCGCGCGCGTACACACACACACACACACACACACACACACAACACACACACAAAACTATATCAACCACGTCAAACAATAAGGGGTAATAAAACATACACGCTAAACTTTTTTTTTTCTATCAAAAATCGGATCACGGAGAGAGAGAGAGAGATGTAAACTGTGAAAGATAAGTAACGTGCTTTTTCTCTTTCGTCTCTCCCCCTCCCCCCTTCCACCCCCACCCCCTAAAAGTAGGTCTCTCCAAGTACTAGGTCAACAGAACAAGTTACGCCATCTGGCCATATTTTCGCGCCCCCCTCCCCCACCCCACCCCCACCCTCTCCGGCGTGTCCTGTTTATTGACACTGAAGAGTTTTGACTGATTACCGCAACTCAGCAAAAACTATCACCCAGAACGTTGAGGGGGGTTGGAGAGGGAGGGAGGGGGGGGGGGGTAAGAGAGTGTGATGCAACAACACCTAAAATAACACGCTGCGGTGCATTGCGTGCGACTGGGTTGGAAGGGGATAGGGGTATGAGGGGAGGGTGATGGGTTGAATTGGGAGGGGAAGGGGGCGCGGGTGGTTGTGGGAGAGGGGGGGAGGGGGTGGAAGGGTAAGGAAGGAAGAGCGGGAAGGGACGGTGGGGTTGGAATAAGCAAGTAGCAGGTCATGAAAGTGGTCCAAATACCGAGCGCCGACAGATGTTTATGGGGAGATAACTGGTGTTTTAGGGACCCCGTTTAGTTTATCCGTCATAATGTCTGTATGTCTGCCTGTCTGACAGCTTACCCCCTCCTCTCTCTCTCTCTCTCTCTCTCTCTCTCTCTCTCTCTCTCTCTCCTTTGTCTCTCTCTCTCCTTCCCATCATCACCACACAATCTCTTCCTCTAAATATGCATTGCATTATTCATTCTAGATTGTTATATATTTATCGTTGTATACACAATATGTTGATATGCAGTTCTGTGCGATGTTTTCTTTCATGTATTTATATATCTTTCCTTTGTCGGAGGGCTGGATGAAAAAAAAAAGCCATTGACTTCTTGTGCTTATTCCTTTCCCGCAAATAAACGTTTTGTCCCCCAACCTCTCTCTCTCTCTCTCTCTCTCTCTCTCTCTCTCTCTCTCTCTCTCTCTCTCTCTCTCTCTGTTTATTCCTTTCCCTCAGTTAACTTTTGGTTATTCCTTATCCTCAGTCAGCAACACCCTCTCTCTCTCTCTCTCTCTCTCTCTCTCTCTCTCTCTCTCTCTCTCTCTTCTCTGTTTATTCCTTTCCCTCAGTTAACTTTTGGTTATTCCTTATCCTCAGTCAGCAACACCTCTCTCTCTCTCTCTCTCTCTCTCTCTCTCTCTCTCTCTCTCTCTCTCTCCTCTCTCTCTCTCTCTCTCATATATCGGTTTGAATGTGAAACATCCACAGAATCTCCTTGTCCTGCATGTAGACATATTGATGACGAAGAACACTTTCTGTTCCACTGTATTGCTTATAATGAAGTGCGGACAAACTGTTCATTTTTCCAGTTAGATATAGCGACAAGACAAAATGTCGCTGGCGTGTTATCATCAGATGATGAATTTGTAATTAAATCAGTTGCGAAATTCATCGCGGAAGTAACTGAAAATTAGACAGATGAAGGATAGTGAAATTTAAGATAATACATTATGAGATATCTGAATGAATATTATCATTCATCGCATGTGGAAGAGATCAGTAAAATACAATGTCATCATTTAATTGAGTGGATGGTCGAGTCAGTCTTAAGTTGTTGTTTTATATTTTTATTTATTTATTTATTTTTAACCTTCCTGCATTACTCCTGTGCGTGAGGCGAGGACATAACGAAATGTTACGAATTTATTTGTTTTTGTTAACTTTGGATTTGATACACACTAGGAATGAAAGTGTACTATTCGTTTGCAGGAAAGGAAGAGGGAAATGTTTTTGTTCTGTTACCTCTCCCCCTTGTCAAAAGACCTCTTTGGTAATGACAATAAAACATCAAAGTGTCAAAGTATCTCTCATATATCAGTGAGCAGAAATTCTGAAGTATATGGAAACATGCTGCAGATATTGCTGTTATGAAAAGCGAAGACAACACAGCGCACCGAGAGCCGGCCAAGACCTGTTTACAGTGCGTTTTCTGTCGATCGGGGGGAGGGGGGGAGGACAGGTCTGACTGACAGACAACAGACACTTGAAACAGTCTGGCCTGTCCATTGGTGAAGATCTGACCTACTCATATGACAGACGTGTGGGAAAATACAGCTGGTCAGCTTGACCACCTGTTCATCATACAGGGAAAAAAATGTTGTCTAAAGGGAAAAATGGAAACACACACACACACACACACACACACACACACACACACACACACACACATATATATATATATATATATATATATATATATATATAATATGAACAGTATAAGTGTCCTTAAAAACTCTGAAGGTGCTCAACCCTTTGGGGAGCAACATTTGTTAAAAAATATTTTTTTAAGACTTCATTTAAAAAAAATATTTTTTAACAACAACAACAAAAAAAAAATATTATATATATACATACATACATACATACATACATACATACATACATATATACATACATACGCACGCGCACGCGCAAGCACGCATACAGGCACACTTTAATTAAAAGCAATATAAATGCAGAGGAAGCGCTGACAAAAGCTGTGTTAAAGCTGACTGTGTCTGTGGGTGAAACAGGGCAGGATTTCCTTTGCGTACCCTTCCGCTACCTCTCCCGTCGCTGGCTTTCTTGAATCTCCCCCTCCCCCGTCTTCCCCCCCCCCCCCCCGCCCCCTCCCTTGTTGGAATATTTGCTCTGGCCTCATCACATTTTCTTTAGTGATGTGGGGATTTCCTGTGGTCCGTGTCATTTCAGTTAACTTAATCTTAATCGACCTCACTGATGCATTCGTGAGAACAATGAACATGGATTTAGTTTCGAGGTTGATATCTTACTGGACGATGATGATGACAATGATTATAAAGATGATGATGATGATGATGGTGGTGATGGTGGTGGTGGTGGTGGTGGTGGTGATGATGATGATGATGGTGGTGGTGGTGGTGGTGATGATGATGATAATGATGATGATGATGATGACGAAGGTGACGATGATGGTGATGATGATAATAACGATGATGATGATGATGACGATGATGGTGATGATGATGACGACGACGACGACGACGATGATATTTTGACGAAGTTCTGACACAGTTTGGTGAGGGAATGGGCGATTTGGGACTAGTGATCGAACCAAAGAAAACGCATGGACTGTACGCATTTAAACAGTAAACAAGTTGGGTATTTTTTGCTCCCATAAGAAAACCTAACACAGAGTAACTTGTATTCAAGACCGGCACAGCCTTTTAAACTTGAATCAAGTCAGACAAATACATAGGCGAACAATCTAATAGTGGGGGAAAAAACAAGCGCAGGCCAACAACTGAACTATCTTCATAGTAATGACTTGGCAAAGATTTGGACTTAAGAGGGGGGGATGGGGGGGAATTTGAAGATGGAGAAACTGGGAACATGAAATTAAGAAAATATGTTACAGATATGAAAACTCTTCACTAGCTGCATAAGGGAACCATCGCAATCCCTTTTGAAGGTAGATATATTTGTATTGCCTGCTCCGAGGCCTTTCGTCCGCTGGGTCGGACTCATCAGGGAGACACGGCTGGTTGTGTCTGCGCTCCTGGCGTCAAATAGAGACACACCACAGTCCATAATACTGTGGTGTTCTGACCACCAAGGGTACAAAAAAGAATCCAATAGCACCCCCAAAGCAGCCAGCGAAGAGTAGTAAACGAAACTAAACGAAAGTGTGGGGAGAAAAAAAGTTGCTGAAAAACTAGAGACATTACGCAAATAGTATAAAATGTAAGGGACAATTTTTGAGCCTACGCCTGAGGATCCACCCAAAGATGCAAGGGAGATCAAAAGACAAACACACAGACGGACAGAAACAGTATTATGGACTGTGGTGTGTCTCTATTTGACGCCAGGAGCGCAGACACAACCAGCCGTGTCTCCCTGATGAGTCCGACCCAGCGGACGAAAGGCCTCGGAGCAGGCAATACAAATATATCTACCTTCAAAAGGGATTGCGATGGTTCCCTTATGCAGCTAGTGAAGAGTTTGCATATCTGTAACATATTTTCTTAATTTCATGTTCCCAGTTTCTCCATCTTCAAATTCCCCCCCCCCCCCCATCCCCCCCTCTTAAGTCCAAATCTTTGCCAAGTCATTACTATGAAGATAGTTCAGTTGTTGGCCTGCGCTTGTTTTTTCCCCCACTATTAGATTGTTCGCCTATGTATTTGTCTGACTTTATTCAAGTTTAAAAGGCTGTGCCGGTCTTGAATACAAGTTACTCTGTGTTAGGGTTTCTTATGGGAGCAAAAAATACCCAACTTGTTTACTGTTTATCGTTTACTGTTCCCTGCCTCATTTCATTTCCGATTTTGTTTTGATTAAATTGAGGTTATTTGTATTTGTTTCTGTCCGTCTGTGTGTTTGTCTTTTGATCTCCCTTGCATCTTTGGGTGGATCCTCAGGCGTAGGCTCAAAAATTGTCCCTTACATTTTATACTATTTGCGTAATGTCTCTAGTTTTTCAGCAACTTTTTTTCTCCCCACACTTTCGTTTAGTTTCGTTTGCTACTCTTCGCTGGCTGCTTTGGGGGTGCTATTGGATTCTTTTTTGTACCCTTGGTGGTCAGAACACCACAGTATTATGGACTGTGGTGTGTCTCTATTTGACGCCAGGAGCGCAGACACAACCAGCCGTGTCTCCCTGATGAGTCCGACCCAGCGGACGAAAGGCCTCGGAGCAGGCAATACAAATATATCTACCTTCAAAAGGGATTGCGATGGTTCCCTTATGCAGCTAGCGAAGAGTTTTCATATCTGTAACATGTTTTCTTAATTTCATGTTCCCAGTTTCTCCATCTTCAAATCCCCCCCCCCCCCCATCCCCCCCTCTTAAGTCCAAATCTTTGCCAAGTCATTACTATGAAGATAGTTCAGTTGTTGGCCTGCGCTTGTTTTTCCCCCCACTATTAGATTGTTCGCCTATGTATTTGTCTGACTTTATTCAAGTTTAAAAGGCTGTGCCGGTCTTGAATACAAGTTACTCTGTGTTAGGTTTTCTTAGGGGAGCAAAACATACCCAACTTGTTTACTGTTTATCGTTTACTGTTCCCTGCCTCATTTCATTTCCGATTTTGTACGCATTTAGTTGATTTATTTCAAATTGAACTCGCCCACTGTCAGATAATCATAGCAGATAAGAAAAGCAGACGCTCCTAGCATACTGAAGCATGCAAGCAAACACACACACGCACGCACGCTCTCTCTCTCTCTCTGTCTGGCTCTGTCTGTCTCTCTGTCTCTGTCTCTCTCTGTGTCTTCTCTCCCCCCCCCTCTCTCTCTCTCTCTCTCACACACACACACACACAAACACACACACATACACGCACACACGTACGCGCACGCACGCACGCGCGCACGCGCGCGCGCGCACACACACACACACACCTACGGTAAACACTAGGTGGACGTTTTAAAAAGAATATACAGAGTGAACGATGTTGATCTCTGGATGTCATGATAAGGCGAGTACGTGGCAATCCAATTTTTATTTATCCCTCCCCCCACCCCAACCCCCACCCCTCCCGGCGCCCTTTTTAAACATTCCATGCATACTATCTCCGTTCTTCCCCGCTTTTGAATTCTTAAGTCTAGTCCCTTGAGCATGTGAATTGAAAACAGAAAGAAATCGCAACTGCTCTAAATTCAAGGCTACGCAAAGGTGAAACCTGACACTGACTATGCTTAATACTTCTTCAGTCATAGGTCAGAGAAATTCTATACCGTCCCGAATCATCCCGAGCGTCTCCCGAATCATCCTGAGCGTCTCCCGTTCCGTGACACAATCCATTCAGTCTCGGTGATCACAGTCTCATCTGTAATTAACGGCCTCCATCAATCAGTCTGCTGGCAAAAGGGTTGTGGGCTGAGTTATAAAATGGAGGGGTGGGGGGAGTAGGGGGGGGGGGGGGGGGGCGTGTATCCTGGCACGAGAGGAACTTGCAGACCTGCCTAATCCATACGCTTACCGCGTATTTTGTACGCCATTTTTTTTTTTTTACACAGATTATGACAATACACCTCCCTAAATGAAAAATACGCCAAGCAAAAATTTCTAGCAAAGTTTGCCATTGTTTTTGCAATGATATGACAAATAAACATAGCATTACCAAAGGTGACTAAACTGATGAAACATTCGACTATTTATCGGAGCTGCTTCAAAACGAAAATGAAATAACCCCCCCCCCCCCCCCCAAAAAAAAAAAAAAAAATAAAATAAAAAATAAAAAATAAAAAATAAATAAATAAAAAAAATAAAAAAATAAAAAAAATAAAAAGGAAGAAAAGAAAAATGAAGAAAAGGAAAAAAAAAAGAAAATGAATAAATACATAAGATAAAATAAATAAATGAAAAAACAAAACAAAACAAAACAAAACACCTGTGAGAAAGTATACCATAGACAATTTTGGGGTAGGCAGGTCTGGACTTGTGGGCGTATGATACTGGTCGTACCAGGAACACTCTCTCATAGTGATCGGAAGCCTGAACTCCGTCAGATCCGTCACCAGGTGTTTTTGTTTGTTTTTTTTTCCCACGGGCAGGTCCTATCCACAGCTGAGCCTGCCACAGGATCAAATGGGAAACCCGTGACGTCACAGCCGAGTCGCCGCCGCCAGAGGAAAGATGGAAGCGTCTCTGCGAAGGTTGTTCCAATGCCGTGACCGCAACCGCAGGTAGGCGTATTTCCCAGGCCTGATTGACGAAAGTATATGTTTTCTTAATGGAAGATTGAGAGCGCAGCGTTGTTGTTACACGACTACCGCCACTTCAAAACGTTGAGGTTCGTAGCATTATTTCCAAACTCTTCATTATATTCGTTTACTTTCACTAAAAACAGAGACAAGTGATGTCCCCAATCTCTGGCCTCTCGTGTCCTACTCTCTTGATCATCTCGGTTTACATCGTCGTCAGCATGTCCAGCAGGCCTGTTGTGGTCAGTTGATGTCAAAAGTCGTTTCACGGGTGTTTTTTTGGAAACGTGTCCTTATTTTTTTTTTTAATCTAAAGGTTTCCTTTCCAAACTCTTGTTGAGATGTTATCATACAGATATCGCGCTTATCTATCTTCCACACTTAAAGAGAAGAAAAAAGAAAACACACACACACACACACACACACACACACACACACACACACACACACACACACAACACACGCACTCAGGAACATTTTGTATTGTGTATGTAAAGTCTTCTTTTATGAGCGCATTAAAGATACAAATATCCAATTATACAGTTGTGAGCCTGTTGAGAGATCAAGTTAAAAGCAATTGTACCACGATTTAGTGTTACGGTTCAACGATATTCCATCATATTAACGCCCCCCCCCCCCCCCCCCCCTCTCCCCTAAAAAAAGGGGGTAAAACCTAAATTAAATACATGACACATCGACAGTGTTTGCGGCCCTTTAATGCTCTTAATTTGTGTGATGTGCTGATGACAATCCACAATGAGTGAGCGTGTGGTGTTGTGTGTGTGTGTGTGTTGTGTGTGTGTGTGTTTGTGGTGTGGTGTGCGTGCGCGTGTGATTGTGTGTGTGCGTGCGTGGGTGCGCACGCGTGTGCGTGCGTGGGTGCGCGCGCGCGTGTGTGTGTGTGCGCGCGCGCGTGTGTGTGTGTGTGCGCGCGCGCGCTCGTGTGTGTGTGTGTGTGTGTGTGTGTGTGTGTGTGTGTGTGTGTGTTTCCATGATCACACCATCGGTCCACGTTTGTCCACGTCTGGCGCACGCGCCTGCACGTATGTCGCTTTCACTGAGAAAGTAGGTCACCCCCTTCTGTCACTCACTGTTAGTTCGTTATAAGTATGTCCATTTCCCCTGGCACGATCAGCGCCACGTGTATGTGTGAATTTTCGTGCATGTGTATGTAATGCGTGCGCGCGCGTGCGTGTGGGTGTGTATGTATGAGTGCGTGCGTGCGAGCGTGCGTGCGTGGTGTGTGTGTGTGTGTGTGTGTGTGTGTGTGTGTGTGTGTGTGTGTGTGCGCGCGCGCGCGCGGTGCACACATGAAGGACTTATCGGGCAACCCACCGTACAAGTATTGACACAGACGGCATGAAAGCCCCATCGTGGAACGAGTACGTCTCTGTCTGTCTGTGTCTGTCTCAGTCTCTCTCTCTCTCTCTCTCTCTCTCTCTCTCTCTCTCTCTCTCTCTCTCTCTCTCTCTGTGGTGTGGTGTGATGTGTGTGTGTGTGTGTGTGTGTGTGTGTGTGTGTGTGTGTGTTGTGTGTGTGTTTCGTGTGCGTGTGTGTAAGAGAGAGAGAGAGAGAGAGAGAGAGAGAGAGGGAGGAAGACAGACAGACAGGAAGAAATGCTAAGATATTTGAAATGGTTCAAAGGTTTATTCTTCTCACAAAGCGTTTTGAAAACTAAACCAACAGCCTCAAGGTTTACTGTTTCCTAGGTATACTTATATTTCACCTCTTCAATTAACGATGCTTTCATCTATATCAACCTAGTTACGGATGTCAGAGGAGCGCTTACATCAATGTCCTGATTATGTATTTATCCATGTACAGGAATATGATATTTGGTTTGATAACTGTATACTGCAGACGACCAGCGTTGCACACATTCTGTCATGTGCCAGACTGCCTTAGGCAGCCACACCAAAACGGGCAATACCCTGTCACCATTTTCTCTTATTTCTTAATTTTCCATAATTTCATTCTTAATTCTAAATGCCAATTCTAAATGTTGGCTCTTCTCTTCTTTTGTTTACAAGTATAGCACTTTACTATACTGTTATTGTTACCTGTTTTGTCATGTTTAAAATTTGTCTGCTATGGTTATATGTTGTATTATAGGCCGCCATCAGTCACATGTTTATTCTGCAAATTTCACTGCCAGGGCTGTATATAAGAGTCCTCTTGTTGTCCTGGCAAATGTGCTTTGTGTTCAGTGTGTATGGTCATGGAAATAAAACTGTTTAAACCAGACAGGAAGAAAGAAGGACAAATGTGCTTTGTGTTCCTCAGTGTGTATGGTCATGGAAATAAACTGTTTAAACCAGACAGGAAGAAGAAGGACAGATGTGCTTTGTGCTCAGTGTGTATGGTCATGGAAATAAAACTGTTTAAACCAGACAGAAGAAAGAAGGACAGATTGCTTTGTGCTCAGTGTGTATGGTCATGGAAAAAAACTGTTTAACCAGACAGGAAGAAAGAAGACAGATGTGCTTTGTGCTCAGTGTGTATGGTCATGGAAATAAAACTGTTTAACCAGACAGGAAGAAAGAAGGACAGATGTGCTTTGTGCTCAGTGTGTATGGTCATGAAATAAAACTGTTTAACCAGACAGGAAGAAAGAAGGACAGATGTGCTTTGTGCTCAGTGTGTATGGTCATGAAATAAAACTGTTTAACCAGACAGGAAGAAAGAAGGACAGATGTGCTTTGTGCTCAGTGTGTATGGTCAGGAAATAAAACTGTTTAAACAGACAGAAGAAGAAGGACAGATGTGCTTTGTGCTCAGTGTGTATGGTCATGGAAATAAAACTGTTTAACCAGACAGGAAGAAGAAGACAAGTGCTTTGTGCTCAGTGTGTATGGTCATGGAAAAAAACTGTTTAACCAGACAGGAAGAAAGAAGGACAATGTGCTTTGTGCAGTGTGTAGGTCATGGAAATAAAACTGTTTAACCAGACAGGAAGAAAGAAGGACAGATGTGCTTTGTGCTCAGTGTTATGGTCATGGAAATAAAACTGTTTAACCAGACAGGAAGAAAGAAGGACAGATGTGCTTTGGCTCAGTGTGTATGGTCATGGAAATAAAACTGTTTAACCAGACAGGAAGAAAAAGGACAGATGTGCTTTGTGCTCAGTGTGTATGGTCATGGAAATAAAACTGTTTAAACCAGACAGGAAGAAAGAAGGACAATGTGCTTTGTGCTAGTGTGTATGGTCATGGAAATAAAACTGTTTAACAACAGGAAGAAAGAAGGACAGATGTGCTTTGTGTCAGTGTGTATGGTCATGGAAATAAAACTGTTTAACCAGACAGGAAGAAAGAAGGACAGATGTGCTTTGTGTCAGTGTGTATGGTCATGGAAATAAAACTGTTTAACCAGACAGGAAGAAAGAAGGACAGTGTGCTTTGTCTCAGTGTGTATGGTCTGAAATAAAACTGTTTCAACCAACAGGAAGAAAGAAGGACAGATGTGCTTTGTGTCAGTGTGTAATGGTCATGGAAATAAAACGTTTCAACCACAGGAAGAAGAAGGACAATGTGCTTGTGTCAGTGTGTATGGTCATGGAAAAAAACTGTTTCAACCAGACAGAAGAAAGAAGGACATGTGCTTTGTGTCAGTGTGTAGTCATGGAAATAAAACTGTTTCAACCAGAAGGAGAAAGAAGGACAAATGTCTTTGTGTTCATGTGTATGGTCATGGAAATAAAACTGTTCAACCAGACAGAAGAAGAAGGACAATGTGCTTTGTGTTCATGTGTATGGTCAGGAAATAAAACTGTTAACCAGACAGGAAGAAGAAGGACAATGTGCTTTGTGTCAGTGTGTATGGTCATGGAAATAAAATGTTCAACCAACAGAAGAAAGAAGGACAATGTCTTTGTGTCAGTTGTATGGTCATGGAAATAAAACTGTTTCAACCGACGGAAGAAAGAAGGACAATGTGCTTTGTGTCAGTGGTAGGTCATGGAAATAAAACTGTTTCAACCAGACAGGAAGAAAGAAGGACAATTGCTTTGTGTCAGTGTGTAGGTCATGGAAATAAACTGTTCAACCAGACAGGAAGAAAGAAGGACATGTCTTTGTGTCAGTGTGTATGGTCAGGAAATAACGTTTCAACCAACAGGGAGAAAGAGGACATGTGCTTTGTGTCAGTGTGTATGGTCATGAAAAACTGTTCAACCAGACAGAAGAAAGAAGGACATTGCTTTGTCTCAGTTGTAGGTCATGGAAATAAACTGTTTCAACCAGACAGGAAGAAAGAAGGACAGATGTGCTTTGTGCTCAGTGTGTATGGTCATGGAAATAAAACTGTTTCAACCAGACAGGAAGAAAGAAGGACAGATGTGCTTTGTGCTCAGTGTGTATGGTCATGGAAATAAAACTGTTTCAACCAGACAGGAAGAAAGAAGGACAGATGTGCTTTGTGCTCAGTGTGTATGGTCATGGAAATAAAACTGTTTCAACCAGACAGGAAGAAAGAAGGACAGATGTGCTTTGTGCTCAGTGTGTATGGTCATGGAAATAAAACTGTTTCAACCAGACAGGAAGAAAGAAGGACAGATGTGCTTTGTGCTCAGTGTGTATGGTCATGGAAATAAAACTGTTTCAACAGACAGGAAGAAAGAAGGACAGATGTGCTTTGTGTTCAGTGTGTATGGTCATGGAAATAAAACTGTTTAAACCAGACAGGAAGAAAGAAGGACAGATGTGCTTTGTGTTCAGTGTGTATGGTCATGGAAATAAAACTGTTTAACCAGACAGGAAGAAAGAAGGACAATGTGCTTTGTGTTCAGTGTGTATGGTCATGGAAATAAAACTGTTTCAACCAGACAGGAAGAAAGAAGGACAGATGTGCTTTGTGTTCAGTGTGTATGGTCATGGAAATAAAACTGTTTAAACCAGACAGGAAGAAAGAAGGACAGATGTGCTTTGTGTTCAGTGTGTATGGTCCATGGAAATAAAACTGTTTAAACCAGACAGGAGAAAGAAGGACAATGTGCTTTGTGTCAGTGTGTATGGTCATGGAAATAAAACTGTTTAACCAGACAGGAAGAAAGAAGGACAGATGTGCTTTGTGTTCAGTGTGTATGGTCATGGAAATAAAACTGTTTAACCAGACAGGAAGAAAGAAGGACAGATGTGCTTTGTGTCAGTGTGTATGGTCATGGAAATAAAACTGTTAAACCAGACAGGAAGAAAGAAGGACAATGTGCTTTGTGTCAGTGTGTATGGTCATGGAAATAAAACTGTTTCAACCAGACAGGAAGAAAGAAGGACAGATGTGCTTTGTGCTCAGTGTGTATGGTCATGGAAATAAAACTGTTTCAACCAGACAGGAAGAAAGAAGGACAGATGTGCTTTGTGTTCAGTGTGTATGGTCATGGAAATAAAACTGTTTCAACCAGACAGGAAGAAAGAAGGACAGATGTGCTTTGTGTCAGTGTGTATGGTCATGGAAATAAAACTGTTTCAACCAGACAGGAAGAAAGAAGGACAGATGTGCTTTGTGCTTCAGTGTGTATGGTCATGGAAATAAAACTGTTTAAACCAGACAGGAAGAAAGAAGGACAGAATGTGCTTTGTGCTCAGTGTGTATGGTCATGGAAATAAAACTGTTTAAACCAGACAGGAAGAAAGAAGGACAGATGTGCTTTGTGTCAGTGTGTATGGTCATGGAAATAAAACTGTTTCAACCAGACAGGAAGAAAGAAGGACAGATGTGCTTTGTGTTCAGTGTGTATGGTCATGGAAATAAAACTGTTTCAACCAGACAGGAAGAAAGAAGGACAGATGTGCTTTGTGTTCAGTGTGTATGGTCATGGAAATAAAACTGTTTCAACCAGACAGGAAGAAAGAAGGACAGATGTGCTTTGTGTCAGTGTGTATGGTCATGGAAATAAAACTGTTTCAACCAGACAGGAAGAAAGAAGGACAGATGTGCTTTGTGCTTCAGTGTGTATGGTCATGGAAATAAAACTGTTTTAAACCAGACAGGAAGAAAGAAGGACAGATGTGCTTTGTGTCAGTGTGTATGGTCATGGAAATAAAACTGTTTCAAACCAGACAGGAAGAAAGAAGGACAGATGTGCTTTGTGTCAGTGTGTATGGTCATGGAAATAAAACTGTTTCAAACCAGACAGGAAGAAAGAAGGACAGATGTGCTTTGTGTCAGTGTGTATGGTCATGGAAATAAAACTGTTTCAACCAGACAGGAAGAAAGAAGGACAGATGTGCTTTGTGTTCAGTGTGTATGGTCATGGAAATAAAACTGTTTAACCAGACAGGAAGAAAGAAGGACAGATGTGCTTTGTGTTCAGTGTGTATGGTCATGGAAATAAAACTGTTTCAACCAGACAGGAAGAAAGAAGGACAGATGTGCTTTGTGTTCAGTGTGTATGGTCATGGAAATAAAACTGTTTAACCAGACAGGAAGAAAGAAGGACAGATGTGCTTGTGTTCAGTGTGTATGGTCATGGAAATAAAACTGTTTACAACCAGACAGGAAGAAAGAAGGACAGATGTGCTTTGTGTTCAGTGTGTATGGTCATGGAAATAAAACTGTTTAAACCAGACAGGAAGAAAGAAGGACAGATGTGCTTTGTGTTCAGTGTGTATGGTCATGGAAATAAAACTGTTTAAACCAGACAGGAAGAAAGAAGGACAGATGTGCTTTGTGTTCAGTGTGTATGGTCATGGAAATAAAACTGTTTAAACCAGACAGGAAGAAAGAAGGACAGATGTGCTTTGTGTTCAGTGTGTATGGTCATGGAAATAAAACTGTTTAAACCAGACAGGAAGAAAGAAGGACAATGTGCTTTGTGTTCAGTGTGTATGGTCATGGAAATAAAACTGTTTAACCAGACAGGAAGAAAGAAGGACAAATGTGCTTTGTGTTCAGTGTGGTATGGTCATGGAAATAAAACTGTTTAAACCAGACAGGAAGAAAGAAGGACAGAAAGTGCTTTGTGTTCAGTGTGTATGGTCATGGAAATAAAACTGTTTAAACCAGACAGGAAGAAAGAAGGACAGAATGTGCTTTGTGTTCAGTGTGTATGGTCCATGGAAATAAAACTGTTTAAAACCAGACAGGAAGAAAGAAGGACAAATGTGCTTTGTGTTCAGTGTGTATGGCATGGAAATAAAACTGTTTAAACCAGACAGGAAGAAAGAAGGACAATGTGCTTTGTGTTCAGTGTGTATGGCCATGGAAATAAAACTGTTTAAACCAGACAGGAAGAAAGAAGGACAGATGTGCTTTGTGTTCAGTGTGTATGGCCATGGAAATAAAACTGTTTAAACCAGACAGGAAGAAAGAAGGACAATGTGCTTTGTGTTCAGTGTGTATGGTCATGGAAATAAAAACTGTTTAAACCAGACAGGAAGAAAGAAGGACAGATGTGCTTTGTGTTCAGTGTGTATGGCCATGGAAATAAAACTGTTTAAACCAGACAGGAAGAAAGAAGGACAGATGTGCTTTGTGTTCAGTGGTGTATGGCCATGGAAATAAAACTGTTTAAACCAGACAGGAAGAAAGAAGGACAGATGTGCTTTGTGTTCAGTGTGTATGGCCATGGAAATAAAACTGTTTAAACCAGACAGGAAGAAAGAAGGACAGATGTGCTTTGTGTTCAGTGTGTATGGCCAGGGAAATAAAACTGTTTAAACCAGACAGGAAGAAGAAGGACAATGTGCTTGTGTTCAGTGTGTATGGCATGGAAATAAAACTGTTTAAACCAGACAGGAAGAAAGAAGGACAAATGTGCTTTGTGTTCAGTGTGTATGGCCATGGAAATAAAACTGTTTAAACCAGACAGGAAGAAAGAAGGACAAATGTGCTTTGTGTTCAGTGTGTATGGTCATGGAAATAAAACTGTTTAAACCAGCAGGAGAAGAGGGCAATTTTCGTGAGCAGATAATGTTAAAAGACAGGAAGAAGAAGGACAAATGTGCTTTGTGTTCAGTGTGTATGGTCATGGAAATAAAACTGTTTAAACCAGACAGGAAGAAAGAAGACAATGTGCTTTGTGTCAGTGTGTATGGTCATGGAATAAACTGTTAAACCAGACAGGAAGAAGAAGGTGCAAATGTGCTTTGTTTCAGTGTGTTGGTCATGGAAATAAAACTGTTTAAACAGACAGGAAGAATGAAGGACAAATGTGCTTTGTGTTCAGTGTGTATGGTCATGGAAATAAAACTGTTTAAACCAGACAGGAAGAAAGAAGGACAAATGTGCTTTGTGTTCAGTGTGTATGGTCATGGAAATAAAACTGTTTAAACCAGACAGGAAGAAAGAAGGACAAATGTGCTTTGTGTTCAGTGTGTATGGTCATGGAAATAAAACTGTTTAAACCAGACAGGAAGAAAGAAGGACAGACAGACAGACAGACAGACGCAGAGAAACGGGAGGAAGAGGAAGGGATAAGAGTTTAAGAGGCGGGAAGGGGGTGGCGATAGGGGTGGGGGTTGGGAGCCACGAAAGGGTGGTAGACAGGGGTGGTGGGTGGGTGGGGACACCCTGCACTACCCATAATCGCTGCCAGAAGGTGTGTGTGTGTGTGGGGGGGGGGGGGGGGGGGGAGATCATTCAAAACTCATGATACATCACAGGCGCCCAACGCTCCGGCCATTTAGATGAAGCGGGAAGATAAATAGCGCTCTCCGGTTAACGAGGTGCATAGGGTCCATGCGTCCCCCCCCCCCCCCCCCCACCACCATCCGGTGATCCGTCTCCCCCTCGTTAGTCCGCCATCTTGTTCTCGTCTACCATCTGCCTTATCTCCCTTTAAGAGGGTCCGTTTTTCACCTCGCATCGTCGGCCTCCTAATAATATCCCGTCAAATTATCCACATTGAAACGTTGTCGTTGTTGATGTTTGAACATTATTGTCGTTATTATCTTTTTCTTTTTGTTTTTTACTTTCAGTTTTTTTTTTAATAAACATTTCTTTAATGAACAGATGTGTATATAAACAACTTATTGAACTGAAGCAACAACAAGCAAATGCTTATAATGTGCTCAGTGACGGAATATTTAACAACAAAAAACACATCGGCGGATTGCATAATCATCATTGACACGTAAGACAGAAGAAAAAAAAAATGCTGAATATCATATGGACAAATTTGTAGAAGTCTTACTTTAAATTTAAAAGACAGGAAGGAAGATAGAACAGATCAGTAGAATCTAACAGCGATGCAAACAGGCAATCTACACAACAAATACCATGATTCCCAATGCACCGAACTTACACAAATTTGAAGAGAGAGAGAGAGAGAGAGAGAGAGAGAGAGATGCGTCCGTCTCCCAAAACACCAAAGAGCCCAGCCCCGTGTCGCAGTGGGTCTAATGCAAAGTCGTAAACTGAGGGAATTCTAAATCACCAGAAACAGCCATCCGAGGGCCAACCTGGCAGCAACGTCGAGGAGAAGAAGAGGAAAAATAAGAAGAGAAACAATTAAGAAGATGAACAAGTATAAGGAGATGAATAAGATCAGGAAGTACAAGTACGTGAAGAAGAACAGGAAGATGAGGAAGAACAACTAATTCGCTATAATATTAAAAACGTTTACTTTGGGCGATAAACTGGTGCACAGTTTTGAAAATTCTTTCGTTTTCTTCCCTGCTTAATGTTTGGTCACCAAAAAGAAGTGTGTGAGTATCAATACAGTTAGGATTGAGAGTGAAAATCGTATTCGTTCTTATCTGTATGTAGTTTGAACAATCTAACAGGTAGTGCTCTGTGTTTTCTGTGTGATGGCCACACGCACATTTTGGATCAGCCAGTAGATGTCTGTTGTATAAGTCGTGATTAATGTTACTCATTCCTAAGCGTAATCTACAATGGTTTATTTGATCCTGCCTCGATCCAATGTAATAGTAGGAGGGAACAGTGGTGTCTGACGTAGTCAGAAAACGTTTAAATTGGCTGATAGAGTTTGTTGACTTAATGTCGTCTGGAAGGTTGTTCCACAAAATGACTGTACTGGGTACAAATGATTTTTTGTATAATTCAGTTCTAAATCGTGGCACTGTTCTTTCTAGTGGCCGACGCCTATGGTAACGATTTTGGTCAGAGACTAGAGAAGGGAGAATATCAGCTAAATAGTTTGGACAGACGCCATTAACCATTTTATGAAATTGAATCAGCTTGTGTCTTTTCCGTCTTTCTTGTAATGAGCAAAAGCCAGACTCTTCGTATAATTTCTGGTGACTTGTTCCCTTAACTCCACCAATAATGATACGAACTGCTTCTAGGTGTAGTTTTTCTAACATAATTGACTGAGTATCTGTGCAGTTATCCCACAAAATGTCTGCGTAGTCAAAATGGGGTAAAATAAAGGATTTGTACATCGTCTCCAAAGTATTTCTAGTTAGTCTGTATTTGTATTTTTTAAGACACGCAATTAACATATTCACTTTGTTGGCTATGAATTGGATGTGTTCGTCCCATTTGCAGTTGTCTTGAAAAGTTACTCCTAAATGTTTGTGAGATTTTGACGGTTCTAAGGTCTTCCTTCCAAATGTGAGTGGTAAAATTTGGCATTGATCACGGGTAATATTGACAAGTTCGGTTTTATTCTCGTTGAAGTTAATTTTCCAAAGTTTGGCCCAATGGGCAACTTTCTGAAGGTCAGAATTTAAGATTTCTTCTCTGATGTGTGGATCATTTAAGGCGAGCGATAAACTAGTATCGTCGGCAAACAATTTAATTGTTGACTGGATTCCATTTACGATGTCGTTAATGTATAACAAAAACAGTAAAGGACCAAGGACAGATCCTTGGGGAACACCTGCTGGAATTCTTTTCAACTCGGACTTTTCGCCTTTTTATAACTACTGATTGTTGTCTATTATGTAGGTAATCGCGAAAAAAGTCCAGTAATTTCCCTCTGATCCCCACTGCTGCTAGCTTTAGTAAAAGTCCTCTATGCCAGACACGATCAAAAGCTTTTGATATATCAAAGTAGATTGTTTGTGTTGTGATCCCACGGTCAAAAGAGGAACAAAGATAGTTATATGTGTCCAGAAGCTGGTTGACTGTGGAATCACCTGGTGTAAAACCTGATTGCAAAGGAGTGATGACTTCATTTGTTTTTAAGAATGCGTACACATGTTTGTGGACACATCTCTCTAGAATTTTACCAACACAGCTAAGGAGCGAGATCGGGCGGTAATTATTACACAGTTCTCTTGGTCCTTTTTTGTGAATAGGTGAAACATGTGCTCTCTTCCACAAGGACGGAAATTTACCTTCGTTCAGGCATTTATTAAACAATTGGGTAAGAGGGCTAGCTATAACATTTACTGCACATATAAGTAGTTTGTTGTGGATGAGGTCTGGACCAGATGATTTTGTCTTGTTGAGATTTCTAATAACTGATATGATATCGTCTTCAGTAAGTACAATTTCATTAATTTCATAGTTGGCAAACGATATCTGTGGTAGTTCGTCATCGTCGTTGTCGAGAGTGGATTGTTCTATGAAAAAATTATTTAGTATATCGGCTTTGTCTTTATTAGAATAATACATTGTGCCGTTTGATAGTAAAGGAGGAATGTCATCAGTGTTAATGCCCTTTTTATTGAAAAAAGAACGAACTAGTTTCCACCAGTCCTTGTGGCCAAAGTTTAGTGATCTGATGCCTTGTCATCAATCTCTTTATAAAACTCAGCCTGTCGTTCTCTTTCTTTTGCTGTGACATAATTCCGAAATTGCCTGAAACTATGCCAGTGTTCAGGCAAATCCGTTTGTTTAGCCTTTGCATGAATATTTTTACGCTTTGCTATTAAGAGTCGTATTTCATCAGTCATCCAAGGTACATCATTTGGATAGACTGTAATAACTTTAGTAGGCATACACTGTTTAGCTAGACTCATGAAAGTATCAGTGAAATGTTCAACGGTTTCGTCAACGGTTCTCATATCAAAAATGTGTTGCCAGTCGACAAGTTGTAACAATCGACAAAATTCGTCTCTATTGAGTTTATTGTAGTTAAGTATAGTTCTTTTGAAATTGCTATTGTTTTTAATTGCGTTTTTAAGGTGCAAACATGGAATACTGTGATCGCTAAGGACTGCGGGTAAGACTTGAGTTGATTCAACTAAGTCGGGGTTTGGGTGATGACGAGGTCTAGACAAGTTGATGTAGTGTCGGTGATTCGGGTTGGTTCAGTAACTAACTGGTGAAGACTGTGTAACTGAATTATTTCTGTTAGGTGTCGAGAGGGGTTGTTCAGGTAGTCTGTGTTAAAGTCACCTAGTACAAAGAACGGTAGAGCTGTATTGTTTACTTTCCTAAAACTGTCTCTCACAAGATCCCAACAGCGTATCAGCGCATTGGGTGGATGATAAAAGGAACCTATTAGAATACTCTTCTGATTTAATTTGGTTTCAACCCATACGGCTTCTAATTCATGGACTTGAAGATCCGGACGAGGTTTACAATATAATGAGTTTCGAACGTAAATGGCTACTCCTCCGTGGGGATCATTAGCTCGGTCACACCGAACGGGGGGATGAAAATTGGGTAGGCATATTGAATCATTTAATACAGACTCAGAAAGCCATGTTTCAGATAAAGTAATTATGTCGAATTCTCTAGATTCGGCTTCCAAAAGAGTAAGTTTATATCTTAACTTTGAACATTACAATGAATTACACAAAGATTTGTTTTGTTTGTGGGCCCAGGATTCAGACCAATGTCATTAGATAAAATAAGAAATAACTCCGTCAATGTGGAAATATGTCGTTGACATTGTGAGGTTTTAAGGTGCTTACTGTCGACTCTATAAGATACGAAGTCTTCGTTTAACAGACGTGCGGTGAAATAAATTTGCTTTGAAGGTAAAATAATCATGTGCACAAGCAGTGCCAGCTGGACACGGTATTTGCTGTGTAAAAGATGAAGGATGAAAAAGGTTACGATGTCAGACTTGCTGAGATATGATAATTTACGACACAAGGCTAGAGCTCTATCATGAAACCCACCAATCCTGGCTCTATAAAGACTGATGTCGACAGACATCAGGTAATGGTGTTCAAAAGCACAAAGTACGTGAATTCAGCCAGGATTGTTAATATAATGTGGACGCTCTCTCTCTTGTTTAGACAGTTCTGATAGGTCGAAATACATGGGAGAAGAATACAAAGGGGATGTAACAAACAACACAAAAAGAGTACAAAAACTGAATAAGTGAAGGAGAGAAAACGACAAGCTCATTCAGAGCCCCAATATGTATATACAAAGGGGAAGAGAACAACTCCTATAGGCTGGTTGGGCTTCCCATATAGTATAACATCATCAGGTGACTGAACTACAAGTACATAACGAATGATCATTCAGTGATGCATTCATAAATCTATGTAGACATTCCAAGGAGAAACGTCAAGTCATGTCTAAACAGCACAAGACCATAGCGAAATGTTACCATGGAGACTGAGATGCAGAGGAGACAAAAAAGAAGAAAGAATGGAAGTGCGTATGCGGGGCTTTCGACACTGACCAAAAGAAACTACAGCAAAGACAAGGACATCATAAATAAGCAACTCTGTACATGAATCAGTTGGAAGCTAACAATGACTCAGTTCACGTCAAACACAAATGACAGTAGTCTACATAAGGTAGGACAAAATAGTGATAAATATAATAATAACATTGAAAATAAGAAAGAAGGAAAGAAGA
>CM065721.1:72658237-72665737 GCA_033310375.1 Conus canariensis
ACGCTAGATCCAAAAGAGACTGAATAGAGAGACCCGGATGTTCGTGACAGTTGGCAGTTGCTGACTGGTTGAGCATGGTGCATGTCATAGGCAGCAGCCCTGCATGTTGGTCAGCCATCTTAAGATCTGTCTGGTTTCTGAACAAGATTATAATCTTTTGGAGTACACGAGCTGTATTCAGTGGTGCTGATTGATCGTGAATGGTTTACATTCAATACACACAACATCACAACTGGCGACGAGGACGAACCTACAAGTTTTCTTCAAATTTTATTCAACTGATTAGAGATGGCCAACGCTCTGCCCAACTTCGAACATTTTCCAGTTCACTCTGATGAAGCAACTCTGGGAACCCGCTGGAAGAGATGGCTTACACGGTTCGAAATTCTTCTCACTGCACTGTCAGTGACAGAGAATGCAAGAAAAAAAGCTCTTCTTCTGCATTATGCCGGCGACGAAGTTTTCACAATCTACGAATCGTTTACTGCTCAACAAAGAGGGGAAGGCGATGATGTCAACGACGAGTACAAGGCCCTTGTGGATTCCTTCAATGCTCATTTCACGCCGAAAAAGAACATTGATTTTGAAACATTCAAGTTTCGTCAGTGCCGTCAAAATGAAGGTGAAACGATTGACGCTTTTTATACTAGACTGAGATTGCTCGCTGCAAGATGTGACTTTGCAAATGAAGACAGGGAGATCAAAGCACAAATTCTCCAAGGTTGTACGTCGTCAAGATTACGTGAACGTGCACTTCGTGATGAAAAACTCACTTTGACACAGCTTTTGGATACTGCTCGTTTACTTGAACTGTCTGACAAACAAGCTCAAGAAATGGAAGGTGAATGTAGTGCTACAGCCCACATGGTGACTTCTCAAAATCGTCGTACTTCATCGTCGAGAATGAAGACTGATAGATCTAAATCACATCAACATCTACAACAACGTGGACCCCAGCAACATTCCAGCCAAGGTTCTACTTCACTGAAGAATAATCATATGACTGTCAACTCTTCACAGAACAGCAAAATGTGCAGTTGGTGTGGTGCACAGCAGCATCCTCGTGAAAAGTGCCCAGCCAAAGAAAAGACTTGTAACTCTTGTTCAAAGGTGGGACATTATGCAAAAGTGTGCAGATCAGGCAAGCCCCGATCTTATCCACGTCGTCGTACAGCGAATGTGATGAACGTTCAGTGCTGTGATGACCAGTCTTCTCCTGATGACGAGTACATATTTGGAGTGGGTAGCAGTAATAAAACGCCTTGCATCAGCCTCGCACTCTCAGGTAAGACTGTTCCTTTTTTTGTTGATACCGGAGCTTCAGTAAATGTACTTGATGAACAATCATTCAAGAGTATGAACATGAACATTGAACTGTCTCCCTCATCAACAATTATCTATGCGTATGGTACCAAAGAACCTCAACATGTGCTAGGACAATTCACAACAAATGTAACATACAAAGACACTTTCACTACTGCAACTTTTCATGTTGTACAACCCAAACCAGATGCAAGGGGAGGAAATATCCTTGGTGCAGGCACGGCAGAAAAACTACGTATTGTGAGTTTTGCTCTCGCTGCCAGCGTACGCACTGTTGCAGACACTCTTTGTGATGAAAATCCTACCCTTTTTCAAGGCATAGGCAAAATGAAAGATGTGAAAGTAACATTGTATGAAGACAACTCAGTTCACCTGTTGCCCAACCACATCGCCGCATCCCATACCACATGCGCAAGAAGGTTGAAGAAGAACTTCAACGACTAGAGGATCTAGACATAATTGAAAAGGTTGACGGACCTACCCCTTGGGTTTCCCCTATCGTTGTAGTTCCCAAACCCAAGAAGCCCGATGAAATTCATATTTGTGTAGACATGCGCATGCCAAACAAAGCCATCAAAAGAACACGTCACATCATGCCTACGGTTGATGACATATTGATGCGACTGAATGAGGCAACCGTGTTTAGCAAGTTGGATCTAAACTCTGGATACCACCAACTTGAACTTGATGAACAGTCAAGAAACATCACAACATTCTCAACGCATGTCGGTTTGCGACGTTACAAGCGTCTGAACTTTGGAGTGACCAGCGCTGCTGAAATATTCCAAAATCACATCGCCGAAGTCATTTCTGACATTCCTGGAGTTATGAACACAAGTGATGATATCTTGGTTTACGGCAAAACCCAGGAAGAACACGATGGGACGCTGAAGAAAGTTTTTGCCCGCTTGAAGGAAAAGAACCTGACCCTCAACAGGATCAAATGCGAATTCAATAAGAACACTATTGAATTCTACGGCTTCGTTTTTGGACAGAATGGAATTTCGCCTGATCCAAAAAAGGTTGAAGCTGTTTGCAAAGCTACTGCCCCTGGCAACGTGAAGGAAGTCAGAAGTTTCCTTGGCCTTACCAATTACATATCTCGTTTCATTCCCAACTACGCTCAGATCACTAAACCCTTGCGAGACCTGACACGCAAGAATGCTGAATGGATTTGGTCTGCTGCTCAAGAAGACGCATTCAATGAATTGAAGTCAAAACTGATGAGCTCCCAAGTCATGAGCTACTACAACCCTGAGCAGCAACTGAAGTTGTTGTGGATGCAAGCCCTTTTGGTCTTGGCGCAGTTCTCACTCAACGAGATGACAAAGGCACTCAGCACACAGTAGCCTATGCCAGCCGTGCTTTAACAGATGTTGAGTCTCGCTACTCACAAACCGAACGTGAAGCTCTCGCAGTCGTCTGGGCGTGTGAACACTTCTACTTGTATCTGTTTGGGCATCACTTTACAGTGACTTCAGACCACAAGCCTCTTGAAGGTATTTTCAACAGTACAACATCACGTACGTCCGCACACATTGAGAGATGGAATCTTCGTCTGCAAGCCTTTGACTTCATGCTACGTTATCAGCCTGGAGACGGCAATCCAGCCGACTTTCTGAGTCGACACCCCGTGGAAAAGGCAGAAAACAAGACAAAACATGAAAAGACTGTTGCTGATGATTATGTGAATTTTCTTGTTAATCACACCATACCCAAAGCCATGACAATTCAAGAAATCATCAGTGCAACAAGAGAAGACCCCACACTTCAAGCGGTCAAGAAAGCTTTGAAGCATGGCCAATGGCAAGTTCCCAGTGATCCGTCCACCGACGTTTCATCGTTTCAAATCTTCAAGACCATCAAAGATGAACTCTCTTTGTGTGAGGATTCTGACATCATTCTTCGTTGCAACAACATTGCAATCCCAAGGTCACTTCAACAGCGTACAATTGACATTGCACATGAAGGTCACCAGGGAATTATAAAGACTAAACGTTTGCTGAGAGAAAAGGTGTGGTTCCCCTACATTGATCGTTTAGTTGACAACACAGTCAAGTCCTGTCTTGCATGTCTCGCTACAACCCCCGAACATGTGATGGAACCATTGAGAATGACTGATCTGCCTGCCCGTCCATGGTCTGAGGTCAGCGTTGACTTCACTGGTCCTCTTCCTTCTGGAGAGTATCTTCTCGTGGTCACAGATGCTTATTCCAGGTTTCCAGAAGTTGAAATCATCAAATCCACCAGTTTTAAGTCCACTGTGCCTAAACTTGATGCAATATTCGCCCGCCATGGTGTGCCGGACATCCTTAAATCAGACAATGGCCAGCCCTTCAACAGCCATGAGTTTGAACAGTTCGCTGCTCAGCTTGGTTTCAAACATCAGAAAGTGACCCCTCTGTGGCCCCAAGCAAATGGTGGTGTTGAGCGTTGTATGCCAATGCTCAAGAAAGTCATCCAGTCTGCTCACGTAGAAAACAAGAATTGGAAGCAGGAACTGTACAAATTTCTGCGCAATTACAGAGCTACCCCACACAGCAGTACAGGAATGACTCCAGCTGAAGCTCTGTTTGGCAGAAAAATAAAAGTCAAACTCCCTGAAGTCCCCATCATCCCCACTCCTCACACCCCTCATGCCCATCTGGATGCGCATATACGCCAACATGACCTTCTCATGAAAAAAAAGATGAAGAACTATGCTGAGGCCAAGCGCAACATCGCTAGAACGGATGTTCAGGTTGGAGATACAGTTCTTGTGAGACAACCAAAAAAGAACAAACTGACTCCTTACTACAATCCCAACCCCATGCAAGTGACAGCAAAGAAAGGACCCATGCTTACAGCCACGCAACCGGGAGGTACCCGCATCACACGCAATTCATCCCACTTCAAGAAGATCACAGCAGCTGGTTCTTCTCTACAGCCTCTCAACTTACCTGAAAATTCTCCAGAGGATGGTGGAATGAATGATGATGATTTGTGCCCAGTACCTCTTGATGATGAACATTCTCTACAGTCATCTGATGTACAACAGCCCCCTCATCAACCTCTACCTGACTCTCTTGCATCCAGTCAAACTCCCCGAAGATTCCCCATGAGAGTCCAAAACAAGCCAAGTTATCTGAAAGACTATGTGTTAAAATGAGAACACAGCCACGTGACATTGGCCTAAAAAAAATCAACAACAATAGTTTGCATGAGTTTTGGTTGTTGGTTGCTGTGTTCCATGGTTCCTGGTTCCTGTTATCTTCAGCATGGTATGCATGTTTTCTGGTCACCAGTTTTGACACCTTGTCATATTTTAGTTAACACAATATGTTGGATTAAATATCATTAATACATGTATGTCCTCTAACATTCACCTAACCCTAAATTAACAGTTTTGATCTGAGGTGAGGAGGGATGTAATGTTTTCAACATCCGTTTTGAAACATTATTATTATGCTATTTTAATTCCCATCATTCCTGTTCATTTACATAGACTATGGTGCGGTTGCCATGACGCTAGATCCAAAAGAGACTGAATAGAGAGACCCGGATGTTCGTGACAGTTGGCAGTTGCTGATTGGTTGAGCATGGTGCATGCATAGCAGCAGCCCTGCATGTTGGTCAGCCATCTTAAGATCTGTCTGGTTTCTGAACAAGATTATAATCTTTTGGAGTACACGAGCTGTATTCAGTGGTGCTGATTGATCGTGAATGGTTTACATTCGATACACACAACATCACCCCCCCCCCCCCCCGTTCCCCCCCCCCCCCCCCCCCCAGAACAAAGACATTGACATGAGCTACTCTTGTATGATTTTTTTTTTTTTTCATAGCGCAGCCCACTCACAACGTCACTTACTCAACAGTTAACGATCAACGCAAAACTATTTCAAGCGCTTGAATGGCATCTTTTGCTATCATACATTATTCAATTTTGTATGCCTTCAAAAGTATGGCAGCAGTTATGGAAAACAACAACAATGACGACGACGACATAAACAAAACAAAGGTTTTCCTCTCTCTCTCTCTCTCTCTCTCTCTCTCTCTCTTTTTCCTCTTCCTTTTTTTTTTTTTTTTTTTTTTTTTTTTTTTAATGCTCAGAAGGATACGTCGAGGTTCTTCTTGTTCACAGGTTTATCCTTTTTGTTTCTCTCTCTATCGAATGCAAAGTCGAAACTATCGTACAAAACACGGTTGCTTACAACTTTGTGATTTTCTGCGATACGCAAGCAGGTCACCAGAATGACGTTGAAATGTCATACGTCATAATTATGAGCTTGTTAAATACGTCACTGTAGTCATTCCTAAGTTCTGACCCGAATCCTTCTTGTCAGGCCGTTTAACATACTGACCTATTACAGTTAGTCTACTGCGCTTACGTATCTTCGTTGTTTTCTGAGAGAGAGAGAGGGAGAGGGAGAGAGGGAGGGAGGGAGGGTGTATTTGGGCTTTAACTGTCTTTGAAGAATTTGATTTCAAGCAATGTGAAGACAACAGTCACTTAGGTGCTCAAAATTTGGGGGAACCACCTCAATGTGCCAAACGCTCTTTGTGTCAGCGTCTCTTTGTTTCAAACCCACAGATTTTTTTTTTTTTCTGCTGTGAATGCCAGCCGGCGCACAAATCTCTAGAATTGTGGAAATCTTAGGTACCGTTGCATACAACCGCGCGAGCATCTCTTTCTATCTATCTATCTATCTGTCTGTCTGTCTGTCTGTCTGTCGGTCTGTCTGTCTGTCTGTCTATCTAACTTATCTATAAAGTGTGTGTGTGTGTGTGTGTGTGTGTGTGTGTGTGCGCGCGCGCGCGCGCGTACGCGCACGCTGTGTGCGTGCGCGCCTGCATGTGCGCGCGCATGTGTGTGTATGTATACGATTCTTTCCCACAGGTCTTTTTTTTCAACCAGTGACTTATTTCTCACCCATCCTCTACTGTTGAATTGTGAAAACGAAAATGATGTATATGGAACACAATGTTTTACGTCCCAAAATAATTCAGAATGATATTTTGGATTTTGAAATTTATGAAGGCACACGTGAGCTATACTGGCACACAGGGGACATTAGGACAAAGAGCCGCGTGCACAAAGATAAGTTGGCTCAGGAGGAGGAGAGTCGTTGGCACAAATATACGCATTTTTACGGGACCTTTTGCCATAAAGACATGTCCGCCCAAAGAGACGTTGGCACAATGTTACGGCACTTCTACTCCTTTGGAGTCTGAGGTTTGCGATGTTGAAGACCTCTCTTATCGTCCCTTTGAAATCGACACGCAGTGTCGATTTTTCCGGTTTTTCAATTAAACAAGCGCTTAAATGTCATCGACGATTCTCCCCCCTCCTCCCCACCCACTCTCTCGCTGATTCCGCCATCCCCCCTCTCTCTCTCTCTCTCTCTCTCTCTCTCTGTCCTCTCTCGCTCTGCACTCGTTTCTTTATGATAGTGCCAGTTACACAATGCAGTTGTTGCTGAAATAAACAAGCGTGCTCTTCTCATCCGCATTCTAACACACACCTACTTCTTTCTTGAGAAGAAAACAAACAAACAAAAAAAAAGGATTCTTTCTAACAGTGTTACATCCTATGATTTAGGATGATTTATTATATACTGTATTTATTTTTTAAATACTCCACAGTTTCATTGGATGGTAAACTCATGACGTCAAGTACATGCGTCATAGTTCCACGTGACGACGCGAGGAGGGGAGAAGTTCGGTCACATTCGGCGAACTTCGGGGAAAGTCGTGCATGATTAATGACCTCGGACAAACAAACGGGGCCTTTTCTGCTCGGTCACGCAGATCAGAGCTTACTCATTACTTATTCTCGCGAAGCGTTTGTGCTTGTTTATTATGCACGTGTTTGCTAGACAAGAGAAGGCTTGTTTGGGGTGTTGGGGGTGCTTTGTGAAGGTGAGAGACGAGGGTAAATGGTACATGCCGGAACTATGTGTGTGTTTGGTGTTCTTCACACATTCGTCAAGGGGGCATGGCCAAAACCTTTTGGTGCTCTCTCTCTCTCCTTTCTTTTTTTTTTCTTTTCTATTTTTTTTTTTTTTTAATCGTTGGTTGTAGGCTAGTTGGTTGGTTTGTTTCATATCGGCACAAACAGTCTCAACGCATGAGTGCAGCTACTTTTCTTACCTGTTTTTCAATAGTTCCTGAACATGATACAATGGAGCAGTGAAG
>CM065721.1:72670737-72672742 GCA_033310375.1 Conus canariensis
CATCCGTGACCATTAATGAACATACATACAAATTTTCAGAAAGATCGGCCAAGTACTTTCTGAGATATTCCATAAAGAAGAAAAACCGTTACAGGCCGTTACAGCCGTTAGTAACGGTTATAACGGGGTAAACTAAAACATCGGGCATCATCTGTGACCCATAATGAACGAACCTGCTAATTTTCATAAAGGTCGGCCAAGTACTTTCTGAGATATTCTATAAAGAAGAAAAACCGTTACAGGCCGTTACAGCCGTTAGTAACGGCTATAACGGTAAACTAAAACATCGGGCATTATTCGTGACCCATAATGAACATACCTACAAATTTTCAGAAAGATCGGCCACGTACTTTCTGAGATATTCCATAAAGAAGAAAAACCGTTACATGCCGTTACAGCCGTTAGTAACGGCTATAAAGAGGTAAACTAAAACATCAGGCATCATCCATGACCCATAATGAACGTACCTGCTCATTTTTACAAAGATCGGCCAAGTACTTTCTGAGATATTCCATAAAGAAAAAAAGCCGTTACAGGCCGTTACAGCCGTTAGTAACGGCTATAGCCGTAAACTAAAACATCGGGCATCATCCGTTGCCCATAATGAACATACCTACAAATTTCAGAAAGATCGGCCCAGTAGTTTTGTCTGGAGCGAGTGGAACACATTTTGACCACGGACACACAGACAGACAGACACACAGACACACGCACAGACAGCATTTCTTCGTTTCCATTCTAAAGTACTCCCTGTTCTATAAGAACTGGGAGTACAAAAAACTGAAAGAAGCTATCAATGAACACACACACACACACACACACACACACACACACACACACACACACACACACCACAACACACACAAATACGCTCCGTAATTGTACACAAAATAGGTGTGGAACGGTGGGGGAAGGGGTGGATTGGGGGAACAACTTGGAACGAAGAAAAGGGCAGTGCATGAAATGGAAGAGGAGCGGCTGCACTGTTTTAACAAATGGCTTTTTAGAGAAGATTTCAAAGGGCCCGTTGAAGGAACATGCCTAATGGCCCTTGGGGGAGTGGGGGGGGGGTGGGGAGGGGGGGAGGGGCGTCCAGATATTTTGACCCTGATAGGATAAGCAAGCTGACCAAAGTATTTGTTCTGGCAGAAATACGATAATGTGATCATCTTATAAAGAACGGAGACAGCGAGATGCGAGTGTGGAGAGGAAGAATGTCACACAGGGCCCAAGTACCTTGCGACAGATGAGAAAACAGACTGAAAAACAAACAAACAAACAAACAAACATGAAATTCTGGACTCAACAGGTAACCAGTGCCAGAATTTCAGATTACAACAAACACAATGAGGCGCACTCTTGGGGTACTATACTACCATTTTTTTTTCTTCAAGAAATTGGGAAAGGGTTGGGGGAAGGGGTGGGGGTGGGGAAACCAGAAGAAGAGGGAGGGTGGGCATGAGAGGGTGGAAAGGGAGGAGAGGGGAGGGTAGGGGGGGGGGCTGAGGATCAGCGAGTGAAGGGAGTGGTGGAGATGGGGGGTGGGGGGGGGGGTGGAGGAGGGTACTGGGGCGGGGACGTAAGGGAAATGAGCAATCAAACTATATTAGCGCCCTTCCCACCCCCTACCCCCACCCCCCTCTCCACTCCCGTCTGAAGAACAGGTGTTCAGACCCTCCTCCCAGGCGTAATGCCAGTTTTAACCGTCTGCTGCAAACGAAGGCTGGTGATGGTGGTGGTGGTGGTTCTTTTCTTTTTTTTTTTCCTTCTTTTCTTAATCGGAAATGAAATGAGGCAGGGAACAGTAAACGATAAACAAGTATTGGGTATTTTTTGCTCCCATAAGAAAACCTAACACAGAGTAACTTTTATTCAAGACTGGCACAGCCTTTTAAACTTGAATAAAGTCAGACAAATACATAGACGAACAATCTAATAGTGGGGGAAAAAAACAAGCGCAGACCAACAACTGAACTATCTTCATAGTAATGACTTGGCAAAGATT
>CM065721.1:72672842-72677842 GCA_033310375.1 Conus canariensis
GGAACGGATGGGAGGGGCGAATCCGGATGAAAGGGCAGATCCGGGATCCGTTCAGCTAGCACTGGACAAATTCCATTACACAAAACCACAGAAGCGATTACAACGACCCTTAGTGAAAGATCGATCCGTGGATTCATCTGAATCTATACCATAGATCCGCACCAAAATTTAACGGGATAGTCCTTGAGCCATATTCGATCTTTCCGCCAAGTTTCGTTCAAAACGGTTCATTAGTTCTTGCACGATCTTGTTGACAGACAGACAGAAAGACAGACAGACAGACAGACAGCCAGACCGACAGATGTCAGAAGACATGATGAGCTTGACAGAAGTGACAAAACGAATTCCTGCTGTTTGCAGAAGCAGGACATGATGTACTAGTGGCCTACATTCGTGCCGGCCCTGTGCGTCATCGTCATTCAACATAGCGTAGTGATGGGTGGAGTGATGAATGCACAACATAGCGTAGTGATGGGTGGAGTGAGGAACGCACAAAATAGCATAGTGATGGGTGGAGTGAGATGAATGCACAACATAGCGTAGTGATGGGTGGAGTGAGATGAATGCACAAAATAGCATAGTGATGGGTGGAGTGAGATGAATGCACAACATAGCGTAGTGATGGGTGGAGTGAGATTAATGCAAAACATAGCATAGTGATGGGTGGAGTGACGAATGCACAACATAGCGTAGTGATGGGTGGAGTGAGATGAATGTACAACATAGCGGAGTGATGGGTGGAGTGACGAATGCACAACATAGCATAGTGATGGGTGGAGTGAGATGAATGCACAACATAGCGTAGTGATGGGTGGAGTGACGAATGCACAACATAGCGTAGTGATGGGTGGAGTGAGGAATGCACAACATAGCGTAGTGATGGGTGGAGTGAGATGAATGCACAACATAGCGTAGTGATGGGTGGAGTGATGAATGCACAACATAGCATAGTGATGGGATGAGTGAGATGAATGCACAACATAGCATAGTGATGGGTGGAGTGATGAATGCACAACATAGCATAGTGATGGGTGGAGTGAGGAATGTACAACATAGCGTAGTGATGGGTGGAGTGAGATGAATGCACAACATAGCGTAGTGATGGGTGGAGTGAGGAATGCACAACATAGCATAGTGATGGGTGGAGTGACGAATGCACAACATAGCGTAGTGATGGGTGGAGTGAGATGAATGCACAGCATAGCGTAGTGATGGGTGGAGTGATGAATGCACAACATAGCGTAGTGATGGGTGGAGTGAGGAATGCACAACATAGCGTAGTGATGGGTGGAGTGAGATGAATGCACAACATAGCATAGTGATGGGTGGAGTGAGATGAATGCACAACATAGCGTAGTGATGGGTGGAGTGACGAATGCACAACATAGCGTAGTGATGGGTGGAGTGAGAATGCACAACATAGCCTAGTGATGGGTGGAGTGAGGAATGCACAACATAGCATAGTGATGGGTGGAGTGACGAATGCACAACATAGCATAGTGATGGGTGGAGTGACGAATGCACAACATAGCATAGTGATGGGTGGAGTGAGATGAATGCACAACATAGGGTAGTGATGGGTGGAGTGATGAATGCACAACATAGCGTAGTGATGGGTGGAATGGTGAATGCACAACATAGCATAGTGATGGGTGGAGTGACGAATTCACAACATAGCGTAGTGATGGGTGGAGTGAGATGAATGCTCAACATAGCATAGTGATGGGTGGAGTGACGAATTCACAACATAGCGTAGTGATGGGTGGAGTGACGAATTCACAACATAGCATAGTGATGGGTGGAGTGAGAATGCACAACATAGCGTAGTGATGGGTGGAGTGAGATGAATGCACAACATAGCATAGTGATGGGTGGAGTGAGGAATGCACTTGTTTGTTCTTTTCCGTCCGACGCGGTTTGCAACTGGAAATAAGCACGCACGGACGTATGCACTCACGCACGCACGTACCACGCGCGTATTCACGCATGCACGCACACACACAACACACACACATACACACACACTCAACACACAACACACACACACAAACACACACACACACACACACACACAACACACACACAACACACACGCTTCACACCTATACACATACCCACACGTACACGCGCCCGCGCGCGCGCGCACGCACACACTCACACACAACACACACACACACACACACACACACACACACACACACACACACACAACAACCACCACCACACGCTCATCATCCACCACCACCATCATTACCACCGCTTCCACCATCAAACCACCACTCAGCATCTACCACCTCCACCACACCACCATTACCACCTCTACCACCATCACCCACTGTCACAACATACTACCACCGTATCACCACCACCATTACCACTGCTACCACCATCAACACATCCACACATAGCATCTACCACTCCACCACACCACCATTACCACCTCTACCACCAATCACCACATGCATCATCATCTACCACCTCACCACACACCATTACCACTTACCACCTCTACCACCATCACCACCTCCACTCATTCTACCACCTCCACCACCACCACCATATACCACCTCTACACCATCATCATCACCATTCAATCATCTAACCCACACCACTCACCATTACCACCTAGCATACCACCTCATATCCACCATCACCACACCATCATCATCTACCACCATCCACCACCATAATGTGACCAACACTCTTCTACCTCTACCACCATCACACCTTACACTCATCATCTACCACCTCACCACCACCACCATTACCACCTCTACACCTCTACCACCATCACCACTCACTCATCATCTACCACCTCCACCACACACACCATCTACCACCTCATCAACCATCTACACACCATCACCACACACTTCACCACATCACATCACCACCATCACACCACCACACCATTACCACCTCTACCACTCTACACCATCACCACCTCCACTCATCATCACCACCTCCACCACCACCACCATTACACACTCTACCACATCACCACACACCACTCATCATCACCACCTCCACCACCACCACCATTACCACCTCTACCACTCTACCACCATCACACCTCCACTCATCATCTACCACCTCCACCACCACCACCATTACCACCTCTACCACCATCACCACCACCACTCATCATCTACCACCCCCCACCACCACCATTACCACCTCTACACCTCTACCACCATCACCACCACCACTCATCATCTACCACCTCCACCACCACCACCATTACCACCTTCTACCTCTACCACCATCACCACCTTCACTCATCATCTACCACCTCCACCACCACCACCATTACCACCTCTACCACCTCTACCACCATCACCACCTCCACTCATCATCTACCACCTCCACCACCACCACCATTACCACCTCTTCTACCTCTACCACCATCACCACTTCACTCATCATCTACCACCTCCACCACCACCACCATTACCACCTCTACCACCTCTACCACCATCACCACCTCCACTCATCATCTACCACCTCCACCACCACCACCATTACCACCTCTTCTACCTCTACCACCATCACCACCATCACTCATCATCTACCACCTCCACCACCACCACCACCACCATTACCACCGCTTTCTCCATCACCACCACTCATCATCTACCATCCCTCCATAGATGAGATGTTTCACAGCCACTTCCGGAGCAAGACAGACAGCAAACAAAGAGGAACCCCCCCTCGCCCCCCCTCTAACAAGTGTCATGCCTTCTACATACCGTCACGTTTTTCACATTAATTAAATCACTTTGGACTTGAATGCTCAGGCCCCAGTTTAAAAAAAAAAAAAAAAAAAAAAAGAAGAAAATTGGGCCGACGCCACGCGCGTCCGGTTCGTGACGTGTCATTACCGCCTTACGTCACGACTGACGCCTCGCAAGAATGTTTCCGCTCCCCCCCCCCCCCCCCCCCCCCCCCTTCGGAGTCCAAAACGTCTGGGCAGACTGCAAGCGCCAAACAATCAAATCCTTCAGCAGAGACTGTACTGAGGTCCGGTATGTGAACGCACGTTTCAAGAAAAACGAACAAACAAGCAAACAAACAAACAAACAAAAAACGAACAAAAAAACCTAACTTTTTTTTTCAACAATCTAATTTTAGTTTTAGTAGAGGAGTAGGCAGCTAAATAATGTTGGGATGGATGATAGAATAAATTAACACATTAATTAAACTCTTTGTATCAAAAGTCGAAACACTAAAACAAGCGAAGCAAGCGAATGTCCATCTGTAACACACACACACACACACACCACACACACGCACGCACGCACGCACGCACGCACGCACGCACGCCACGCCACGCTCACTCACTCACTCACTCACTCACTCACTCACTCAAGTCGTGTTTGGACATAATCCATGAAGACAGAACGTGACTACCTTAGCTGTTGGATTAAAAATGGACATTCCCAAATCTGATCAATCGCAGAGTGCCAGACAAGGAACGAATAAGTTAAAGATGAAGAAGAAGAAGCGGAAGACGGACGGGGAGGAGGAGGAGGAATTAGGTGGAGGAAGAGGGGGAGAAGGGGGAAGAGGAGGAGAAGAAGAAGAAGAAGAAGAAGAGGAGGAGGAGGAGGAAACAGAAGCAGAAGCAGAAGAAGAAAAAGCAGAAAAAGAAGAAGAATACGGAAAATGAGAAGAAGGAGGAGAAGGAGAAAAAGAAGTTGCTGCTACTGCTGATGTTCATGATGATGATGATGATGGTTTGTCAGTGTGAGTTTAAAAAAATGTTCGTCTTTCAAGAACGTTAACTAATTTCCCAGTTTCCCATCCTCTCTCTCTCTCTCTCTCTCTCTCTCTCTCTCTCTCTCTCTTCGCTTGTGTGTGTGTGTTGTGTTGTGTGTGTGTGTGTGTGTGTGTGTGTGTGTTGGACTGACCGAAGCGCTTTCATGTCGGCTTTCATAAACATTTTGAAAATTAATGGGGAGTCACTCTTGGCTGTAGTCCAAGGTTACAGATCAAGGTTA
>CM065721.1:72682842-72685342 GCA_033310375.1 Conus canariensis
GCCCTCTGACCACACATTGTGCTGCTGACGCGCGTGGATCCTGAGCAATTTGTCATCGTTTGTGGGTCACTCAATTGTCGGAGTTATTTCCCTTTGCCACCTTTGCCACAGGAAATTGTAGTGTTAAGCGGAAGTCGCCGCCTTCACAAAAATGGTGGGATGAAGGCGAACGCCCGCCTTGCCTTCACCAATGGAGGATTAAGCTCTGGTCATTGTGCGTGTTCCCGCGGGATTAGTTCGATCCGCCCTCAGTATACAAATGGTAGAATTAACTCCCCCAATTATCGTCTTCCAAAGGGGTTAGCGTTAATGCGGGACTGTTCTATTCTTTTCTTCAGAAATGGTAGGATTCAATAAACACCATCATTTTCGTATCTGTCAGACTTCTGTTTGGCCTTTAATGTTTCAGTCTTTGTTGCATTGCTTACTGACTCCACGGAAGTGCAACTCTCTCTCTCTCTCTCTCTGTCTCTGTCTCTCTGTCTCTGTCTCTGTCTCTGTCTCTCTCTCTCTCTCCTTCTCCCTCCCTCCCTCCCTCTCTCCCTCCCTCCTCTATCTCTCTATCTCCCTCCCTCTCTCCATCCTTCTCTCTCTCCCTCCCTCCCTCCCTCTCTCCTTCCCTGCCTTTCTCCCTCCCTCCCTCTCTCCCTCCCTGCCTTTCTCCCTCCCTCCTTCTCTCTCTCGCTCCCACCCTCCCTCTGTCCCTCCATCTCTCTGTCTCTCCCTCACTCCCTCCCTCCCTCTCTCCCTCCCTGCCTTTCTCCCTCCATCCCGCCCTCCCTTCTTCTCTCCTTCTCTCCCTCCCTGCCTTTCTACCCCACTCCTCTCCATCCCTCCCTCCCTCTCTCCCTCCCTGCCTTTCTCCCTCCCTCCCTCTAAATGCTATCTTTCAGTGTATACCATGAAGTATTTTAGTTTGTTGACTGATTCTTTAAGTCTTATACGTCACTGGATTCTCTTCTTTTGCTTAGCTGTACACCCCCCCCCCCCCCCTGCCCCTCCCCCTCCCATGGTCTTTGAATTTTTGAAAGAGATTAACATTTTTCATCTGATCTAAGATTTTACGGAAGAAAGATCTTTTAACGAAGTTTCTGGTGCGTTTTTAGGTGTATTTTAAAGAGATGTGTGAATGGTGTGGTTTTTTTAAAAAATTCTTTTTAAAAATATATATATATATTTTTTTGGATGACTTGTGAGTTGACCTCCACGTGGAGACAGCCCTGATATGGCCCTTTGTGGTCGGCTGGGCTGTAAGCAACATTACCTTACCTTACCCTGCAGTAAGGGGCCTAGATCTTTATCTGCATACATTTTTTAATCTTGGACACTCTCTGTCTGTCTGTCTGTCTGTCTGTCTGTCTGTCTGTCTGTCTCTCTCTCTCTCTCTCTCTCTCTCTCTCTCTCTCTCTCTCTCTCTCTCTCGCAGTCCAGCAGTTTTCAGGTTAGTCTGTCTTCTGTAATCAAAAATTGAAAATGTTACAAGACGTCGTGCTTTGTATCTATACAAGTCATTCAACAAGAGGAGTGATTTGACATAACTAAATGCATGTGTTGTGGATGTTTATATTTTAGTGATAAGATAGCTTGTCTAAATATGCGGATTATTACTCACCTCCTTCAAATGGGCTGTGACCTTTTCTTGAACAGATTATCGTTATTGTTATCTCTCAGTCTCTGTCTATCTCTGTCTCTGTGTCTCTATCTCTCTCAGTCTCTGTCTGTCTGTCTGTCTGTCTGTCTGTCTCTCCTCCTCCTCCTCCTTCTCCTCCTCCTCCTTCTCCTCTTCCATCTGACGTCTCACTCGTACAACTCTTTCTCTGGCCAAGCTATAATTTCCTACAGCCATCCCTGCACATACACCCTCTCTCCCCCTCCCCCTCCTCCTCCATTCTTCCTTCCCCCTTCCGCTCCCCCTGTACCCCTTCCCCCCCCCCCCTCCCCAGCTTGCTTCTCTTGCCACCCAGTATTTTCAAACGGCTTTGGTCAAAACACTGACCACTGCCCTCTGACCACACATTGTGCTGCTGACGCGCGTGGATCCTGAGCAATTTGTCATCGTTTGTGGGTCACTCAATTATCAGCACAGGAAATGGTAGCGTTAAGCGGAAGTCGCCGCCTTCACAAAAATGGCCGGATGAAGGCGAACGCTGACGCGCCTTCACAAAATGAGGATTTAGCTCTGGTCATCGTGCGTGTTCCCGCGGGATTAGTTGAACCGCCCTAGCTCGGTATACAAATGGTAGGATTAACTCCCCCAATTATCGTTTCCGAAAGGGTTAGCGTTAATACGGGGACCGTTCTATTCTGTACTTCACAAATGGTAGGATTCAGTGAAAACCATTATTTTCCTATCTGTCGGACTTCTGTTTGGTGGCCTTTTATGTTTCAGTCTTTGTTGCCTTGCTTGCTGACTACATGGAAGTGCAACTTCTCTCTCTCTCTCTCTCTCTCTCTCTCTCTCTCTCTCTGTCTCTGTCTCTCTCTCTCTGTCTATCTCTGT
>CM065721.1:72705342-72712842 GCA_033310375.1 Conus canariensis
GAACAATCAGTCACTGGGTTGCTGTGTGTAGCCAAAAACAAAATGCTGGATAACAAAGCTGAGTAGTTAATGTCAATTCCTCCTCCTCCTCCTCCTCCTCCTCCTCTTCCTCCTTCTCTTTCAGAGCTGAAGCACTTGATCATTATCATACCGTACCTTGGTGTGACGTAAATCTACGTCTGACGCACGGCTATTGTTTCATATCATTATCACTGTTTTTGTAGTTATTGCGTGTTCTCCTGATCTATGTGATTGTTGTTGCTGTTGTTGTTGTTGCTGTTGTTGTTGTTGTTGTTGTTGTTGTTGTTTTTCTTCTTCTTCTTCTTCTTCTTCTTCTTCTTCATTCATCATCATCATCATCATCATCATCATCATCATCATCATCATCATGTAATTATTAGATGTCCATTATTATTATCATCATCATCGTCATCATCATCATTATTATTATTATTATTATCATTATTATTATTATTATACATTTTGGACCACAATGGCCTCATAATCATGATCTTTGGTGTAACGGAAATCCACGAACCTCCCACCCTCACCCTTCTTCACTTACCCACCCACCCACCCCACCCCTCTCACTATCCTCCCACTACATCACCCCCTTCCTTTACCGCCCCCCCCCTCCCCTCACATTCCACTTACCACCCCCACCCCCCACCCCCCTTCGGCTCAGAACCAGCCGTGAACTTGACATTGACGTGGACAGCCCGATAGACAACAAAATCTCCACGCAAACCGCTCGTGATCACCTGAAACATCCGGCTTCCCTATCAGATGAAACGATGAGACGAAGAAGACACGATGGATGGCCATCACGCCCCCAAGTGGTACGACACAGTCTGTCTGATAAAATCTTGTCAGTGAAAGTGCGTTGTTCGTTTCCAGCGGAACCTGGAGTTTAGAGGACCCCGGGAGAGAGAGAGAGAGAGAGAGAGAGAGAGAGAGAGAGAGAGAGAGAGAGAGAGAGAGAGAGAGAACACACGCATATAGCCTACCGAGTGTTTTAGAATTTTGTTTTCTCCGAGATTTTTTTTTTTTTTTCTCTCCGTCTAGCGTTACAGTAACATTGTTAAGAAGAAAAAAACCTCCACTTAATACCAACTAAACACAAAAGCTGGCATATTTCACTTAATTTGGCTATTTTCTTTTTTTTTTTTATTTTGGATTGACAGAAACCAACTTTCAACCGGAAATCAGCTTTATAAGTGATGGAGGAGAGGCGCGTGCGTGCGTGTATTAAGGGAGGGTGTGTGTGTGTGTGTGGGGGGGGGGGGGGGGGGGGGGGGGCTTTCAAAATCCCAAACTCCAAGACTTCCCGTTTGATGATTATGTTTTTTCTTTTTTCTTTTCTTTTTTTTTTTTTTCTCCCCGAAAACAAGACACGTTGCTGTCGTTATCAGATGACCGGAAGGGGGTGGGGTGGGTGGGGGGTGGGGGGGGGGGGGATGTTGATGGCATCAAGCGATGTCCGTCCGGTCTCGTTTCCTTCTCCAATCAACGTATCTCCCTCCTCCTCCTCCTCCTCCTCCTCGTGTACCGGGAACGGACAAGAAGGAGGAGTTGTGTCCCTTCCGTCAGTCGCAGTATGCCAGGGAGGGAAACGGCCCCCAAAGTGACCCTGGTGCGGGTGGGGGGGGGGGGGGGGGGGAGAGAAAGAAGAAAACGAGAGAGAGAGAGAGAGAGAGAGAGAGAGAGAGAGAGGAGAGACAGACAGAGACAGACAGACAGACGAGACCACAACAACACACAACAACCAACCCACACAGAGGGGGTGGGTGGGAGAGAGAGAGAGGAGGGAAGGAGGGAGAGAAGGGGGGAGAGAGAGGAGGGAGAGAGGGAGAGAAGAGGAGAGAAGGGGAGAGAGAAGAGGAGAAAGGAGGGAAGAGAGAAGAAGAAGAAGAAGAAGAAGAAAGAAGAAGAAGAAGAGAGAGAAGAAGAGAGAGAGAGAGAGAGAGATGTATACGCATATACCGAGTGTCAGTAAGCACACACACACACACACACACACACACACACACACACACACACACACACACGCACACATAAACACACGCACACACACACACACACACACACACACACACACACACACACACAACACACACACACAGAGTCAAAGGCACATACAGAATAAACGATACGCTTTTAGATAGGCTTTACATGATATTCACATAATGCTACAACTCCTTTTGTATGTATGTGCTCACCCAGCGCATATCCAGATGAAAGGTGCACAGAATAAAAACTTTACTAAAACACACATGCGTACGCGTGCGTGCGCGCCACACACACACACACACACACACACACACACACACACACACACACACACACACACACACGCACACACATGCACGCACGCACGCACGCACGCGCGCAGACAATTACCTCATTGTGATCTGCCAACTAATTACGAAAAAGCCGAAGCCTTTGCTGACATGTTTGCAAATAATAGTCGCAGCGATGGACTATCGGACAAAGATGGAAAGTACAGAGCAGAACATGAGTTACATCTCAGTGATGAAGACTCGGAACAGACCAGAAATCCATCTATTAATGCTGCAGTTACGATAGGAGAATTAAAAGAATGTATCTCTAACCTCGGCAGCAAGAAAACATCAGTTGGGCTGGATGGAATTTCTAACGAAATGTTAGGTCATTTATCACTAAATATGTTGAATTTTTTTTACATGTTATTTTTCAAAAATGCTGGGAAAGTGGACAACTACCAAACTTATGGAAACAGTCCATTGTTGTACCCATTCACAAGCAAGGAAAGCCCGGAATGATAAACACAGCTATAGACCAATTGCGTTAACGTCACATACATGTAAACGTGTGGAGAGAATTATTTAAAGGAGACTTAATCATTATTGTGAAAAGTATAAGGTTATTCCAATTAACAAAGGAAGAGACAAAAGTTGACTGCAGGATTCGTGGTGAAAATGAAAAAATGAAAAAATAATAAAGTTTATAAAAATCTTTTGGTGGTAGCTGAATCCTTTGGAGAGTGGAGACTGACGTTTCAAGCCATAGGCCCGTTGTCAAAGTGAAGAGAAGAGGACAGTGCAGACAGGAAAGCCCATGTGAGAATTGGGTGAGAATATCTCATTTAATTATTAAGTTGGACCAAAATACAATTCTCACATGGGCTTTCCTGTCTACACTGTCCTCTTCTCTTCACTTTGACAACGGGCCTATGGCTTGAAACGTGTCTCCACTCTCCAAAGGATTCAACTACCACCGAAAGGTTTTTATAAAGTTTATTATTTTTTCGTTATTCCAATTAATCAGGCAGACTTTAGAAGAGGTAGATCAACCATTGATCATCGGATAAAACTAATTACTCAAATTAAGCAACAGTTTGCCAGACGAAAGAATGTTCTTGCTACGTTTTTTGACGTCAAAAAGGCTTACGACCAACTGTGGCACAATCGACTACTGACAAAGTTACGAAAAGTTGGTATTGTGGGTAATATGTTTGATTTTTTTTTTTTAAAGCTTTCTTTTTAATCGATCAATACAGACAAACGATTGGGAATACTTACTCCAATATTAGATCTCTTCATATGGGCATTCCCCAGGGATCAGTCATTGCATTTTGTTTAATATTCTAATGTCAGATCTCTTCGTAAGGGGTTATCGAAGGATGCAGTTTTCAATATGCCGACGACATATGTATATGGATGAAAGTATCAATGAAAAGAAAAACTCCACCCAGAGCTCTGAATTACACCAAGAAGTTATACCAACACGAACTCGATAAAATAAGTAAATATATGACTGAAAATGGTCTTTCATTACCAACATGATGCTCTTCAAATCAGGATACAACCCTAAAAAACTTCCTGCATTTTCTATCCATGGTTCAGTCATACGATACACTCAAACAAATCAATACTTGGGCTCTCAAATGGAAAATAACATTTAACCAGTCTAAAACTAAATTATTGACAATTTCTAACCATGCGGTGCCACAAATTGAACCTCTGAGGTTTAATAACGCGACATTACATGATACTGAATTCCACAAACACCTAGGAGTTATCATTCAAAATAATTGTAAATGGGATCGACACATCAAATCCATGTTGTCAAAATGTCGTGTTCTTGTTGCCTGCCTCCGCTCACTTAAATACCGTCTTAGTCGGAAATCACTCGAAATAATGTATAAGTCATTTATTTTGCCCCATTTCGATTTTTCGGATGTCGTGTGGGATAATTGTACAAATAAACAAGCTGAAGATTTAGAAAATGTGCATCTGGATGCGATTAGAACTATAGTCGGCTCAGTCCGAGGGACTAGCCACCAAAAATTATACAAGGAATCCGGTTTTACATCATTAAAAGAGAGACGACGACGTCATAAAATCATTCTGTACTACAAAATCGTCAACGGTATTGTTCCGATTTATCTGTCTAATCGACTTCCCCATCTTATATCCTCTGTAAACCCTTATCACCTCAGGCGCCCCCTGGAGAGGCAGATGCCAAAGTGTAGACTAGATATGTACAAATCTTCCTTCTTTCCTTCATCTACTGCTCTTTGGAATGACCTCCCTGACAATATTAAAGTATCTAATTCTCTTAGTTTTCTCAAGCGTTTCCTCTAGCGTGCCTAGATGTTACTACTTATCTGATAGGACGTCAGAAATAATTTTGTGTAAGTTGAGATTGGAAATGAGTGACTTAAACCACGATCTTTTCAAACGACATCTTAGAAACAACCCTTCATGTGACTGTGGCACGGCAGTTGAAGATGCAGCCCACTTCTTGATTAATTGTCCACTCCATCAACAGGCCCGTGCTCTGACAATAGAAACTTTACACGACACAGCAAAACGCGATATCTCAACATTATTGACTGGTAACCTTGACTTGGATGTGGACGCAAATACAGAGATACTTACTATGGTTGGAAATTTTATTAAGCTATCTAATAGGTTTGCACTTAACTAACTTATTCGGCTTACCACATTTACCTTCCCGGTCTTCTACCTGGTATTGAACACTTTTGATTGAAATGGCATGGCGTGGTTCGGGCGTGGAGTGGGTTATTATATTATTGTGTTGTAGTTTGAGTGTATTCTTGTGTGTTAAACGACTTTTCGTTTGTTCGCTTGTCTTTGTTGTTGTTTTGTTTTTGTTTGTGTCTGTTGATTTTCCTCCTTTCCGATTCCATTTTGATAATTTCCTGACGCAGCCACTCCAATGTACATTTTCTTTGAAAGAGTACGGTTTATAAGCCTATGCTTGTTGTACTCCATGATTTGATGAATATTGCTGCAAAACTGTTTTCGAACAAATAAAATCTGTTTAAACCAAAGTTTTGGGTTGTTTATCTTACGTCAAAACTTTCCTGGACCAGCCATATTGAGCATATACTAACTAAAGCAAGAGGGAGTTTAAACTTCTTAAAAATCGTTAGCAAACAAAAGTGGGGACAGGATACAAAAACATTGATAGTACTATCAACGTCACTTGTGCGTTCCACATTGACGTATGCTCAGGAGGTATTTTTTCCAGTGCTCCACAATATTTACTAACTAAAATACAAAGTGTTGACTGCAAAGCTTATAAACTTTCCCTTGGAGTTCCATTTCATGTATTAAATTTAGGAACCTATAAAGAAGCAGGTGTTTTACCTCTTGATGAGCTAAGGTATCTTTCTGCTGCAAATATGTTTTACGAAGTTCCTCGTTCGAAAATTTCTCAGAGGCCGAAGTTTGCATGAGGTCCGATCTCCATTTTGCAAAAAGAGCTAAATCCATCCAATCATTAAAATCCAGAAACACCTTTACTTCAGATCTTAAAATAAAAAACAAATAAAACAGAAAGGAAATAGCAACAAAACCTTCCTACTCACCTGTACCTACATGGGAGATGAACAATCTGAAGCTTGACATAGATCACACAAACTTATCCAAAAATGATTCACCTAATATCCTGAAAAGTTCCGTCAGCTCTCATATTGATAACAAGTGTTCTGAACATTTAAAGATTTATACTGATGGGTCTGCACTTAGGAACAGAGAAGTAGGAGCTGCCTTCATTATACCAGCTTTAAAAAATAGATAAATGGATTTACATATGTGAAAATGTTTCTATTTTTACTGCTGAATTAGTTGCAATATTGAAAGCCCTGAATTACATTTTTGATTTTCCGAAAAACATATTTCAAATGTTATTATGTGTTGATTCTAAATCGGTCTTACAGGCACTTAAATCTCTAAACCAGAAAATGCGATCGGAATTGATAATTGAAATTAAACACATTGTTCATCTTTTATCATTGAAAGGCACCAGCGTAACTTTCTGTTGGGTGCCTTCCCATTGTGGAATCGTTTCAAATGAATGGGCTGATCGAGCTGCAAGAAAAGGAGCAAACAATCATGATGGTTCAGTTCCAGTTAAGATACGGTTAGATTTACAAGAAGGTTATACATGTTTAGTAAATGTGTCATACAAAACGTTTGACGAAAAACCTCTTTTATTGTTCTTGTCCGGATCTTATTCCAGGTCAGTTTCCAGCCTGATGTATAGGATTCGTTTAAATGCTCTCCGCACAAAATACAGTAAAAATGCCCTGTGCATGTGTGGAAGAGAAATATCGATTAGTCATTTACTTGTTCATTGCTCCAAAGTCAAAGAACTAGTATCGCTAAGAGTGGGACGACAGTTTTTTATCCGAGTCTTCCATTTCTCTTGAAAACGTGTTGAACAGCTATTCACTTCTCCGCATTTTTTGTTGTTGTTTTTTTGGGGAGTGTTTGATTAATTGTCCAGTTGGTATCTTCCTGTGATTGACTCAGTTTCCATCATCCCATACCCCCATTTTTGTGATAGTACTGTCGCTTTTAAAACACACACACACACACACACACACACACGCACGCACGCACGCACGCACGCACGCACGCACGCACGCACCACAGCACAGCACAGAGAGAGAGAGACAGAGAGAGAGAGAGAGAGAGAGAGAGACAGACAGACAGACAGACAGACGACAGACAGACCAGACAGCTCCGAGCTTGTTTACCCTTGCCAACCGTGTGTCTCCTGTGTGTACGTGCCCTGGATGAGTGGTGTTACGACGGAGAATCAACCTCTTAGAGTTCTCCGACACCCAGTGCAGATCCCAGCCCTGCTGAGACACCCCAGTGCAGGTAGAACGGTGACTGCAGGGCATGGCCAGAGCAGATCCCAGCCCCTGCTGGAGACACCCCAGTGCAGGTAGAGCGGTGACTGCAGGGCATGGCCAGAGCAGATCCCAGCCCCTCCTGGAGACACCCCAGTGCAGGTAGAGCGGTGACTGCAGGGCATGGCCAGAGCAGATCCCAGCCCCTCCTGGAGACACCCCAGTGCAGGTAGAACGGTGACTGCAGGGCATGGCCAGAGCAGTTCCCAGCTCCTCCTGGAGGGAAAGGGTGATTCTGGTCGGAACACGATTAATTTAAAGACTCGGCCTCTGGCAGAAGACACGCTCAT
>CM065721.1:72717842-72727842 GCA_033310375.1 Conus canariensis
TTCTACTACTTACATCATATGTCTACTACAGAAGAAATAATTATAGGTAAACGATTTTGTACTGAGAATTATTCAAATTGCGTGATATTACTACTACAGAAGAAATATAGGTAAACGATTTTGTACTGAGAATTAATCAGTTACTGAGAATTGGGTTTTCTTTCGTCGCCGTTTCATATCCCACATTTTGGACGTAACGATACAGATGATTTCAAAACGTTCCGTAACTGCTTGGTTCAGTATGGCCAACAAAACCTCTAGAGAACATCGACTCCAGACTGAAAGTCAAGAACTTGAAACTTGGAGACCTGAGATCAACAGCCCCACGAAAATTCCTACACGTCAATCTTTCTGCAAACGTTTTGGTCAAGGACATGAACACGTTAGAAACCTCACGGCTGGGAAACGTTGCTATCCAGCGCGCAGACAGGTGAAGCACCGCAGGGACCCATGATGTTTTCAGTCCTGTTTGTTTGTTTGTTTGCTTGCTTGCTTCTTCCACCGAGGGCGTTGTATTTCTGACCCGCTTCCGTTCCTACGTTTCTGTTTGCTTCTCAGCAAGGCACCGCCAAAAATGAGTGAACCTATTTCATCCACACTTTGTCCAAGACGGAATGGTCTCCCAAGTACGTACCTTTTGAACACTGGCACGCTACTCGGTAAAGGTCTATCGATATGGAACATCGGATTCAGGATCGTTTACAAGATGACAAGTTTCTTTTTTTATGATAAACATTCTGTATTGCATTTTTTTTTCATGAAATCATAACACAAGTACATGTGTTGAAGAAGAGGGGAAAAAAGAGGAAGGCAAGGGGGAGAGGGCAGAGGGGAGGAAACAAAAACCAGATGCAAAGCATATAAACGTACTCCCAGTTTATCTTGAATATGCGTGAGATATTCCATAGAGAGGAAAACCGTTTTGGGCCGTTATAGCCGTTAGTAACGGCTATTGTGGTAAACATTGGCCATCATCTGTGACCCATAATGAACACACCTACACATTTTCAGAAAGATCGGCCAAGTACTTTCTCAGATTTTCCATAAAGAAGCAAACCGTTACGGGCCGTTATAGCCGTTAGTAACGGCTATAACGGTAAAATACAACATCGGGCATCATCCGTGACCCATAATGAACATACATACAAATTTTCAGAAAGATCGGCCCAGTAGTTTTGTCTGGAGCGAGTAGAACACATTTTGACCATGGACGGACAGACAGACTGACACACAGACAGACACACAGACAGCATTTCTTCGTTCCCATTGTAAAGTACTCCCTGTTCTATAAGAACTGGGAGTACAAAAAAGGGGAAGGGAAGGGGGCAGAGGGGAGGAAACAAAACAAAAGGGGGTGGGGGGTGGGGGGGAGGGAAGGGGACAGAGGGGGGACGCATGGGGAAAGGGGAGAATCAGGATTAGAAAACACGATAGCATCACAATAGTAACAACAGTGACAACGACGTGACTATCAAGTGACAGAAAGTAAGCGACAAAAAACAAACAAAACAAAACGAAACAAAACAGCAAACCAGCAAACAAAAAAACATGTACAAGTGGACATGCAGTACGAAAATATTATAATTCAGCGTAACAGCAGATGATTTGACATACATATCTATTGTTTAATGAAAAGCTTAGGCTTATAAACATTTCGTTCTGTCCGTAAACTTGAACGTGTCATGTTATATTGTTCCATCTTGTATCTTCCGATCAGTTTACAAGTTTCATTACGTTAAAACTAACGAACCGATCTTGATGATTGATTAATAAATCAATTAAAATTAACGATACATGATCACCGAAAAAAAGGGCCCGTGGTCAAACGGCCTGAGCGTTTGCTCGTGTAGCTGACGGTCGCACGTTCGAATCACTCTCAGGGTCGGATTTTTCTGGTTTTGAAAACCCTCTCTGTCCCATGAGTACATGGAGACTTAATTCAGTTCAGGGAAGGTTAAAGGCGGCAGAGGGAGAAGGATGGGCGCCGTCTTCGATCACGCCGTGCTCTAGACACGGTGTATGTGCTACTGTTCGTTTCTCTTAAGACCGTGGTATGCGGTGAGAACTTGCAGCTTTTTAAACAGTTCTAAAGTAATGGAAAGAAGGACCGTGGTCTCAAGACGAATCTAGTACACAGTGATTATGTCTCTGCGTTACGGATCTGGATCAAAGTAGGGATCCGGGATCAGTTCATGTCGTGGATAAGATTATTACAAAATTCCCCGTGAACACGAACACAGTGAAGTCACCTTCACCAGTTGGTAACTCTCTGCAAAATAATTCATGTTCATGGAATATGAACAACTTTTCAGTGGTATATAAACGTTGACATTTTGTTTTGCTTTTGTTTGTTTGTTTCTTTCTTTCCTTCTTCTTTTTTTTTTGCATGTTCCTTTCTTCACAAAACACGTGGAGTAAATGTTTCAGTCCCTGCTGTGACTCTCCGCAGGCGGGGAAAAGATTGTTCTTCATCTCATGAATTTATTCCAATGGTGGGCTCAAGATGCGCTCGACCCTAGTGGATATCTCTGCACTCCTGTGTGCCTTCTGTTCCATTTATTGTTGTTAGATAGAGAGGGAGAGAGAGAGAATACGAACACGAATACGAATAATTTTTATTGAGGGTAAAATGGATAAGCTTACAGCTTTTTTACACCATGCCCTCAAGAACAACAACAGTAACAAACAATATCAAAATAAACATATAAAATGATACACGAAAAGGAAACAAGAACAAGCTATAACGACGAAACATGATTAACATAAATATTACCTAGTAACAAGGGTTAGGTCACAATTTAGGAACAATGCACATTCGAAAAAAGATGAAACAGACTGCAACGTCACTGGAACATACAACAAACAAACAAGCACACAACAAGTGTAAAGTGACGTTATTTTATTTACAAAGGACACCACAAAACTTCTGGATATTTCGGCGAAAGCGCCTTTTTCAACAAACACAGGATCAGAGAGAAAAGAGATCAAAAACAATACTTCCCTTGCACAGCACAATCCACAAAATCCAATGTACAATGTACATTCGGGAAAAAAAAAGAAACGAAAAGAAGCATGTGCGCACGCGCACGGGCTCACACACACACACACACACACACACACACACACACACACACACACACCACACACCACCACACACACTACACACACACACACACACACACACACACACGCACGCACGCACGCACGCACGCACGCACGCACACGCACACGCACACGCACACACGCACACGCACACACAAACTTATGTACACGTGAAACTCTCACACACACATACGCGCACGTGAACGCGCGCAAATACACACACACAACACAGCACACATACACATATACACACACATACACACAACACGCGCGCGCGCACACATACACACACATACATACGCACGCACGCATGCACGCACGCACGCATACACACACACACACACACACACACACACACACACACACAAGAGAGAGAGAGAGAGAGAGAGAGAGAGGAGAGAGAGAGAGATCCATGACTGTTGTGTCGCCAGAGGGCCTGGGAGGTGGCGTGCACGATCGGGACAGATACTACCGAACTTACCCCCGGCATGGCTTGACATTGGTGCAGGATCTTCTCCGGTGGGTTGCCCGCTGATTTGGAGTCATGTCTCTGGGGAAAGGAGGGAGGGATGGGTGATAGGATGGGTGGGGGGGGGGGGGGGGGGGAGGGGGAGCGCTGAAGATGACACATAGGCCTAGTCAAACTGGAGTCTTCATATGTCAAACCATTCACATTAAAAGTTTCGACGATGGAATGCGTCCCTCATTTGGTCAGGGAGAGCATAAACACGCAGGATCTGTGTCCCACTCTTAAACTCTAAATTGTTCGTGACTTGCAAAAAAACCCAGTACAGTCGGAAACATATTGACCTGTGACGCAAGACACTTACTGTGGCGGTAGGGGAGTTTGACTGTACGGAAGTGAATGGGCAGGTACCAGGTGGCGGTAGGGGAGTGTTTGACTGTACGGAAGTGAATGGGCAGGTACCAGGTGGCGGTAGGGGAGTGTTTGACTGTACGGAAAAGAGTGGGCAGGTACCAGGTAAGAAGGCGAGTCATGTGCAAGCAAGACACAGAATGGCCAGACCATTTCCAATAGTGCAAGTGAGCGTCCATATACAACCGCTAAGCTCTACCCTGCGCGCTGGCGAAGATTTACGGAGCAAGATAGATAGATAGAAGATAGAGAGATAGATAGATAGATATTGTGCATCCTATTTGTCTCGGCGTGTTTCCCTTTCTGTCAGCAAAATAGTTTTACAAAGATGTTTTGAGGATTCGAAAGTGCAAGTGATCAAAATGTTGGTCTTAAAATACAGCGCCGATAAATACTAAACTTTGGACGTTTAAAAAAAAAAAAAAAAAAAAAAAAAAAAGGGGGGGGGGGGGGGGGGCGGCAGAGAAGGGGAGGGGGATGCGCCCTAAAAGAAGACTCCAATTGTCTTCTGTACATGGGGCTGGGTAAGGTACCCTTCCTTTTATCTCTCTTTGTTTCTGTCTTCTGTACAAGGGGCTGGGTAAGGTGTCCAACCTTTTATCTCTCTTTGTTTCTGTCTTCTGTACATGGGGCTCGGTAAGGTGTCCATCCTTTTATCTCTCTTTGTTTCTGTCTTCTGTACAAGGGGCTGGGTAAGGTACCCTTCCTTTTATCTCTCTTTGTTTCTGTCTTCTGTACATGGGGCTGGGTAAGGTGTCCAACCTTTTATCTCTCTTTGTTTCTGTCTTCTGTACATGGGGCTGGGTAAGGTGTCCAACCTTTTACCTCTCTTTGTTTCTGTCTTCTGTACAAGGGGCTCGGTAAGGTATCCATCCTTTTATTCTCTTTGTTTCTGTTTTTCTGTACATAGGGGCTGGGTTAAGTACCCTTCCTTTTATCATCTCTTTGTTTCTGTCTTCTCACATGGGCTGGGTAAGGTGTCCAACCTTTTATCTCTCTTTGTTTCTGTCTTCTGTACATGGGGCTGGGTAAGGTGTCCAACCTTTTATCTCTCTTTGTTTCTGTCTTCTGTACATGGGGCTGGGTAAGGTACCCATCCTTTTATTTCTCTTTGTTTCTGCTTTTTTTTTCTTACACATTCAGGTTATGACATGTGTGTCTTTTACACACGCACACAAAAAAAGTCACTGAAAAAATAATCAAAGTAAGTATTGAAAAGAATCAAACCGAGCCGTGCTGTCCTGTTTTGTGCGATGTCTTCACCTCAATCAAAGAGAATAACTAGAGGGTCGGGCATATCGACTTTACATTAAAGAAAAAAAAAAGACAGCAAAATGTTAAACCCTTAGGTACCAAACTCTCCTTAAAAAAAAAAAAAAACAAAGGAAGAAAAAAAAGAAAAGAAAAAAAAGAGAGGGGGGGGGGGGGGGGGAGGAGAGAGGAGATGGGGGAGGAGGAGGAGGATTCTGATCGCCCGCCTAATGTGCCATTAAACCTAAACATAACATAAAAATCACACTGGGGGAAAAAAAAGCCAAGGACACAGTGACTAAGTCGCCAGAGATTACACTGTGTAAAAAAAAAAGAAAAGAAAAAAGAAAGAAAGAAATCACTGAGCTTGATATTCATCTAATGACTTCCTGTTCGGCTCAGAGGCAGGCCAGATTGTGAACTTTTCGGACAGCTCAGAGGCAGGCCAGATTGTGAACTTTTCAGACAGCTCAGAGGCAGGCCAGATTGTGAACTTTTCGGACAGCTCAGAGGCAGGCCAGATGTAAACTTTTCAGACAGCTCAGAGGCAGGCCAGATTGTGAACTTTTCAGACAGTTCAGAGGCAGGCCAGATTGTAAACTTTTCAGACAGCTCAGAGACAGGCCAGATTGTGAACTTTTCAGACAGTCAGAGGCAGGCCAGATTGTGAACTTTTCAGACAGCTCAGAGGCAGGCCAGATTGTGAACTTTTCAGACAGCTCAGAGGCAGGCCAGATTGTGAACTTTTCAGACAGCTCAGAGGCAGGCCAGATTGTGAACTTTTCAGACGCAATTACGCGAGGACCAGCGATCAAACTCCGCCACGTTGAAGCCAGTCAAACACTTACACATTAATTGTGTTTTCTAGGATTCTTATTTAAAAAAAAAAGAAAAAAAAAGAATCATATTCAGTCGAATATAAAACGTGCTTTTCTTTCTTTCTTTTTTTTTTTTTTTTTAAGTAGATCCAAGACAGTGTGCGTGCGTGCGTGTGTGTGTGTGTGTGTGTGTGTGTGTGTGTGTGTGTGTGTGTGTGTGTGTGTGTGTGTGTGTGTTGTGTGTGTAACGGCGTTCTCACCTAACGTGTTGTTCTGGTGGTATGGGTGTAGTGGGCAGTCCCCTTCTGCCCTGCAAGGCCGCCACATGAGTGGGCGTGGACATCACCGGGGAATTCTGGCCAGCGTCATCGTGACTTGGTGAAACGACATTTCTACCATTTCTATTTCCTCATCTTTTTTAACCTTTCTACTTCTCTGCTAAGTCATGGTCATGATGGCGAAAGAATACTCTCTCTCTCTCTCTCTTCTCTCTCTCTCTCTCTCTCTCTCTCTCTCTCTCTCTCTCTCTCTCTCTCATCGCCTACAATTTCTATTTCCTCTTTTTTTTTTTTTTATTAACCTTTCTTCTTCTCTCTGCTAAGTCATGGCCGTGATGACGAAAGACCACTTTGCATCCACTTGTTTCCGCGACCGCGCGCGCATGCACGCACGCACGCGCACTCGCACACGCTCACACACGCACTCGCACACACGCGCGCGCGCGCACGCACACACACGCACACACACACACACACACACACACACACACACGGAGAGAGAGAGAGAGAGAGAGAGAGAGGAGAGAGAGAGAGAGAGAGAGAGAGAGATAACGATAACGATAATTTATTCAAGAAAGGCCACAGCCCCATTTGAAGGGGGTATTGACATATAACTGATGTAACAACACATTAATATACAAGCACATATAAACAAATTCAAAGCAGATAACTCCCCCTCTTGAAGGATTTATACAGATATGAAGCTAGATCACCAACAACATTCTCATTTCTTGACGACAAAAGCAAGACAAGCCTAAAAAATGATGGACGTCGATAATATTTCAAAGGAATATATTTTTGTCTTAAATCTGTAAGCAAAGGACAAACAAATAGAAAATGAAGTTCGTTCTCTGGGGCAGACTTGCACAATGGACATAAAACATCTAATTCTGTATGAACATTATAACGTTGCCTGTGCACAGCAATATCAGATACACCGAATCTAAACTTAGTTAATGCAGATCTGACAAAACTATTAATATTCATCGATAGATAAGGTTCCGCTTCCATTACCTGATTTGACTTTAGATATCGAAACAAAGAAAATCTCTCACTGTTTTTAATATGACTATGCCAGTCTTGCAAGTTACAATCAATTATTCTCTGCTTAAAACAAGCCAAAAATGTTTTAACACATTCAACACTCTGTTCTAACCAAACAAACGAAAACCCATAACTACAAAGACATTTACGAACAGAAGTTGCCCAAGTTGATTTACCTCTAGAATCTAAATCAAACAATACTTTGTATGCTTTTGCAGGTAATCTGTGTTCTCCCATACGCACGAGCTTAAGCCAATAACTAATACATTTCACGAATGAATTTACGTAAGTGGGATATCTGCCAAGCTCACCATAAACCAAATCATTAGGGGTTCGTCTATCCACATGCAAAAAGCGTTTCATAGCAAACAAATGTAATTTTTCAATTTCATGACCTTTATCCAATCCCCAAATCTCAGCGCCATACTGTACAATAGGCTGCACTTGGGCATCAAACAATTTAAAAAATAATTTAACTGAAACACTTTCAAATTTATAAAGCAAGCTTAAAATAGTTATAACAGCACGCTTTCCTCTGTTAACAAGATCATGACAGGCAAACGTAAAGCTAAGTTTTGTTGAAAAATATATGCCCAAGTACTTGTAAGCATTTACCACGGACAGTTGCGAACTTCCATACGACCACCTTTCACGCGATGCTAAGAAACCACCCTTTCGAAAAACTATAATGTTTGATTTACCCATGTTTACTTTCAAATCCAGTCTATATGCTGCAGAATGCAAATTATTCAATTGGTTTTGTAATCCTACGACAGTTTCAGAGAGCAAGACAATATCATCTGCGAATAACAATATAAATAATTCAATCAAGTCAAAAGTGACACCGTGTCTTCCCTTCTCAATAATTTCTAGTGCTAATTCATTAATATACAATGAAAATAATACTGGGCTGCAGACATCCCCCTGTTTAACACCCTGAGTACATCTGATATAGTCACTAAATTTTGCCCCACATCTTATCGTAGCTTTAACATCTTTGTACATGCATTTTACACAATTATATAATTTACCTTTGATTCCATTTTTTGTAAGTATCGGCCACAAAAGTTTTCTTGAAATGGAGTCAAAGGCCTTTTCAAAGTCTATAAAGGCAACATAAAGCTTACGGTTATTAGAAAATTGTTTCTGGACAGCTGCTAACAGAGTGAACATATGATCAATTGTACAAAAGTTTTTCTTGAACCCTGCCTGGTGGTCACCTGTTATATTGTTTACTTCAATCCATTCTGACAATCTCTTGTTAATTATAGAACCAAATACTTTACTTGCAATATCAGATAAGGAAATTCCTATGTAATTGTTAGGGTCATTCGTATTACCTTTTTTAAAGAGAGGGAGAATAAATGATTTGTGCCAATCTTCAGGATAAATTCCATTGTCAAACAAATTATTGAACAATTTAACCAAAAAATCAGTTCCAACATTACCAACATTTTTAAAAAACTCACAAATCATGCCATCTGGACCGGCTGCCTTTCCATTTTTTAGCTTTCTTATTGCACCAACAACTTCAATTTTGCTTATAGGACGATCATAATATTCTATATATCCGTTGTCGCATATTATATCATTTTCTATAATTTCAGTTTCTGTCGTAGAATCCTTATCCAGCACATGCTTAAAATGATTATACCATTCATCTATAGTGATTTGGTTTTGATTATATACTCGCTTTTTAAATACTGTACGTACATTTCTCCAGAACTCTTGCTGACTATCAATACTTGTGATCACTTTTTCAAACAGTAAATCGTTGTGTTGTTTCTTCTTTCTTTGTAATAAATTCTTATACTCACGTCGAGCTACACAGTACAGATGTCGGACATCTTTATCTAATGTGTTGCAAAATGTTCTTAACAGTTTTCGTAAATTTTGTCTTTCAATTTTACATTCGGCATCAAACCAATCATACTGTCGTTTCACTCTGTTTACACAAACTTTACGTTTCATACCGTCAGCAGCTCTCTTTACAGAACTGTTAAACAAGTTAAGTGCATCATTTATATTTACATCTACTAACTCCATAGCACGAAATAACTGGAATTTGATTTCCTGTGAGTTCATTGTGTCTATGAAATTCAAGGCATAATCCTTATCCCACACAAACTTTTCAATATACTCTCTCCTTTTTTCATTTTCATTCACACCCACGTTTGTTCCTAGAACATTTACGCTAAGTTCCAAAGGCATATGATCAGATTCCAATCGTTCTTTCACACACAATTTACAAGAGGAATTTATAAAGTCAAAAAGTTCACATGATGCTATAAAGTAATCATTCACACTACAACCTGATTCACACACATATGTAAAGTGACCGCTGATGTCACTCGAACAAAGACCATTAAGAATGTACAGACCCAAAGCATTACACATGTTTAACAGACGTTTACCATATTCATTCAACACCTTGTCTTGAGACTGTCGTTTAACTTCAGACGAATCAAATTTGTCAAACCATGAAAACATTTTAATATTGTCATCACATTCTGGAGATATGTCTGCTGTTCGACCGTTAAAGTCACCACACATCAATATTGACATCTTACCACTGGAACATATATTATTTACAATACAATCCTCAATTTGACTGATCCCATTATCCACGT
>CM065721.1:72742842-72747842 GCA_033310375.1 Conus canariensis
AGTGATAGCACCTTCTTTGTTTTCATTGTCTTGAACGTGGTGTCTTGCCTGAAGGAGACCGAAGAGGTCAGACCGCGTCGTGTTCTGTCATGTTAATTAATTAATTAATCCGTCTCTTTCGTTCGGCGGAATAGTAATAATTTTTGATTTGAAGTTTGCTTGAATTTTCGCTCGCGGTCACCTTACTTTGAGATTAATCTAAAAATGAAATTACCTCCCCCAAAACACACACACACACACACACACACACACACACACACACACACACACACACACACACACACACACACAAAACCCACCCTAAATGGAAAGACCAATCGTCGAATCTGTTACAGAAACTTTATCCCGACATTGTTTTTGTGTTGTGTTTTTGTTTGCTTGTTTGTTTGTTTATTTTACTATAAAAAAAAAAAAGCTGGTTCGGACGGAGGTTATTCAGGGGAAAGGGGGCAAACGATGGAGACGCCCGAAGGGATCCAGTGCTGGATGGAGCCTCGATGATTAACGGTGCCGTCACAGTGCCGCCCGCGTCATCGATGTCCGTGACCTTGGAACCTTGTAGGCCTTCGATCGAGAAAGGAAGAAGAAGGAGAGGAAGGCACAGGAGGAGAAGGACTGGTGAAGTGGGAAGACGGAGGAAGAGGAGGAGCAGGAAGAGGAGGAGGAGTAGGACGAGGACGAGGAGGAAGAGGAGGAGAAGGAGGAGGAGGAAAAATGGAAGAAAAGATGGAGTAGGAAGAGGAGGAATAGTAGGACGAGAAGGAGGAGGAGGAGGAGGAGGAGGAAAAATGGAAGAAAAGATGGAGTAGGAAGAGGAGGAGGTAAAGAGGATGAAATGGGAAGATGAGGAAGAGGGTGAGGAGGAAGAGGAGGAGAAGGAGAAAAGAAAAAAGATAGGAAGGAGGATATATAAGAAGGAGGTAACGGGAAGGCAAGGAGGATGAGGATGAGGAGGAAGATGAGGATTGGGAAATCAAGAAAGAAAAGATGAGAAAGGTGGTAGAGGGCAGGGGGGAGATAAGCAAGAGAAAAAAAAAAAACTGGGACGAAGGGAAACAGGAGGAGAAGGAGTAAGGAGAGGATTAAATTAGCGAAACAAACAAACAAACAAACAAAAAAAAATAAAATAAAATAAAACAAAAGGAAAAAGGAAGAAAGGAAGATTAGGACGATAAATGGGAAGACTGGAGAGGAGGAGGAAGAAGAGGAAGAAGGGCAGGAGGACGGATTGAAGAAATGAAACGTGAAGAGGCGGAAGAAGAGGAAAACAGAGTTTCAAGTGGGAAGATGAGGAGAAAAGAGATTGGGGATAATGCAGAGGCGGATGTGAGGAAGGGGGGGGGGGGGGTGGGGTCAAAAAGAAATAAAAGATGAAGAAAGAGGACGAGGAGGAGGTAGCGAGGATAAAGTGAGAAGCTAGGACATGAAGGGGGGGGGGGGGGGGCAGGGAGCAGGAGGAGAAGGAGGGGGGGGGAGGTAAACATAAAAGACGAAGAAGGAAGAAGAGGAGGGGGTGAAGGAAGATTAATGGGCAACTAGGACGAGAAGAAGGCGGGGAAGGGGGTGGATGGGGTAAAGATATAAAAGATAGAAGAAGGAGAAAAAGAGCGAGAGAACAACAACGAATTGGGAAGAGGGGAAGCGGGGGCAAGAGGAGGAAGACGAGGAGAAGAAGGAAATGAAAATAAACAAAAGATAAGAAGAGCGGTAAGAGAGATAAAGAAGGAACACTAACAGAAAAGGGGGAGGGGGGGGGGGGGGGAGAAAGAGAGAAGAAGGTACATCAAAGATCAGAAATAAAGTGGATAAAGTGGAAAGACAGGAAACAGGGAGAGGAGGAAGAAGAGAAGAAGATGGAGGAAGCAAAGACACAAAAGATACAAGGAGGAGGTAGAGGATGGGTAGAGGAGGAGGAAAGAGGATGGGTAGAGGAGGAGGTAGAGGAGGGTAGAGGAGGAGGTAGAGGATGGGAGAGGAGGAGGTAGAGGAGGAGGTAGAGGAGGAGGTAGAGGAGGAGGTAGAGGAGGAGATAGAGGAGGTAGAGGATGCGGTAGAGGAGGAGTAGAGGAGAGTAGAGGAGGAGATAGAGGAGGAGAGAGAGGAGGAGATAGAGGAGGAGGTAGAGGAGGAGATAGAGGAGGGGTAGAGGAGGAGGTAGAGGAGGAGGTAGAGGAGGTAGAGGATGGGTAGAGGAGGAGGTAGAGGAGGAGGTAGAGGAGGAGATAGAGGAGGAGGTAGAGGAGGAGATAGAGGAGAGGGGTAGAGGAGGAGTAGAGGAGGAGGTAGAGGAGGAGGTAGAGGAGGAGATAGAGGAGGTAAAGGAGGAGGAGAGAGGAGGTAGAGGAGGAGTAGAGGAGTTAGAGGAGGAGATAGAGGAGGTAGAGGAGGAGAGGGTAGGAGGGAGGAGATAGAGGAGGAGGTAGAGGAGGAGGTAGAGGAGGAGATAGAGGAGGAGGTAGGAGGAGGTAGAGGAGGGTAGAGGAGGGTAGAGGAGAGAGGTAGAGGAGGAGATAGAGGAGGAGGTAGAGAGGAGGAGGAGGTAGAGGAGGAGATAGAGGAGGGGGTAGAGGAGGAGTAGAGGAGGAGGTAGAGGAGGAGGTAGAGGAGGAGATAGAGGAGGTAAAGGAGGAGGTAGAGGAGGAGATAGAGGAGGAGATAGAGGAGGTAGAGGAGGAGATAGAGGAGGTAGAGGAGGAGGTAGAGGAGGAGATAGAGGAGGTAGAGGAGGAGATAGAGGAGGTAGAGGAGGAGGTAGAGGAGGAGATAGAGGAGGTAGAGGAGGAGGTAGGAGGAGAGTAGAGGAGGAGGTAGAGGAGGTAGAGGAGGTAGAGGAGGAGGTAGAGGAGGAGGTAGAGGAGGAGGTAGAGGAGGAGGTAGAGGAGGTAGAGGAGGAGGTAGAGGAGGAGGTAGAGGAGGAGGTAGAGGAGGTAGAGGAGGAGGTAGAGGAGGAGATAGAGGAGGAGATAGAGGAGGAGGTAGAGGAGGAGTAGAGGAGGAGTAGAGGAGGAGATAGAGGAGGTGTAGAGGAGGAGATAGAGGAGGTAGAGGAGGAGGTAGAGGAGGAGATAGAGGAGGAGATAGAGGAGGAGGTAGAGGAGGTAGAGGAGGAGGTAGAGGAGGAGATAGAGGAGGAGATAGAGGAGGTAGAGGAGGAGGTAGAGGAGGAGATAGGAGGAGGTAGAGGAGGAGATAGAGGAGGTAGAGGAGGAGGTAGAGGAGGTAGAGGAGGAGGTAGAGGAGGTAGAGGAGGAGATAGAGGAGGAGATAGAGGAGGAGGTAGAGGAGGAGATAGAGGAGGATAGAGGAGGAGGTAGAGGAGGAGATAGAGGAGGAGGTAGAGGAGGAGGTAGAGGAGGTAGAGGAGGAGGTAGAGGAGGAGGTAGAGGAGGAGATAGAGGAGGAGATAGAGGAGGTAGAGGAGATAGAGGAGATAGAGGAGGAGGTAGAGGAGGAGATAGAGGAGGAGATAGAGGAGGAGATAGAGGAGGTAGAGGAGGAGATAGAGGAGGTAGAGGAGGAGGTAGAGGAGGAGGTAGAGGAGGAGATCAGGGGGATACATTGGGAAGAGGTAAAACAGAGGGAGGAGGAGGAAGAAGAAATAAAGAAAAGATGTGGACGAACAGATACAGAGGCTACACTGGGAAGACCAGACACAAGAAGAGAGAGAGAGAGAGAGGAGAGAGAGAGAGAGAGAGAGAGAGAGAGAGAGAGAGAGACAGACAGACAGACAGACAGACAGACAGAGAGACAGAGAGAGACAGAGAGAGAGAGAGAGAGAGAGAGAGAGAGACAGAGAGACAGAGACAGAGAGACAGAGACAGAGAGAGAGACAGAGACAGAGAGAGAGACAGAGAGAGAGAAGGGGGGGGGGGTAATGGGAGGAGAGGAGAGAGACAAGGAGGAGGAGGAAATAAAGAAACAAAATATCAACAAATAAGGAAGGGAAAGACAGGAACAGCTGAGGAGGAGGAGGACGGGGGCGAAGGGAATAAACAAACAAAAGATGAAGAAGGAGAAGAGGAGGAGGTGAAGAGGATACAGTGGAAAAGCGAGGAGGAGGAGGAGGAGGAGGAGGAGGAAGAAGAAGAAGAGAATGATATGGACATTTAAAAAAAAATGAAAAGAGGAAAAGATGAGGGAAATTAAATGGAACGACAATAAAAAAAAAAAGGGGGGGGGGGGAGGGAGATTAGGGGGAGTGGAAGAGGAGTAAAGACGCAAAAAATGAAAAAGGAGGAAGAGGAGAAAATAAGGCAGACAAATGGAGAAGGCAAGGAGGAGGAGGAAGAGGGGGAGAAAGAGAGGAATAAAGATACAAAAGATGAAGATAGAGGAAGAAGGAGACAAGGAAGATGCAAATGTGAAGACTAGGAAGAGGACGAGGGGAGGAGGAGGAGGAGGGAGGAGGAGGAAGAAAAATAACGAAAAGATTAGGGAGGAAGAGGGAGAGGAGAAGAAGGAAGTAAGGAAAGAAAAGATGAAGAGGGAAGAAGAGTAGGAAATAAGGATGACACAAATGGGAAGACTAGGAGGAGGAGAAGAAGGGAGAGGAAGATGAAATAAACAAAAGATGAAGAAGAAAGAAGAGGAGATGATAACTGAAGAAGCATACAGTGGAAAAGCAAGGAGAAGGAGAAGAGTTAGGGGTAAGATACTATTTCTAAATGGCTTTGGATTTGTATGGCTGAACCAGGGTGTGGAAAATGAGAAATATTTTATTTTTGCAAGTATTTTGTCAAAGGCTCATTGATAACAGATGGCGAAACTGGCATGAACATGTTCAGGAAATTAATGGGGTGTCATGGTACAGAACATTCAAATTATCCAATAAACAAAAGAGGAAAGAGGAGGAGGAGGAGAAAGAGAAGGGGATAAGGACGAAAACTTGAAGACCCTCTGGACGAGAACAATGAAGAAGAAACAAAGAAACGAAGGAGGTTCGTTGGGATGACAATGGCAACTTTTTAACGTTCCAGACTTTCACTGAAAAGTACGGCTTG
>CM065721.1:72757842-72770342 GCA_033310375.1 Conus canariensis
CCTATTGTCTCAGCCTGTTCCTGCCCTACAGCTCAAGTCTCCCAGTTCCTTGACCAGTTGTTTCAGCCTCTTGTCCAATCCTTGCCAACATATGTGAAAGATACCAATCACGCTCTACAGATCCTGAACAAATACTTCTTCCCACAAGACACTGAATACCGTTTTCTGTTTACTATGGATGTTACTTCACTATATACTAACATCCTGCATCAAGATGGACTGTCTGCTGTGAAACACTTCATGACCCTGAGTTCCTTGAAAGTTGACACAACTACTATTTTACGCTTGACAGAGCTTGTCTTGACCCTCAACACTTTTGAGTTCGGTGATGAATTTTATCAACAGACAAAGGGAGTTGCAATGGGGACACGAATGGGTCCATCGTATGCTTGCCTGTTCATGTACTACGTTGAATCCCGGATCTTCTCCCAATTTCCTGGACACCTACCAGAAGTCTTTAGAAGATTCATCGATGATTGCTTTGGCATATTCACGCTCCCTAAGCAAGAACTTCTTGACTTCATTCAGTTTGCGAACAACTTCCATCCATCCCTCAAGTTTACCTATGAAATTTCTGACTCATCCCTTGCTTTTCTCGACATACTTGTCAACATCCAGAAAGACTGACGATCCCTCCATACTACAGTACATTATAAACCAACAGATTCTCATCACGATCCATCCATACTACATACATTATAAACTAACAGATTATCATCACGATCCCTCCATGCTACAGTACATTATAAACCAACAGATTCTCATCACGATCCCTCCATACTAAGTACATTATAAACCAACAGATTCTCATCACGATCCCTCCATACTACAGTACATTATAAACCAACAGATTCTCATCACGATCCCTCCATACTACAGTACATTATAAACTAACAGATTCTCATCACGATCCCTCCATGCTACAGTACATTATAAACCAACAGATTCTCATCACGATCCCTCCATACTACAGTACATTATAAACCAACAGATTCTCATTTGTACCTTCTCTCCTCATCCAGCCGGCCACCTGCATCGAAAGACAGCATCCCTTTTTCCCAGTTCCTGAGGCTGCGCAGACTCTGTAGCTCAGACAGGGCTTTTGTGAAAGAGACAACAACCATGGCTACTTTTTTCACTGCCAGAGGTTACCCTTTAGCCTTGATACAATCAGCCCTGGAACGAGCCAAGTCAGTTCCAAGATGCCAAGCTCTCAAAAGCAAAGAAGTGGATGCTGCAGAGACGGACCGATGCATACTGACTTTGACCTATCACCACACAACATACCTGTGAAAAACATTCTATGTCGCAACTTCTCGATCCTCAGGAACGATCCAACACTGAACGATACATTCAACCAACCTCCACTTGTGGCTTTCAAGAGGGACAAAAGCCTTGGTGACCATCTTGTGCATGCTGCCTTCCACTCTACGCACCCTTCTGCTCAAGTTGGCAATTTCCCTTGCAAGAAACCTGAATGTAAAACCTGTACTTTTATTAACCCTGCAACAACTATCCAAGGCCCATCAGATCATAAGTTTCAGGTGAAATCCCATTTCACATGTCAAACTCAAAATGTTGTCTATGTCCTGACCTGTACCTTGTGTGCTATGATGTGTGTAGGAGAAACATACAGATCACTCAATGATCGCTTCAAAGAACACAGGGACAACATTCTGACAGGAAAAGATACACCAGTGGCAAACCACTTTACTTCTGAACACCATAACCTGTCGCACATCAGAGTGGCAGCGCTTTGGCGCAATGGACAAAAAGAGGGCCAATACCGCAAATTCATGGAAAGCCAGCTAATACAACGCCTTATGGACTCAACGTCAGGGAATAAACTTGTTTCTCTCAAGCTGCAACCCCCCCCCCTTCCCCCCCTCCTGCTCCCCCCCCCCCCCCCCATGTTCTGTACCATGTTCTATACCATGTTTTCCTTACCATCACCCCCTCCCCTTTCTCTGTAAACCACCACCCAGATGGTCCTCTCCCTCCCACCTCTCCGCACCCCCTCTTTGCCCCACCCCTTTTGTTGACCATATTAACACAGTTCATCTTTCCCACCCCTCCCCTACCTTTTTGGCTGAACTGTGGTCACAAGAAACCTGCCAGCTTCCCCTACAACCTCAACACTTCACTTCGTGACCAAGTGCTTACAGCACGAAACGTTGAAGGATTCTCTGAAAGGTACCTTTTTCTTTACCTTTATATTTTCAAGTTATATAGAAAAGGTACAGCAGTCAACATTTCTTCATAAGCAGAGAACAAACAGGATTTAGGAAAGGTTTCTCTACGATAGATAATATTTTTACATTTAATAACTATGATAAGTAACTGCTTAATGGTAGACGCAGGAGTAAACTATACTTAGCATTCATCGATTACCAAAAAGCTTTCGATACTGTCAAAAGAGATAAACTGTGGACAATTCTAAGTAAACATAAAATATCGACAAAAATGCTTAACATGTTGAAAGGTATTTATAGGAAACGTGCAAGCATGCGTAAGACACGGTGCGATCTTAACGGAATTCTTTGACTGCCCGGTTGGAGTGAAACAAGGTTGCTTACTGTCGCCTCTGATTTTCTCTTTACTAATAACGGAAGTAGCGATTAATGTTACAACGAAAGGAAGACAGGGATACCAATTTCTACCTGGAACAGAGGAAATCTTTACCTTATTATTTGCAGATGACATAGCCCTAATTTCCTTAACTCCAGCCGGCCTACAAAATCAGATCAAAAATTTACAAGAAGCTTCAGATTCTTTAGGTTTAACGGTTAACCTACACAAAACTAAAATAATGGTCTTCAGAAAGGTGGTTACCTAGACAAAACAGAAAAATGGTATTACAAAGGTCAAGAAATTGAAGTAGTGAATAGTTACAAATATTTAGGCTTCACCTTGGCAACTAAACTTTCTGTAGACATTTCACTTTCGGAATATGCGGGAAGAGCGAAAGGTAAGATTATAGAAATAATGAAAACAATGTACAGTTTAGGACACTTGGATTTAGCTATATATTTTAAATTGTTTGACACACAAGTTAATCCCTTACTCTTGTATTCAGCAGAAGCATGGGGATTAATCAGCTGCAAAGCCATAGAAAATATTTATTTATTTGCATGTAAGAAATACTTAGGAGTAGGAAAGAAAACACCAAATAATTTAGTTTATGGGGAGTTGGGAAGATACCCAATAAGTATTGATAGCACAATAAGAGCAATTCGATACTGGTTTAGACTTATTAAAATGTCACCTGACAGAATACCAAAACAAGCATATGAAAGAGAGAAGACAGAAATAAACAAACCTCAGAACTGGGCTTTAGAGATAAAACGTTGTCTAGATATGTATGGCTTTTCTGAAGTTTGGACGAATGAAGGAGTAGGTGATGAATATAGGTTCATTTTATTATTAAAACAAAGAATAATAGACTGCTACAAACAGAACTGGCACGATAAGTTAGAGAATAGCGAACGCTTTTCAACGTATCTTTCCTTTAAAACTCTACATCAAACCAAGGAATACCTAAGTGTAATTACTATAGCCTAGTTTAGGAAAGCACTAACTAGACTACGTCTGGGGACAAATGATTTGCATGTAAACAAGAAATATATAGACAATTTAGCGATTACATGCCCCTTTTGCCCAGTAGTGAAAACTGAATTACACTTTTTAACAGCTTGTCCTTGTTATAGGAAACTGAGAGATAAATACATTTACAAACATTTTAGAAATATCAATACAATCACATTACAAAGCCTGGTAGAAAATGATAATGCTGAAATTACACGGGACGTTGCTATGTATGTGTTCTATGCCTTAAAACATAGAGAATCTCAGCTGTAGTAACAGTATCATAATAATTGCTAATGATGATCAAGACACACATTATTAACCTTTGGGTAGTCGGCACTAATTCGGCTGGTCCACATAAATTTTATTAAGGGACGACCTTGGAGTGTTTTACATAGTGGTGCTGTTTGTAACATGATTTGAATATGTCTAATTAAGATCTGCAGGAATGCGTGCATGATATGCGGTAGTGTCGGAAAGACATAATTATACTTCAAATGTCTAAAAGGAAAGTCATTAAAAAAAAAGTCCATCGGTATGTGCTTGTATACTAACAGTAATACTGAGCAAAGAATGGCAAATGGAGCATGTTTGTATTAGGACTGGTGCCTTTTATACTGAGAAAATTGCCTTCACATTGAGGCTGGTCACAAAAATTGTTACATAATAATTAGTCTTGGCCAACCTTGTACACGTGGGACTTGATTGTTAGGCAAATAGACATTGTGTTGACTGAAACAAAAATGTTAGTTACTGTTCTGTTTATGCTGAATTTGAATAATTGCAAGTTGGTTTTGTACGTGATATGTTCCAGCAAAGATGCACGAATGCCTTAGAATGGTTTAATTGTAGGGTAGGCTGTGTCATCATATATAGATATGTTGGGTCGACTGACCCCTACTATCCCTGTACTATTTTGTAAATAATTAATGATTGGTCAAAACACCAAATTTTCAGAATGTATATCCAGATGAGTAGTAAATTTGGGGTAAATGTTTCATGAATCATGTATGTAATTCAGCCTACCAGTCAAACTATAAATTTCACATTGCGTGACATATGTGGGCGTAGTCTAAATTCGGTTTAAGACTGGTAACATATATATGTATTTTGAGTTTCCTCCCCATTGGAGATTGTCTCCCCCTTGGAGACTATAAGCTTGCTGAAGGCTCATTTTGAGAAGCATTTCTTTTACTTTTCCCCATTCACCCACTCAAGTTAGGCAGAATTATCTACCACTGCAGATATGAATGCTTATCTCCCCCTATTTCTTCAATCTAAGACATAAGAGCAAGCTTTGTTTATAATTGAATATTTCTTGCAGTCATTGCAACAGCCAGCTGCTCTGTAAGTTGCTGGAATGGTGCTCGGTACTTATCCTTGGAATTTATTAGTTTATTGTAATTTAGTCCCTTGTGGATTCATTCCAAGAACTGGCCCTCAGCACTTGTGTCTTAAGAGGTTATCTTTTTATATTTTCTACTTTCCACAAGAAAATGTAGCTTGTTTTGCTCTTTCATGATTTTCTTTTGCTTCTTAGGTGGCACCTTTGGTGGTTTTTTGAAAACTCAACAAAACATACTACGGTATTGCACACCAGCCTTTTTCCGGGATAGCATTCTTTTTAAAACCGAAAAGGCAGAGGAGTCAAATTACCACTTTCCGCGGTCACTGAGGAGAAACAATCAGGTTTCGAAATATCGGTATCTGACCAGGAGTTGTATGTATTTTGAGTTTCCTCCCCATTGGAGATCGTCTCCCCCTTGGAGCTATAAGCTTGCTGAAGGCTCATTTTGAGAAGCATTTCTTTTACTTTTCCCCATTCACCCACTCAAGCACATACTGTTAGTTAGGCAGAATTATCTACCACTGCAGATATGAATGCTTATCTCCCCATATTTCTTCAATCTAAGACATAAGAGCAAGCTTTGTTTATAATTGAATATTTCTTGCAGTCATTGCAACAGCAAGCTGCTCTGTAAGTTGCTGGAATGGTGCTCGGTACTTATCCTTGGAATTTATTAGTTTATTGTAATTTAGTCCCTTGTGGATTCATTCCAAGAACTGGCCCTCAGCACTTGTGTCTTAAGAGGTTATCTTTTTTTATATTTTCTACTTTCCACAAGAAAATGTAGCTTGTTTTGCTCTTTCATGATTTTCTTTTGCTTCTTAGGTGGCACCTTTGGTGGTTTTTTTGAAAACTCAACAAACATACTACGGTATTGCACACCAGCCTTTTTCCGGGATAGCATTCTTTTTAAAACCGAAAAGGCAGAGGAGTCAAATTACCACTTTCCGCGGTCACTGAGGAGAAACAATCAGGTTTCGAAATATCGGTATCTGACCAGGAGTTGTATGTATTTTGAGTTTCCTCCCCATTGGAGATTGTGTCCCCCTTGGAGACTATAAGCTTGCTGAAGGCTCATTTTGAGAAGCATTTCTTTTACTTTTCCCCATTCACCCACTCAAGCACATACTGTTAGTTAGGCAGAATTATCTACCACTGCAGATATGAATGCTTATCTCCCCATATTTCTTCAATCTAAGACATAACAGAATATATATATATATATATATATATATATATATATATATGTGTGTGTGTGTGTGTTATATATGTATGTATATATGAGTGTGTATATATATAAAATATATATATATATATATGGATATAACACAGATTTCGATTTGAATATAGATTTTAATTTTGATGTGATATGGACACTGATTGTGAATTGTCTTGGTTTTCGATTTGAGATAGTCATCAACTTATACGTTTTGAGATGTACATGAAATATGAAGATTAACTAGGGTGATAATTGATAGTAAACTTAAAGGCGAGTTAACTGGATACGATTTGGAATTCTATCTCAGGTCTTTTGATTTGTGGCCTATGCACTTCTTAATGATAATTGTTGATTCTAATTTGATTTGATCTAATTGGTTGACTGTGGATTTAATTCTGATTTGAATTTAATTTTGATTGGACCTAGTGGGATACTAAATGATTTTTTTCTCTTTAGATACAAATAAGGTACATAGATAATGGACTAGTCAAGTAATTGCTTTGTTGATAAATGTCGATTCAACTTGTTTTGATTGATCCATGTTGATGATGTAACCTGATTAATTTCAGATTTTTTGATTTTTTTGTTTTTTTCGATTTCTGAACAACGTTGCGTGACTCATGTGAACGGGCCGTAGGCCTCACATTAAAAGGCGCGGCGTTAGTGCGCGTCAAGAGTCTCTCTCTCTCTCTCTCTCTCTCTCTCTCTCTCTCTCTCTCCTCTCTCACTCACACACACACCACACTCACTCACTCACTCCGTTCATCTGTCTGTCTGTCTGTTTGTCTGTCTGTCTCTCTGTCTCTGTCTGTCTGTCTGTCTGTCTCCCCCTCCCTTCTTCCTTCCCTCCTCTCTCTCACAGACACACAGACACACAGACACACACAGAACAGACACATGCACAGACACAGACAGACAGACAGACAGAGACGGACACACACACACACCACACCACACCACACCACACCACACCACACCACACCACACCACACACGCACTATTTACACAATGTTTACAATACACCCACCCCGCCTCTCTACAGACCTGCAGAGTAAAACAACCTGACTGATCTACTTCAGCTCATATTCTCCACCGAATTGTTTACTACAGGCCATGGAAGTGCTTCCTTCTGGGACGACCATGGGAAAGACTTACAAATCCCCTCCCCCCAACCCCCCCTACCCCCCCCCCCCGATCCCCTTTCCTCATTCCCTCACCCGCCTTCCCTCCCCCCCCCCCCCCCCCCCCCCCTGTCCCTCTACGTCTCACTCCTACGCTGCTCCTGGGGATATACTTTCTGTCAGTTACGATCTTTTCATTTGCAATAGTCGTAACTCTCTCCCACCCTGGAATTTCCTGGTTCTTGTTGATCTGTTTATCTATATTCATATTAGCCGTAACTATCTCCCACTCTGGAATTTGTTGGTTCTTGTTGATCTGTTTATTGACGATAGCCGTAAATATCTCCCACTCTGGAGTTTCCTGGTTCTTGTTGATCTGTTTATTGACGATAGCCGTAACTATCTCCCACTCTGGAGTTTCCTGGTTCTTGTTGATCTGTTTATTGACGATAGCCGTAACTATCTCCCCCTTTGGAATTTGTTGGTTCTTGTTGATCTGTTTGGTTGTGATGCCGGTGACTCTTTCCCACTCTGGAATTTGTTTGTTCTTGTTGATCTGTTTATTTCCGATAGCCGTAACCTCTCTCCCACCCTGGAAGTTGTTGGTTCTTGTTGATCTGTTTATTTACAATGCCAGCGACCCATCTCCCACCTTGGAATTTGTTGGATCGGTTTTGCGCTTCAGACTAAACAGGGAGACAGGTGATGGTACGAATATTATCAAAACGTAAGGCTGTGGCAGAAACTGATTGCGCAGGTGCGTGCTTTTGTTGTTGTTGTTGTTGTTGTTGTTATTGTTGTTGTTGTGCCTCTTCATCATCATCATCATCATCATCATCATCACATCATCATCATCATCATCATCATCTCTTCTTCTTCTTCTTCTTCTTCTTTTCTTCTTTCTTCTTCTTCTCTTCTTCTTCTTCTTCTTCTTCCTCCTCCTCCTCCTCCTCCTCCTCCTCCTCCTCCTCCTCCTCCTCTTCTTCTCCTCCTCCTCCTTCCCCCTTCTCCTCCTTCTCCTCCTCCTCCACCTCTTCATCTTCCTCTTCTTTTTCCCCTTTTGCCCTTTCTTTCTTCATCTTCTCTCTTAAAAAAATAATATACATATATATATATATATCGTATTTTCTTCTTTCTTTCCCTTACCTTTTGTGGGGAGTCACTGGAGCTGTCACGCTGAACAGCAGTTCACCTGGTTCCTCTGGCACAGTCAGTTGTGTGCCAAGGCCTGGGTCTCTGCAGATAGTGTCCCTGTCCATTCTGCCATGTTGTTTGTCCACTGCTTCTGTCCATTCTGTAATGTTGTTTGTCCATGCTTCCCTGTCCTTCTGCAATGTTGTTTGTCCACTGCTTCCCTGTCCATTCTGTAATGTTGTTTGTCCACTGCTTCCCTGTCCATTCTGCAATGTTGTTTGTCCACTGCTTCCCTGTCCATTCTGTAATGTTGTTTGTCCACTGCTCCCTGTCCATTCTGTAATGTTGTTTGTCCACTGCTCCCTGTCCATTCTGAATGTTGTTTGTCCACTGCTTCCCTGTCCATTCTGTAATGTTGTTTGTCCACTGCTTCCCTGTCCATTCTGCAATGTTGTTTGTCCACTGCCTTCCCTGTCCATTCTGTAATGTTGTTTGTCCACTGCCTCCCTGTCCATTCTGTAATTGTTGTTTGTTCCACTGCTTCCCTGTCCATTCTGCCATGTTGTTTGTCCACTGCTTCTCCTGTCCATTCTGCAATGTTGTTTGTCCACTGCTTTTCTGTCGTCCCTCTTGGTGGTCCCTGTCCATTCTGTAATGTTGTTTGTCCACTGCTTTTCTGTCGTCCCCTCTATGTCCCTGTCCATCTGTAATGTTGTTTGTCCACTGCTTTTCTGTCGTCCCCTCTAGTGTCCCTGTCCATTCTGCAATGTTGTTTGTCCACTGCTTTTCTGTCGTCCCCTCTGTGTCCCTGTCCATCCTGCAATGTTGTTTGTCCACTGCTTTTCTGTCGTCCCCTCTGGTGTCCCTGTCCATCCTGCAATGTTGTTTGTCCACTGCTTTTCTGTCGTCCCCTCTGGTGTCCCTGTCCATCCTGCAATGTTGTTTGTCCACTGCTTTTCTGTCGTCCCCTCTGGTGTCCCTGTCCATCTGCAATGTTGTTTGTCCACTGCTTTTCTGTCGTCCCCTCTGGTGTCCCTGTCCATCCTGCAATGTTGTTTGTCCACTGCTTTTCTGTCGTCCCCTCTGGTGTCCCTGTCCATCTGTCAATGTTGTTTGTCCACTGCTTTTCTGTCGTCCCCTCTGGTGTCCCTGTCCATTCTGCAATGTTGTTTGTCCACTGCTTTTCTGTCGTCCCCTCTGGTGTCCCTGTCCATCCTGCAATGTTGTTTGTCCACTGCTTTTCTGTCGTCCCCTCTGGTTCCTGTCCATCTGCAATGTTGCGCTATGTCCCTGTTTGTAATGTTGTTTGTCCACTGCTTTTCTGTCGTCCCCTCTGGTGTCCCTGTCCATTCTGCAATGTTGTTTCCTGTCCTCCATTCTGAGTGTTTCATGCTTTTCTGTCGTCCCCTCTGGTGTCCCTGTCCATTCTGTAATGTTGTTTGTCCACTGCTTTTCTGTCGTCCCCTCTGGTGTCCCTGTCCATTCTGTAATGTTGTTTGTCCACTGCTTTTCTGTCGTCCCCTCTGGTGTCCCTGTCCATTCTGTAATGTTGTTTGTCACTGCTTTTCTGTCGTCCCCTCTGGTGTCCCTGTCCATTCTGTAATGTTGTTTGTCCATGCTTTTCTGTCGTCCCCTCTGGTGTCCCTGTCCATTCTGTAATGTTGTTTGTCCACTGCTTTTCTGTCGTCCCCTCTGGTTCCCTGTCCATTCTGTAATGTTGTTTGTCCACTGCTTTTCTGTCGTCCCCTCTGGTGTCCCTGTCCATTCTGTAATGTTGTTTGTCCACTGCTTTTTCTGTCGTCCCCTCTGGTGTCCCTGTCCATTCTGTAATGTGTTTGTCCACTGCTTTTCTGTCGTCCCCTCTGGTGTCCCTGTCCATTCTGTAATGTTGTTTGTCCACTGCTTTTCTGTCGTCCCCTCTGGTGTCCCTGTCCATTCTGTAATGTTGTTTGTCACTTGCTTTTCTGTCGTCCCCTCTGGTGTCCCTAGTCCATTCTGCAATGTTGTTTGTCCACTGCTTTTCTGTCGTCCCCTCTGGTGTCCCTGTCCATTCTGCAATGTTGTTTGTCCACTTGCTTTTCTGTCGTCCCCTCTGGTGTCCCTGTCCATTCTGCAATGTTGTTTGTCCACTGCTTTTCTGTCGTCCCCTCTGGTGTCCCTGTCCATCCTGCAATGTTGTTTGTCCACTGCTTTTCTGTCGTCCCCTCTGGTGTCCCTGTCCATTCTGTAATGTTGTTTGTCCACTGCTTTTCTGTCGTCCCCTCTGGTGTCCCTGTCCATTCTGCAATGTTGTTTGTCCACTGCTTTTCTGTCGTCCCCTCTGGTGTCCCTGTCCATTCTGCAATGTTGTTTGTCCACTGCTTTTCTGTCGTCCCCTCTGGTGTCCCTGTCCATTCTGCAATGTTGTTTGTCCACTGCTTTTCTGTCGTCCCCTCTGGTGTCCCTGTCCATCCTGAATGTTGTTTGTCCACTGCTTTTCTGTCGTCCCTCTGGTGTCCCTGTCCATTCTGTAATGTTGTTTGTCCACTGCTTTTCTGTCGTCCCCTCTAGTGTCCCTGTCCATTCTGTAATGTTGTTTGTCCACTGCTTCTCTGTCGTCCTCTTGAGTGTCCCTGTCCATTCTGCCATGTTGTTTGTCCACTGCTTTTCTGTCGTCCCCTCTAGTGTCCCTGTCCGTTCTGTAATGTTGTTTGTCCATTGCTTTTCTATCTTCCCCTCTGGTTTCTCTGTCCATTCTGCAATGTTGTTTGTCCATCGGTTTCCCTTTTTCCCTTGTCCCCCTCCCTCCCCCCTCCCCTTCCCCCGTCCTGTGTCTCTACAAATGGTTTTCCGTCCATTCTGCAATGTTGTTTGTCCATCGGTTTCCATTTTTCCCTTGTCCCCCACCACCTTCCCTCCCCTTCCCCCGTCCTGTATCTCTACAAATGGTTTCCAGTCCATTCTGCAATGTTGTCAGTCCATGGGGGTTTCTCTTGCCCCCCCTCCCCCCCCCCCTCCCACCCCCGTCCTGTGTCTCTACAAATGGTTTTCCGTCCATTCTGCAATGTTGTCAGTCTATCGGTTTCTTTCCTTCCCCTTCATCTCCTTTCCTCTACTGTTCCCTTGGGGACTTTTTTGTATGAGCAAGACCACTGGATTTTGAGCAACACACGGAAACACTGGATTTTGTTACATGGCCATATCAATATCGTCATATTATTACTTAAAGTGGTAGTTATCGTCTATTATTCTAAAACAAAACATTCTTCTTCTTCTTCTTGTTATGAGTAGTAGTAGTTAGTAGTAGTAGTAGTAGTAGTAGTAGTAGTAGTAGTAGTAGAGCAGCAGCAGCAGTAGCAGTAGCAATACTATTAATAGTATCATTATCATTGTTATTGTCATTATTATTCTAACTCGCATTGTCTCCTTCCCAGCTGCCTCGTGTTCATTCAACGGTCCATTTAGCGCCCAATCAGAGGAGATAAGTGATGACTCGTTCTTCGCCTTCATTGTCCTGAATGTTGTTTGTCTTGCCTGAAGATCAAGACGAAAGAGGTCGAAACGCGTCGTGTTTTGTCTTGTCATTTGTTTTTGTCCCTTTCGTCCAGCAAAATATTTTTTTTTCTTTTTTGTTAATTTTTTTTTTTTTTTACTGTTTGTTTCACTTTTCGTCTGCAGTCACCTCACCTTGAAACACACCAACATCGTTTAGATCCCCCCCCCCCCCCCCCCCCATTGTCATTTTTTTGTTTCTGACACCAACTCATACTCACCATGCATCTGTGTTTATTGTTTTAACTGATGGACATTCACTTGCTGATCTTAAATGTTTTAACGTTTAATACAGACTTACTTACTTACTTACTTACTTACTTACTTACGTACTTACTTACTTAGGCCCATAGCTCAAGGGTGAGCATAGGCCATCGACAACACTCCGCCATCGCACTCGGTTCTGGGCTGCTCGCTGAATACCTGTCCAGTTGGTCCCCTGCCTCTTCATCTTTGCCTCAGTGTCTCGCCTCCAGCTGCTGCGAGGTCGGCCTCTCTTCCTTTTCCCCTGCGGGTTCCATGTCAGGGCTTGGCGTGTGGTGCTGGATGCTGGCTTCCTGAG
>CM065721.1:72777842-72780342 GCA_033310375.1 Conus canariensis
AACCATCAGGACAGCCATTTCCCATCTCTAGACCTTCCCATGCGAACCATCAGGACAACGGCATCTACAGCCATTTCCCATCTCTAGACCTTCCCATGCGAACCATCAGGACTACGGCATCTACAGCCATTTCCCATCTCTAGACCTTCCCATGCGAACCTATACAAGGCATCACAGCCATTTCCCATCTCTAGACCTTTCCCATGCGAACCATCAGGACAACGGCATCTACAGCCATTTCCCATCTCTAGACCTTCCCATGCGAACCATCAGGACAAGTCCAATTTCCCATCTCTAGACCTTCCCATGGAACCGATCAGGACAAGCATCTACACCATTTCCCATCTCTAGACCTTTCCATGTCGAACCATCAGGACAACGGCATCTACAGCCATTTCCCATCTCTAGACCTTCCCATGTGAACCATCAGGACAGCCATTTCCCATCTCTAGACCTTCCCATGTGAACCATCAGGACAGCCATTTCCCATCTCTAGACCTTCCATGTGAACCATCAGGACAACGGCATCTACAGCCATTTCCCATCTCTAGACCTTTCCATGTGACACAGACACCATCCATCTAGACCACCATGGAACATCTAACAGCCATTTCCCATCTCTAGACCTTCCCATGTGAACCATCAGGACACGCATCTACACCATTTCCCATCTCTAGACCTTCCATGCGAACCATCAGGGACTAGCCATTTCCCATCTCTAGACCTTCCATGCGAACCATCAGGACAGCCCAGCCATTTCCCATCTCTAGACCTTCCCATGTGAACCATCAGGACAGCCATTTCCCATCTCTAGACCTTCCCATGGAACCATCAGGACACCATTTCCCATCTCTAGACCTTCCCATGTGAACCATCAGGACAACGGCATCTACACCATTTCCCATCTCTAGACCTTTCCATGGAACCATCAGGACAACGCATTACCCATTTCCATCTCTAGACCTTCCCATGCGAACCATCAGGACAACGGCATCTACAGCCATTTCCCATCTCTAGACCTTCCCATGGAACCGTCAGGACAACGGCATCTACAGCCATTTCCCATCTCTAGACCTTTCCATGCGAACCATCAGGACAACGGCATCTACAGCCATTTCCCATCTCTAGACCTTCCCATGCGAACGGTCAGAAGAATTCTCTCCCTATACTTCGAATTCTGCACCAGTTGGATGTAGTACAGTATATGACGCTGAAATGGGGAGTTTGCAGTTTATTCCATGTTTGGCAAGTATACTCACCATGTCACTCTAGTCCCTGTAAGGCAAGTACACCTACCATGTCAATTATTCCCTGGATGGATAGTATATCTACCATGTCCATATATTCCCTGCATGGCAACTATACCTACCATGTCAATTATTCTCTGAATGGATAGTACACCTACCATGTCCATATATTCCCTGCAAGGCAAGTACACTTACCATGTCCATATATTCCCTGTATGGCAATTATACTTACCATGTCCATGTATTCCATGTATTGAAAGTATACCTACACCTACCATGTCAATATATTCCCTGTAAGGTAAGTACACCTACCATGTCAATACATTCCCTGTAAGGCAAGTATACCTACCATGTCCAAATCACGTTCTTACCTGTCTTTTCCTTAAGCACTGCTTCGCTGTGTTGGCAGGGAACTGTTCAGGAGCCATTTGGAATGGCGATGACAGTGGGAAGTGACTGAGAGTTGGTGGGACGGAAGAGTGTCTGCTGACCCACTCTCAGAGACCTAAGCCTGCCAGAGTGTCTCAGAGCAGCAGCAGCCGCCAAACGTGGCCTGCAGAAGCAATGCACTGGTCATCTTTGGCACCAGTCTGGCATGGTGAGTGTATAGTAGCCAACCAGGTAAGTAGCCTGTACTACATGCTCCCCCACTGTCTCTCGAACTCGCCATAGATCAACGGCATGGTCAGGTGTCAAGGACTGACCAATAGAAATGGTTATTACAAACACAGAAATTATCCAGCAGTATTTTCTTACGACATCCCTCTCTCCTTCTGCGTTCTAACCCCCCCCCCCCCTTCCCCCATCCACCTCTCTAATTTGTCTCCTTTTACACACGCTACGCCTATAAAGGACTTTTTTTGTTTGTTTTCCAAGACTGTTTCAGTATGTTTGATCGAATGATCATTCAATAATACAATACATAACGATTTGGCGATGAGATTCATGTAAGAACAAACAAACAAACAATAATATATAATTAAATAAAAAATTAGAACGGAACACAGGGAGAATTTGGAAGAAATGGCGATTGAAACTTGAAAAACTGATGTGTGCTTTGGACATTACAGAAGATCGTAGAAAAAAAGCATTGTTCTTCATTATGTAGGTGATGGAGTTTTCGAAATATATGTTGCATTTTTCGTTTACAGATGAACAAAAAGGTACTGGAACTATCAGTGTATACGCTGTTGCAAAACAGTCACTGGCTGACTACTTCAGCCTATAAAGGACTTAAACTGTAGTAAGTACTG
>CM065721.1:72785342-72832842 GCA_033310375.1 Conus canariensis
ACACACACACACACGCAGACGCATGTACACACACACTCACACGCACACATACACAGGCGCGCGCGTGCGCACACACAGTTTTAAAAGCCATAAGGGCAAGTAGGCTCTACAGAAAATGCAGATAACGTCTATCGCGTGTACAATGTCCTATGACTAGTCACCAGATTACAACTTACAAAAAAAAACCAAGCCAAAAAAAAAAAAAAAAAAAAAAAAAAAATGAGCTTCCAGAACAAAAGACAGGAGAATGGTCCTCAGGCGGACCTGGGTAGGGTGAGAGGGAGTGGGGTGGGTGGGCGTGGGGGGTGGGGGGGGGGGGGAGAGGCATGCGAGGACTGCCCGACCTTTCCCCGTGCCACCGCCTTTCGCTCCCCATATTCGAAAGAAAACCTGAAAGCGCATTGCTGAGCACATCAGTTTCGAGAAAATAGGAATAACAGCAACGAAAATATTATGCTTATGATAGGAACACGTCACCGGCCAACACTGCGGATGATGTGCATTCTATGCCTCTGCTTCTGTTCCCCCGTCAGCACGCTCGTACAACTTGATTTTGTGGCATGTGCAATTCCCGTTCACTGAATGAGAGACTTAAGTTTTGCTGCGACGACAACCCCCCCCCCCCCCCCCCCCCCCCCCCCCCCCCCCCCCCCCCCCCCCCCCCCCATCATTTCCTCACTCTCTGTCAAGAACTTTTTATTATTATTATTAATATTACGAATACTTATATAGCGCCTATTCTCGGCCAGAGACCAAGCTCTACACGCTTTACAATCCACACTCGTTTACACAACGGGCTGCCTACCTGGGTAGTGCCGACTGAAGAGCTGCCAGCTGGCGCTTCATTCAGTCGTTTCCCGTGTCATCCAGTCAATATCATTCAATATCGTTCACTCAGTTTCCTTACTTCCTTCATTCTTTCCATTTCTCACGCAGGGTGCGTGCTATGTGTAACGTGTCATCCATACCAACGGCCAAACTGGCCTTGTCTTCCGAAAGCTGGTGATGAGATTTTACATGTGTGCAAGATGTTACGCGTGCGTTCATACACGAACCTCGGTTTTTAGTCTCTTTCGAAGGACTATTATAGTCTCATTCGAAACTTGATGGGTAACGTTGAGAGAGAGAGAGAGAGAGAGAGAGAGAGAGAGAGAGAGAGAGAGAGAGAGAGACTCGTACCCCCGCTCACTCCTTGAGAAACGATCCGCCCAAGCCTACTGACAAACGTGTTCACAGGTGGGCTTCGAAAAGATTTAGCTGCTGTTTTTCTCTGTATAATTTTCTCTTTGGCTTAGCTCTTTCACGAAGTGTGTCCATCATAACCTTCCCCCGTTATTCCTTCTTCATGTCCCCCCTTTTTCTCCCCCCCCCCCCCCCCCTCCCTACCCGGTCAGTATATTCCCATTTTCGACCATATTTCAACAGATATAGACTACTTAAAAAAAAGCTAACCAATCAGTGTCTTTTGATCACAAATTAGTTTAAGGCTCTTATTTTATTTGCCGAAATCAAAAATCAACAACAAAAAGGGTTATCGAAAAAATGTGTAGTCAAAGGGAAACCACTCGTCAAATTATGCAAATTTTTTTTTCTTCATGGAATTATATCCCTTGCCAATGAACGATTTCGAATCCTCTGCCTACCTCATGCGTGCAAATGCGCGCTAAAACTCGACGTTATTTCTCACACTCCACATACAAATGTGCGAGTCAGTCTTGACGTCCATGTGTATAAGAGAATGCATGTGTGTTAGTGCGTGTTTGTGTGTGCACATGTGAGTGATCTATTCCTCCATCGAGTGGACTGAATGACAGCAAAGTTTTGCCGGCAAATTTGAGTTGTAAATGGTTCAAGGGGAATTGTTCATAGTACGTATCTTTGAAGTGAAAAGGTTGGGCTTATTTTCTTTGCTCAGATTATCTCCCTCTCCTGCCAATCAGCCCTGCTTCTTGACCATCTCATCTATACTCTCGTGTGTGTGTGCACGTGTGTATGAGGGAGCGCATGCACATTCACAAGTGCTGCTTGCAGTATTTGAACTCATGTGCTGTGTGTGTGTGTGTGTGTTGTTTGATGCAGAGAGAGAAAAAAAACAAACAAAATGGATATGATCAACACTGATGGGTAATTACCAATGAGTTATCAAGAAATTTGAGGAGGTGGGAGCGAGAGAGGGTAGGCTCTCCCACCTCTGATCAAAGGTTAGCTCCCATCAACAACTGTTTTCTTCTGTTTTTCACCACGTGATCATGCTTTAGTGTGAAAATGTATCCAATTTGTGAGTGTGTGTGTATGCGCGCGTGTGCGCGCGCGCGCATGGATGTGGTTGCATGCCGTTTGTGTGCATTTGGTGGAGGGGGGCTGGTGGTTAAAGAAACATTCAACTAAAAACAAAACCCATGAAAACTGTACACACAACTTTATTTCAAATCACTTGATTCTCTTTGAGAATGATACAGAAAAATGAACAGGGCACAAAGGCATTTGTCACGAATAAAGACAAAAGTTAAAATTTTCTTTTAAACAATACACTTATCTTCAAATAGTTATTTTCACAGTAAAATACAGATATGCTTTGTCATTATATACATCGTTTTGGCGAGTGGATGGAAATTCTCAGCAGATGAATATTCATATACTCATCAGTATTGTCTGTAAATATTAGGTAGTATTATCTGTAAAATTAGATCCAGTAATATTCAACTGGTAGATCATACAGTTCTTGAAAACTTACACGTTGTCCACTCCCCCTCCCCTCCCTTTCCCCTCTTAAAAAACACGTTAAAGGTACACTAAAATTTTCACATATTAACATGTAAATTGGCAAAATAATAATTCACACTTGATCATGAACTTTATGCATGGATTTTCTTCAACAGTTCAAAGCAAGCACAACATAAAACATCTTCAAGCATGATGTACTTAAAAACTATATTAAAGAACAGTAATGAAGAAAATAGCGAACATGAAAATGCAGTCTACCTCTGTGTGTGTTTGCATTTCACTTCATAGCAAAAACCAAAAACGATTCTGGAAAATCTCTAACCCCCATCCCCTCCCAAAACTACCAAACACAATGAGAACTTCTATTCATGCGATAAATCACATAACAAACTGTAAAGAAAACAGAATGGGTGATCCTATTCAGTTCCACTTGCCGTACATTCTGTCCCCTCCAAAAAATAAAACGTTACATTCAGTTGCCACCAACCGACTATAGTGAAAAAGAACAATGTCGGTGCAAACAGTGTTCTGTCAAACACACACTGCACAGAAACTACACATAACATTAACTGACCAATTGGACACTTGGTTAAAAACCATCACATTCAGGGCCATTAACTACAAATGTTTGCTTGGATCCCACTGCTTATATATTCAGTCAAAAATCAAACCGTGTAACACCAATCTGATGGAGAGAGAAGGGAGGGGAAGGGGAGTGGGGTAGGGTGAGGAGCTTGCACTTAAAAATCATATTTATGTCCAGTCCATGTTTGTGGCCAGTCAGCCACAGAAGCGCCTTTCAACTTTACTGTAATTGTAGCCTAGCTGACTAATCAGTGTCCTTTTAGAGCTGTTAACACACTGGTAAGAGAAGTTTTGTCATTAAAAATACAGTTATCGTCCAGCCAACTGTACACACATTGAGAATGTTGCGAAACAAAAAAAAAAACCCGGAAAGACTGAATCAAAATCTTTGTCCTGGAAATAAAGCAGCACAAATGCCACACACATACAATCAAGAAAATGTCTAACAATGTAGATTTCTGGATTCTGGATTCAACATTAGAAAAGTGGTTAAGGACTCAGAATCAAAAACTTACTGGAGAATATTTGGACAGGGTCGCCCTTTCTTCATCTGCTCACTGTTGCTGTTGTGGCAGTGAGGCCTGGTGGGGGCGACTGTTGTGTGGGGTGAGCGGTTGTCAGGATCTGAATATAGATAGGGGGAAGTTCAAAGCCTTGATCTCTGTTCAGGCTGGGGCGTCTGGTCTTGATTTGATGGCTTCTTAAACTTTTCTTTTTGTGAGAAAGGGCTCTGTAGATAAGATCTTGGGGGCTGAAACTGTGACCTGTGGCTTGTAGGTGCTCGTGTATGGCAGAAGTAGCTTGGTTTTGGTGTTCCTGTAGACGGGTGGTGAGTGGTCTTGCTGTCTCGCCAATGTAGGTATGGGCACAGTCTTGACAACCTACCTGGTATACTACACCACACTGCTTAAGAAAATGTCTGGATTCCTTCAACATCAAGACACAGAGACATCTGTGCGACATACTGCCGAAAATGTAGTCCCCTCTTCACATCCACATTTCTTGCAGACAAACCAACAGCTGCAAATCATTCAGTGGCAGAAAACAGACATGGCTAGAACTGGCTTTCTGGACCGTCAACGGAGAGCATGTTGCCAGTTCTACTTGTGGGACTCACTCATTGTAGTAATGGGCTGATGGAGCTGACTCACTCACTGTAGTAATGGGCTGATGGAGCTGACTCACTCATTGTAGTAGTGGGCTGATGGAGCTTATCAAGTCAGACTGAGACCACAAGCACCACAAGCGACAGGGAATACTCAGAGAAAATGTGAAGAGTGGGGTGAAAGGGGGAAGGTCATGGGGGGAGAAGGGAACAGGAGGGGGTGAGGGCAGGAGAAAGGAACTGGGTAGACAATGTAGCAAGGGAGAAGCAGTGTACAGATGGAAGAAACAAATGCAGGAATAGGAACAGGGAGGGAAGGAGGAGCAAAAACGGTGAAGGGAAGAAACAATGGAGTGCAAAACCAGGAAAATGTGGAGAAGGAAAAACAAACAAAAAAAACCAACATAAAGACAACTAAGACATGGAAAAGAGGAAATCTAGCACAGCCAACACTTGAACCGCGATTCAATAATGCAAACCAACCCTGACCCATTGCAACCAAGACTTGCAAAATATGATAGAAAGAAGCTGCTCAACACTGCCTCTACAATCCTTCAAATTCATCAATGAATGAAAAAAAAAAAATTGAACATACAGAATGTACTAACTCAACTACAACAAAAGCATCAAATTACAATCATGTATTTATAATCCATTTTCTCAATAGTTATGATGATGATAAGTATACAGCAAGTACACAAGTATCAAACTATAAAACAACATTTTTTTCCACTCAAGTATCAGTTACACAGCATGCTGCACATATTACCTGACACTGAAAGAAAAAAAAACAAAACAACTAACTATATCACTTTCACACAAAGAAAGCACTACACTTAACACACAAACAAAACAAAACACACACAAAATAACAGTAAAGCATGTGATCTGTAGACAGACTTTACTAACCAAAACCACAAATGAAGCAAAATTCATGAACCTTGGATTCAAGTCATCACAAACTAAAATCCCCCCTTACACAACAATATATTGCTGCAAGCAACAACTACCACAAGCATTGTTACAGATGATTGGAAAACAAAGAGAAACGGCAGCACATGTATCATTAAAATTCTGTAACCTGCTGCAGTAATACTGGTCACGCCTTTTAAGTGATAACCATTGATTACATAGGTCACCAAATAGTGTAAACATTGCCATCATGTTTTGTTGAGAAGTGAGAGCATTTATAATATAATAGTATTTATAGCATTAACGGTGCTTGTGCTAGTAGCAGTTACCGCAGTGGCAGTAGAAGCAAGCGTTGTGGAAACTGCAGCACAGCTATGGCAAGAGTAGTAACAGTCTTAAAAGTAAAAGATACCTGCAGCTGAAGTCGCTGCAATAAAAAATGAAAGTGTTTTTTGTCAATCATGGCAGTCTTTGCAATAGTCATTTTTAAAGCAGGAGCACAATGGTAGCAAATAGTAGTCTTTATTGTGCTTATACCAGCTTGTAGAAATCTCTGGAAATATCAACTACAACAATGATATGGCAAAGATATGTTCTTGATATCTGACATTAAAACCAACATGGAAACGAACAAAAATCGTGGAAATATACGAAAATGTCATGCCCCCAAATTACAAATAATCGGTTTCCTAGACTTTTCTTAAACACTGGTCAACTTCCAACCTGACCTTTGTGAGAAAAATCACTGACACTGTCACGTCATGGCTGCAGTATATTATTCTGGACATGGTAGAATCGGAAGAAACACCTGATGAGCAAGAATACTGAGAAGCTGAATATTTATAGTGCTTCAATTTAATTTTCTTCGATTTTCGTGCACTTATTTTTCTTTATTGATTTTGTCAAATTTGTTGGCACATGATTTACAGATTGTTTTATTTCTTTTTGCTGTCCTAGCTTTAAAAACAGAGTCAAACATTACCTGCATATGCACACATCAGTATAATAATGACTTCACTTCAGTAATACAAATAGTCTGTGAAAAAAAAAAAATTTGGCTGCTGAAATAATATGTTATTCACAGATTACATTACTCTTTTTCATCGTTTTTTTCCTGCTTATTTCAAGTTATCTTATAAACGTACATATAATACCCTGGACTTTAAAACCCTGGACTTAATAATTTTGAGGGTGGGATCATAATGTGCTACTGATCACAGACAAGTGTGTACATAAGTCATGGACATGGTCCACAAGATTCAGTCAAACTGATACTTCAAACATCTGTTCCATCAAGCAGCCCTTGAAGATGGCAATGTGAATTTGCGCTGCTCACAGTGTTCCACGAAGATGCTCTTCTTGATGCTGGCTTTTCCAGTGAGCCACTGTAACAAAGGAACACAAAGAGTGTGTGCAAGCATACAAACACAGGAGCACAAGTGGCTGTTCGAAAGAGCAGCCATATCATTGAAAGCTGAACGTGTGAGTGAGTATAACTACCTAGGCACAGTAACTGATGACAAATTAAACTTTATGGCAAATACTAATTTTATCCACAGGAAATGTCAATCAAGGATCTTTTGCCTTCAGAAGCTCAGAAGCCTCAATGTAAATAGAAAAGTGCTGCAAGGATTGTACAGATGGTTTATTGAGTCCATGTTAACTTTCTCTTTTATCTGTTGGTATGGAAGCCTAACAAGAATGTGTTGAACAAGGTGGTGAAAATCTGTAGCAAGATTGTGGTCGAGAGACAAGAGTAGTTTGAATGTGTTGTTTGAACATAGAGCAGTTCGAAAGGCACAGATGATTGTGAGCGATAGCAGCCATAATCTTAGTCAGTATTATGAACTTTTGCCATCTGGAAGACGTTATCGAACCCCAAAATTTAGACTGAGCAGAACAAAAAAAAGTTTTATCCCCATGTCCATCGAACTTTTAAACAAATGACTCTTCTTTACATGTGATGATTGAAAACATTGAGAACTTGAACTGATGTGTGTGTGTGGTGTGTGTGTGTGTGTGTGTGTCACTGTGTGTGTCACTGTGTGTGTGTGTGTGTCACTGTGCGTGTGTGTGTGTCACTGTGCGTGTGTGTGTGTCACTGTGTGTGTGTGTGTGTGTGTGTGTGTGTTGGTGCACAGTGTTGTATTAAAGTGCATAACATAAAATGATATAAACAGAACGCTATTTTATTAGATATGTAATTCATACATTTTTTTTTTTTTAAACTGATTGTGTTGTAAAAATCACAATGCCACAATGAATTTCATGTTTTGTGATAATACAGTTGTTTGAATTGAATTGAAATGCCCTGAACCTGATTATGAGTGATGAAAGTTTTCAGCGACTGAGGTTGGTTGGAGAGTCGCTGCATGTTCCCCTGATGAAGTGCTTGAGAGCCTTTTTCTCTGTTCTTCCCCACAGTGTTGAAAGCTAACAAGATGGCAGAAATAAGCTGGAAAATCAAGAGCACTGAGTCTGAGGTCAGACATTTTGTCTTGAAACTCGCTGACGCAGGCACACACAAATTTCTCCCCTTGCCCTCATTCTCCTTGGAGGCTTATCCCACTCTGCCGTAACTTTGGTGGATGTTAAAACACTCCACCATCCACCCACAAAAACACTCCACTATCCACCTGTACACTGTTTTGCAGGCAGGCCAGCTGGATTAATGGGGGTTGAACAAAAAATTAACAATAAAAGGTAAAACTGGTGACTGGGAACTCACTTGGCGTTTCTGGACTTTATAATCACAAAAGCAGGAGGGGAGGAAGAGTCGGTCGACCAGGGGAGGATGTGAGGAGAGAGAGAGATGGGGAGAACAGTCTGTCTAGTTTTCATCATTGTAGACTAGCTGACCACGCATGAAAAGAAAAAAAAAAAAAAAGGCAGATCCTGAAAAAGTCAGATCCTTCCAAAAAAAAATTTCCTCCTTACAAACAAACAAAACAGCACACACAATTCATGACACCGTAAGCACTGACATCCTAGGGAAAAAAAAAAAAGACTTCCTCCCAGTTTCACATTATTTGGAGTACTAGATGTACCTTCCAACAATGACCAACTCCTTTAAAACTTGTTTTTTCTGTAATGTTTTTCTCTTTGTCTGCTCTGCATTTACCACCTCCCCCACAAAAAACCCCTCTCCCAATAGACAGGTCTTTCTAAAAAAAATTTCTTTTTGCTTTAAGTTTTGCTTTAAATAGTACACTGGGTTTCATGTTGTATACAAACATGGGTACATCACATATAAAAATTGACAAATGCATTCACGAAAAAAGCAAAAGGGTATGAACATGTAAAGAAAATTTATCAAAGGGTATGAATATGTAAAGAAAATTTATCAAAGGGTATGAATATGTAAAGAAAATCAATCAAAGGGTATGAATATGTAAAGAAAATCAATCAAAGGATATGAATACGTATGAATTTTACAGCAAGGGGTCTTGTCATATTGCTGAAGAACTGAAAGGGATGTACTTCTGTTAAAGAGTACTTTCCCTTTCCATAGCTCTGTTTATCAGTCACCCAATCAGCAATGACCTTACATCTAGTTCGTCAGAAGCGAAAGGCTGATTTAGATTAGTACCTGCGATTACTTTCTTTCGGTCTGTAGGCAAAATGAGAAGAAATTAATGCATTTTTTTCAAGCTGCCACAACCAGAAATCTCGCCTGAAGAGACCGGCAAAACGGCCAGAGAAGACTTGATGTCAACAGAATGACCGACAAAGAGGTTTCTCCACGGCCATATGTGAGGGATTTTCACTGGTGATGTTGTACCCTACAAATATGATGTGCACAATTTACTCTGTTTTCACCACAGCAGAATTTGGGAACTTCCAGCTATCAGAAAGTCCACGGAACAATGATCATCATCTCTGCCTCTGCCTGGTGAAACGATCAATGCCTGTTGTCGACCAACTCGCTATGCCAACAGCAAGTGAAGTACCCAGTTTCATGTTGCAGACGGTGATCAACAACACAGTTTATGATAAACAAACAAACAAAAAAACCCCAAACAAACAAAAAAAACCTACCACCATCCCTTAAATAATAAACTGTAACAACCATAAACAAAACATGAATATCTTTCTATTACTCCCCCTGTCCTTCACTCCTACTGTCTCTTTATATGATCATAATAAATTTCATCAATGAATGTCGCTTTTTAGTATGGTATACTCCTTTGCATACAACACAGTTGAGGTTAGGAACCCTCCTCCTCCCCCGATTTAAGATGGAGTATGAAAACCCTTACATTTTTAATGATTTGAAACCCGGTATATTGACTCCCTCCATTTAGACATTTTTCCCTTACAAAAAAAGTTGTTGTTGTAAAGTTTTCGGGACTGGAATAGCTGGTCATCTGCAAGACTCATGACCCTGGGGTGGTGGGTTCGAATCTCCACCGTTTCTACTGTGGAATTTTTCACTCAGGATTAACACTGTCTCCGACTCATTTCCTGAAAAGTCCTTCAAATGAGACAATAAATAGAGGTTCCATGAGTGAATGTGCATGTTAACACTATTTTGGTCGCCAGTATGGATAACGTGTACATATAGCATGCATCCTTCACGAAAAATTTGAGAGAATGAGTGAAAAAAATGTGGGACTGACATTTGACCGAATGAAAAGGGAAACAAATGATGCATGCCAGCATGCACACATCTTCTGGATATATATATAGAGAGATAGATAGATAGATATATAGATAGATAGATAGATAGATAGACAGACAGACAGACAGATAGATAGATAAATAAATAAATAAATAAAGCCATGAATCACTTACCCTGACATGGTTTCCCACAGTAGTATCTGACATTCACCACTTTCTGTTCCACACATCTGAAATGCACATATATACATTTCGATATTATGGCAAGGGAAAAAAAAAAAAAGGAACTTGTTGTTACAGTAACCTGACCCATTTTTTTTCATGCCCACCCTAAATGTTCTTCTCCATGACTGAGGAAAAAAGAAAAGAAAGAAAAAAAAAGAATGACGAGGAGAAAGACTGAAGGCAATAAAAGAAAACGAACTGCTGTCATCTTCAGTGAGCATCAAAACCTGGAAGGGGAGATTATTTTTAGGTGATCTCAAGTAGATGAATTAGCACAACCAGTAAAAAAAAAAAAAAGAAGAAAAAAAGGAAATAGCATCTGCTGTTCACACCATGTGTGAATACAATCTGTTGGTGTTTGCAAAGCTACTACTTTTCTATCAATAAGCAGAAATGTATGGCTAAAAAAAAAAAAAAAAAAAAAAAAAAAGAAAAAAAAAGAAAAACTGAATCTGTGAAGCACAAGCTGCGTTTCTGGTGCACTGGCAGACAATATTGACATCACTGGACCTCATGTTAACTTCTTCCTGAGAGAGAACAGTCACTATTTTTACCCATGCACTGGATCGTGAAAAGCCAAACGAACAAGTGGTGGTCATTGTTGGACCAAAAAAAAAAAAAAAAGGGGGGGGGGGGGGGGGGGATATTCACCACTTAAAGCTCAGATGTTCATCACATTGAATACACCCATTGCAAAAATGTTTCATTTTGTGGGGAGACAGGAAAGAGGAAGAGGGCGGAGGGTGGGGTGGTGATATGCTCCTTTCTTAGATTGCAGCCCTGGTTTGACTAAGGGTAACGGTAATGATCAAAACGTGAAACTGAACACTGTGCATCATGGAACCACGCCGACCAGTACAGGACAAAAAGTTTGAGCCTACTGACCCAATCTGTTGTGTTACCATAGCCATAACTGTTTCTTTTCTTTTTTTTTCCTGTGACATACGGCCACCTGGAAATACAACTGACGTAACTCAAATTTTTTGCATTTTAAAGATTTTTGGTACGCTATAAGAGCAGGCCAAGGGGCATAATGTAGCCAAGTCCCAATCACATTACCCTAAAAATAAACCTCTGCTGTAATCAATATACTTGTACCGTAACTCTTCTCGCAGTATATCTTGTGGGGAAAATTTTTTTTTTTTAGTCTCCTGTAAAATTTGATTTTCAGACTTACCATAATTGTATTTCTGGAGGCAATACATGCTGCCAAGATTTCAGTCTGATATTCATCTGAATTTGCTGAAATCATTCTGATTGGTTTCATCACCTTAAAACTTAACATTAACTCCCACTCTTCTCTATTTCAGGTCCCTCTGCACACCGTTTTTCTTTTCTTTCTTTTTAAGTTTGTGTAAAGGATGATTCAGTTTTTCTTGTAGACAATGACAGATCAAGTCTCTCTCCCTCTCTTCTCAAACCAGTGACTGGACAAGACTAAATGACCCTTTTTTGTTTTTACACAGCTGGAAGATAAAAGTTCCTCTTCTACATCTTCTGATACAGTTACTCAGGGTATTACAGACCTAAAGGAGCTTCAGCTAACCTCAGGCAAAAGTACCATGAGCAACAAACATAGTAAAGTAAAGATCAATCTGAACTGGTTTGCGCAAGTTGTTAACCATGCAATGAGTAGTAGCAGCAACAACCCGAAATGTCATTACTAAGGTCCTTTACATCACATCCTTTCCTTTTGACAGCTGGATGTGTACTGAGGAATTAGGTCCCATATTCCTCTTTCACACACACTGGAGGTAAAAATCATTTTTCACAATGCGAACCTACTCAGCTCTCAACAAAACAATCCATTCAGTTTTTGTACGATTCCAAAAACAAACTAACTTTTCATCTTGTGCGATCTTCACAATAAACACCACTATTTTTCAATGAGCAGGCTTTCTGAAAAGCATGTCATGCCATTTTGATTTTTTGGAAGAAAAATCAACTCCATCCATACATCAGGTGCTTTCAAATCATCGTTAGTTCCACAGCATGGAAAACTCCAGTTTGTATGTCTATTCTACCAACAAGGTGTACATGTGACCCTACCCCAGCACAAAGAGCTGAAACATGCTGTGGAGTGTAAGCTGGACAGATGCCTCAAGTCCAATCCTTTGAGCTGTGTAGACACTGACCCTCTGACCACAGGTCATACGTACATTACAAACTGGCCAACATGCCAGCACTGATCTGACCGTGCATAAGGCACTTCAGGAGAAAAGACTCCCTGATCAAAATCTCAGAAACAAAAAAGGCATCACCTCAAAGTTGGGAGATGACCGAAATTTCCACCCTTTACTTTAAAAAAAAAAAAAAAAAAAAAAAAAAAAAAATTGCCAGAAATACATAATTCACATTCAATAATGACTGTTGGATGCAGCTGGTTAGCTTCATTTAATGAATTCAGCTGTGCAAGTAGGTCTGATCCAAAGCCATCAACCATGAGTATGCATGAATTCTGAAAGCCAATGTGAAGCACATGATATTATGCGTTTGCAGACAATCAAACGAAAAGAAGACATGCGCTCTCTCTACACAGTATGTCCAGGTCTTGTCAACTCAAGAAGAGAAACAAACATTTGAATGCTGGGCACAAAACTTGAAAAAAAAAACAAAACATCTAAACTTGATCTCTATCATGCCCACAAGTTTGCAATATGCAAAACTGTAGAATCCTGAGGCTCAACTGGCTTAAAGAAGAAGCAATAGTCTCTATGTTGATCCAAGGGTACTGGATTCAATCCAAGTGTGAGACAGCAAGGTTGCTAACCTCACCAATCTTCAGGAGGATACTCTGAACAGAAGACCCACGTGTGAATCCATGCCCTTAAAGAAAAAAGAAAAAATTCCAAAACAAAAGTAAAATCTTGCATGCTCCTTAAATCCCATTTCACTGTTCAAAGAACAGCAGACCATCGTGTTCCGATGGGATGGATCTCGCACATATATTCACACATGTGCGAGAATGAAAATATGTGTACTAATATAATGACGCACATTATCTCCCTTCTGACAGCCTCGCTTTCATTCAACGCCTTTCTTGCGCTGAAGTGATTGAAGATAAGTGATTGCTTGTTCATTTTTGTTGTAATAATTGTTTCGTATCTTGCCTGAAGAAGACCTAAGAGGTCAAAACGCATTGTGTTTTGTCTTGTGATTCGTTTCTCCATGTTTTTTGGGTGGTTCGCTAACACTTATTTAGATTTGTTTAGATTTCCGCCTACAGTCATCTCACTTTGCAACTATGTATATTAATGTACATAATTCCACTGTCTTAATAGTGAGACTGAAAACAGTCACAATAACAATAACAAGCCCCTAAACTAAAATAATAGTAAATGATATATAGTTTTAATTGCGAAATGAAAAAATGAAATCCTAACCTATGACCTCAAATATCAAATGCGATAGCAGCTCTCAATGTGGTGAGACATGACGATGCCAAACTTGAATTCTAAAACAGCTGAAAAACACTTGTGTACCTAACCAATCAAGCACAACTTAACACATGTGTAGGCAGACACACTACAGGTTCATCACTCACCTCGCACACTTCTTGAAGGAGCGGAGGCTGGGTTCCTTGATGCCGCATTTGCTGCAGAAACTCAGGTCGCGGGTCTTCTTCTGAGCGGCGTCCCCTCCACCGCTACCCAGTCTGATCACTTCAGGCTTTGGGGTGGGGGGCAACTCATCGATAAAGGAGATCCTGGATGTCTGTGTACCTACGTCCCTGTCCAAACCCTCCACAGTCTTGTTCATGTTCTTGGCGTTCTGCTCATCAGTCTTCGCTTCTTTTTCCTCAGAGTTCACATTTGAGTCATCCGCTACAGGCTTGCTATCATCCACTATAGGTTTGCTATCTATGTTACATGCTGACATGGCTGCAGTAACAGAGTCAGTGGCTGCCTGTTTGTTGCTGGGTTTGGTCCCATCAGCATTTTCTTGCTCTTGCTGGTTACCTATCGGCTCTGTGCCATCCTGACCTATTTCAGACCTTTCACCTGAAGCCGTTGCTTTTTCTGCCTCCACACTCTCTCCGTTTCCTGAAGCCGTTGCTTTTTCTGCCTCCACACTCGCTCCGTTTCCTGAAGCCGTTGCTTTTTCTGCCTCCACACTCGCTCCGTTTCCTGAAGCCGTTGCTTTTTCTGCCTCCACACTCGCTCCGTTTCCTGAAGCCGTTGCTTTTTCTGCCTCCACACTCGCTCCGTTTCCTGAAGCCGTTGCTTTCTCTCTCTCTACACTGGCTCCTTTTCTTGAAGCCGTTGCTTTCTCTCTCTCTACACTCGCTCCTTTTCCTGAAGCCGTTGCTTTCTCTCTCTCTACACTGGCTCCTTTTCTTGAAGCCGTTGCTTTCTCTTTCTCTACATTCGCTCCTTTTCCTGAAGCCGTTGCTTTCTCTCTCTCTACACTTGCTCCTTTTCCTGAAGCCGTTGCTTTCTCTCTCTCTACACTCGCTCCTTTTCCTGAAGCCGTTGCTTTCTCTTTCTCTACACTCGCTCCTTTTCCTGAAGCCGTTGCTTTCTCTCTCTCTACACTTGCTCCTTTTCTTGATGCTGTTGCTTTCTCTCTCTCCACACTCTCTCCTTTTCCTGAAGCCATTGCTTTCTCTCTCTCCACACTCTCTCCTTTGTTTTTATCTTTGTTCTTTTTCTTCTTCTTGGACTTGCTGTGACCAGCCTTGTCATCTGCAGTGTTGGCAGGCAAAGGTGCACAGTATGTGTGGTCACCAAACTTGTGTCTGGATTTTGCTGCCTGGCCTGTGATCGGGTCTTCAGTTTCTGCGAGGTTTGGCAGTTCCATTTCCTGAAATTGACTGGACATTTCACTACACATAGGACAGCCTAACTTGGAAAATATGCAATGAAGATGTTAAAAGTACACTGATTATATTTGTAATGCATTGCATGAAGCCCTGTCGCTTGAGTGTGTAGCACGCATGTTTGCAAAGATGGCAAGAGAGCTGAAATTTTTTACCCTCTTTTTTTCTCCCCTTCTTCTTGGTCAAATTTTGAAGAACATGCAATGAAAAAATGCCAATCTCTCAATCAATGTACACTTAGTTTGTTGACAGCAAGGTACTAGTTAATACAGAGAGCATCCCTGGACTTTTGAGGAAAAAAGTTTTGAATCCATACAAAAAGCACTTTGGATGCATTAATTTCATGGCATATGTAACTTCAGCTTGAAACAGAGCATCTAAAAGGACACATACTACAGAGTCCTTGTGTGCAACTATTAAAAGAAAAACATATTAGAAACAATACTGTTTCTAATCCATTGTTTAGGTTCAATGATACACAGAACATGACATAGTGATAGCTAGAGTAAACTGATCTTTACTAACAGAATACGGTAAACAGTGTTGAGCCAAGAAAAAAAAATTCACACTTCACAATCTTGATCTCAATGATCTGGTTGCTGGAGAAGAAAATGGTGGAAGAGTGCACTCACCAGGGTTTGAGTATGGTGATCGGGGGAACAGGAAGGAAACCAAGCAAGCTTTCTGCTCATAGAGCTGTCATCAGGCTTAGAGTTAGTGGGTGACAGAGACAGATCTTATATGAGGACTGACAATAAAAAGAGGAGGAATGAACAGAGCTCAGAGACAAAAGGAAGTTAACTGGGGTTAAGCAGTGAGTAGGAATCATGAGCAAATTAAAGTAGAAAGCAAGAAGGCCTGTTCAAAAAAAAAAAAAAAAAAGGGGGGGGGGGGGGGGAGGGATTAGTACAGAAGGGGAAGGGGGTGCCTGAAGCTCTGCTGCTGTCACTCTCTGGTGCCCCTGCCGGCCTGAACACCAGACAGTGACAGCAGCTGAGCTTCAGGCACTCCCATCTGTACTAATTCCTCCCCCCCCCCCCTTTTTTTTTTTTGAACAGGCCTTCTTGCTTTCTACTTTAATTTGCTCATGATTCCTACTCACTGCTTAACCCCAGTTTACTTCCTTTTGTCTCTGAGCCCTGTTCATTCCTCCTTCTTTTTATTGTCAGTCCTCATATAAGATCTGTCTCTGTCACCCACAAACTCTAAGCCTGATGACAGCTCTATGAGCAGAAAGCTTGCTTGCTTTCCTTCTTGTTCCCCCGATCACCATACTCAAACCCTGGTGAGTGCACTCTTCCACCATTTTCTTCTCCTTGAAATGTGATCCTGCAGTCGTCTATTGTTTTGCCAATGATCTGGTTGCTCTTTGTTCTGTTTATACCAGCCCAAGTTGTAATGGGGGCTCCTCACAGTTCCCATTGCACATGAATATGATCAAAGGACCTTGGTATAAGCACACTGGATCATTTGTGTGAGAAGTCAATAAGTTATCTTCCTGCTTCGCAGCACTTTGATACCGTCCCACACACGACAAAAACACTACAATTATGTCTAACCAAGATCCGCCACCAAAGTTTGTACAGTAATCCATCATTGCTGGCCTCACGCATATAACCATTTTAGTTTGCAGATTCTGTGCACAGTTTTTGCCATGTCATTTGACACAGCTGACCTGAAATTCTTTCTCTTCCACGCATTCATTACCACTAGACTAGTACAGCAGACCCACAGCTTGCAAGACAGTCACATTTCAAAACATCTTCTTACTTCCAAACTTCTGTATCAGCAATGTTTGCAATAAAAATGGTCTTGATAGAGATAGCCACCAATCATATTTGTGAAGCATATTCACTTTCTTTTTTCATCGTTCTTCACAGAAATAATTATTACAAACATACAAACAGGATACTGCTTTGGCCAAAACGTCTAGAAACCAGAAACCAACCAACCCCATCCCTTTCCCCAAATTGTGCCAATCTGGAAATAGCCCCAAAACAATCTTGCTGAACAGGACAGTACCAAAACACAGTTTTGGGGGTTGTGGATTTCCAGTTTTACTTTATTCCTCAAGACTTCTAGCCCCGAAAATCCAAAAGGATGGAAGGCAGATTTGGTCCTTAACTTCAATGCAGTTTTCTGGACATCTATAATTATTACACTATGATAACGAAATTGGGGTGGGTGGGAGAGTGAGATGGGGGACCCTAGGACTGCTAGGAGACACGTCTGTGGACAGCTGAGAATGAGAGATGGGGGACCCTAGGACTGCTAGGAGACACGTCTGTGGACAGCTGAGAGTGAGAGATGGGGGACCCTAGGACTGCTAGGAGACACGTCTGTGGACAGCTGAGAGTGAGATGGGGGACCCCAGGACTGCTAGGAGACACGTCTGTGGACAGCAGAGAATGAGAGATGGGGGACCCTAGGACTGCTAGGAGACACGTCTGTGGACAGCTGAGAATGAGAGATGGGGGACCCTAGGACTGCTAGGAGACACGTCTGTGGACAGCTGAGAGTGAGATGGGGGACCCTAGGACTGCTAGGAGACACGCCTGTGGACAGCTGAGAATGAGAGATGGGGGACCCTAGAACTGCTAGGAGACACGTCTTGTGGACAGCTGAGAGTGAGATGGGGGACCCTAGGACTGCCAGGAGACACATCTGTGGACAGCTGTGAGTGAGATGGGGGACCCTAGGACTGCCAGGAGACACATCTGTGGACAGCTGAGAGTGAGATGGGGGACCCTAGGACTGCTAGGAGACACATCTGTGGACAGCTGAGAATGAGAGAAGGGGGACCCCAGGACTGCTAGGAGACACATCTGTGGACAGCCGGTCACTCACCCACATGATGACGCTGGGCTCACAGCCATCGGCAGACACAGCTATCACCGAGATGCTTTTAGTGATGGTGAAGGTCACGCCCCTCATAAAGTAATTGTCAAAGCCCAGTGTCTGAAGGAAGCCAAAGATGTCCTCTTCGCTCATGATCCATCCTGGAGACGGTCGCCTCTTACGATGCTCCACATAGCGCATCACTGTGGACAGAAGTGGCATGCCAGAAAACCTCAGGGTTTGGGAGGAACATTGACATATAAATGAAGACATAGGCCGAAATACTTAAAACTTTATCTCATGATTTCAAAGTTAAAGTTTAAAGCAATAAAAAGCACCTTTCACTGATGCAGCTGAACCTGAAACATTTGTACATGTATGTATAATTATATCTAATTCCTGGCAGCATCGGGCATTACGCAACAATGTCGGTGCTGGTGATGAAGGCGACTATCTGATAAGAACAGACCTAGTCAAATACAAGATGAACATTAACCCGTTCCCTGCCTGGAACGTGTAACACTCGTCCAGAAAAGTCCAGAAAACCGAAAATCGCTACGCCCGGGACGAGAGTGTCTCGCCGTAACTTCGTAACAGAAAGCAAAAAAATCTACTTGGGAGACGACCCTCTAAAATGTTCTCACCTCTTCTACTGGTGTCAAGGAACGGCCCCTTTCCCTTCACGCGACCGCCCAACTGACCACATGATATGCAAATTGCGAGTTGAGAGGTATCAGCTGATAAGCATATTCAAGATGGCAGCTCAACCTAGCACTTCGTCGACGCGTCCCGTTTTCAAGCGTTACACTGCCCTTGATGTTTTAGATGAAGTTCTAAAGTATCAAGATAGTGACGAAGAAGACCTTTGAGGATCGGATCCTGATACTAGCGATGAGGAGAAGACGGATGGGAATCAGCACCATCCACTTTTATCGGAGATACATGCTGGTGATGACGTGGCTTCATTGTTCTGTACACAATGCAGCAGTAAAGAAAGCGCCGTTAGCGTGGGTGACGAAGCGGAAATTGCCGAACGCGTGCCCTCAACGAGCACTGCACCCCCTCCTTTCTTGACGAACGGGGTGGTGGACGTGGTACGGGCTCAGAACGACGGAGAAGGTCCCGTGGAAGCGGCAGGGGGGCGTGGCATGGGGCGTGGTCGGCAACAGCTGATCAAAGAATGGCGAGAAAGAGGTGCACAGCCCTTCAACCTTGCTGTTGTTTTGACTGGGAATTCTGGTCTGAAAGTCAACTGTGCCAATTTTCAGCTGTACAAAGTTCCAGTCATCAGTTCCTTCATGACCAGAAACCGGTTTCAGGCAAGTAGCTCTTTTTTTCTTTTGTTGTTGTTTTTTTGTTTTTGTTTTTACTACATGATTCTTCATTCCTCGACTATTCACTTTCTGTATTTCTCTTCTTTGCCCTATATTCTACTGAAACCACATAATTATGGCAAGTAATGACTGTATAGATAGGTGGGACTGTGTGTGTGTGTGTGTGTGTGTGTGGGTGTGTGTGTGTGCACGCGCCTAAGCATTATTTATTTCTGTATGCAAGTTTTCCATATAAGTTTGTTCATTTTGTAAAACACAGAAGCACTCATCCACAGCAGATTTTTTGTTTTGTATCGTGGTGTTTTTACATTCATGTGTGTGTGATACTGTTAGTGTGTGTTTGTGCATATGTGTAATGTATGTGTGTGTGTGTGTGTGTGTGTGTGTGTGGAAGCTGTTTGTGTGTATGCATGTGTTGTGTGTGTGTGTGTGTGTGTGTGTGTGTGTGTGTGTGTGTGTGTGTGTGTGCTCAACTGTGGGTCTGCTTACTGTGTGTGGTGCCGTGTGTGTGTGTGTGTGTGTGTGTGTGTGTGTGTGTGTGTGTGGAAGCTGTTTGTGTGTATGCGTGTGATGTGTGTGTGTGTGTGTGTGTGTGTGTGTGTGTGTGTGTGTGTGTGTGTGTGTGCGTGCGTGTGTGTGTGTGTGCTCAACTGTGGGTCTGCTTACTGTGTGTGGTGTCGTGTGTGTGTGTGTGTGTGTGTGTGTGTGTGTGTGTGTGTGTGTGTGTGCCCAATTGTGGGTCTGTTTTGGTGTGTGTGTGTGTGTGTGTGTGTGTGTGTGTGTGTGTGTGTGCCCAATTGTGGGTCTGCTTACTTATCTTGAAACTTTTATTCTGTATTTCAGATTCTTCTTCAGTTTCTGCATTTCAACGACAATGCAGCCGTACCAGTTGAAGGTGATCCAGGGTACGACCGGCTCTACAGGATTCAACCCATTCTGGATCATCTGCATGAAAAGTTCCGGGAAGTGAATTTTTTTCTCACCTGTGTGTGTGTTCATGATTTTGTCAATGCTGTGACCAGACCGAGTGCCATCAGTGAAAGAAGACCACGTGGAGTAAAATTGTGAAGCAGGGAATGCAGACAACCTGAGGATTATGTCCAAGACCTTGTATGGCAAGTGATGGATTCCTATACAAGACAGCCTGGCAGTAATGTAAGTATTTGTGTAAAAACTAACACAGTTCCTACAGTGTTTTGTGTTATAACAAATGCATGCAATGTGTGTGTGTTTTTCTTTTTTCTTTTCAACAGACAATTGTTTATTTTTTTTCTTCAGACTGTTTTCCATGGTTGTCATTTTGAACATTTACCAATAAGTATTATACTATAACAATTTGGACCACACTGTATACTTACAGTGATGCTGAATAAACACTAACAGAAGGTTTTGTCAGTGTTGTAACATGTGTGTGTGTTCAGAAACCGTTCTTTTCTTGTAAAACCACCATTTTGTTACATCCCTGTCCATCCCCTAATGGCCAACAAAACTAGATTATATTATGTAGCATCATAGCTTAGGGTAAAAGGAAAGAGAAGCTATAAAGTCCAAGTCATATGTCAACAAATAAATAAACAGTGATTGAGGTATTGAACCTACCCCAAATAGTAAAATTATGCACTTTTCTAGTAGAATTGGGGTACCCCCAGTAACATACAGATTGTTACACAGAGGGACATTTATTGACAACAATATGAATCCAGATGTTTGTAATGTTGTTGAGCTACCACCGAAAGATATTTTTGCTGTGTTTAGTGGGCTTTTATTTGCTCAGTTGTTCTTAAACTGTCACATTGAAAACAAAACAAAAACTGTTTTATCACATGTTATTAGTGTGAACCATCATCATAACCAACAAAACCAATATAGAATGATGTGAAATTGTAGACAAGGGTATGAGTAAGTAATCCACAAAAAATCTAACAAATAACTCAAGAAATAGATGAATAATGTACATGTTACTGAACATACTGTGAAAAGCATGATTATGCCCCTTTTTACCCAACAAATAGTACCCCCAATTATGAGCAGATTATCATCAGGAACAACATTCCTTGGGATTTATATGACTGTCATGTGTTAGTGCTGATGTTGAACAATTAGTCACACCACTTTTTCATTGTTTACACTGATTTTATATGGTGCAATTTGTTTATGTATACTTGAAAACTGTTCTTTTTGTAAAACCACCAACATATGTATCCCTGTCCATCCCCTAATGGCCCACAAAACTACATTATTGTAATATAGCATCAAAGTTTGTGGTATAAGGAAAGAGAAGCCATAAAATCTAAGTCATATGTAAAGAAATACACAAGCAGTGATTGAGGTACTGAACCTACCCCAAATAGTAAAATTATGCACCTTTCTAGTAGAATTGGGGTACCCCCAGTAACATACAGATTGTTACACAGAGGGACATTTACTGACAACAATATGAATCCCAGGTGTTTGTAATGTTGTTGAGCTAACACCAAAAGGTATTTTTGTTGTGTTTAGTGGGCTTTTATATGCTCAGTTGTTCTAAAACTCTCACATTGAAAACAAAACAAAAACTGTTTTATCACATGTTATTAGTGTGAACCATCATCATAACCAACAAAACCAGTGTAGAATGATGTGAAATTGTAGACAAGGATATAAGTAACTAATCCACAAAAAATCTAACAAATAACTCAAGAAATAGATGAGTAATGTACATGTTAGTGAACATACCGTGAAACACATGATTATGCCCCTTTTTACCTAAAAAATAGTACCCCCAATTATAAGCAGATTATCATCAAGAACAACATTCCTTGGGATTGATATGACTGTCATGTGTTAGTGCTGATATTCAATAAATAGTGAGACTACTTTTTCAGTGTTTTGACTCATTCTGTTTGGCGCAATGTGTTTGTGTATACTCGAAAACTGTTATTTTTGGTAAAATGTTTATAATTATGTCAATTTCTGCTATACTAATTATCAACATAATCAAGCCATTTTGACAGGACATTGTAGACAAATGCATAACAACAAAACATGCAAAAAATCAGAGATCTGTCAAGAAATAAGTGAGCAGTAACCATTTCATTGAACCTACCCAAAAAAGCTAAATTTTACCACGGCATACAGATTTTCAAATGTGCTATTATACTGTGGCAGTGAAGGGGTTAATACACTTGCCCTCTGCTTGTACACTGCTTATTTTTCACTGACTGAATGTTTGTCTCATCAAAGCTTCTTCAGGGTCATGAAAAGGGAGGTTAGCACTAAACAGTACAATAAACAAATAATACTTTCACTTATAAAAAACGTTGAAGCAAATTACTGACACTTCTATCACACCCCGCATAGTGTAATTTTGTTGACAAACAGATGCAGGCGACAGATGGTGGAGGTAACGTTAAAAAAAAACAAAAAACAAAAAAAAAAAACAACAAAAAAAACCCCTCCAAAACTCAACACTCACTTAAAATCATCGAGACCTTCAACAGGTTCATGTGGTTACAGTTGGAGATCTTGAGAGCGAAGTTGGTGGGCTTCAAATGCCCAACGGCCTTCTCCTCCCCGCTGTAGTCCACCTCTGTCAGGCACCAGTTACTCCCTTCGCAGCACGATTTCACTGGAAGACCCTGCACGACTTGTGAGAAGTACTCCGGTGTCAGCTCGGGGATGGGGTCCTTGCGAAGGGTGGAGTCTGGCCTTTGGCTGACCTCCACCAGCCCCAAGATACTCAGCATAGGGCTCTGTGGATCAGGACTCAATTCAGTGCACAACATCAGTGACAGGTCTCAACATCCAACATTGTTTTTTTTTTTTTGTTGTTTTTTTTTCCCCTTCTCTACTGTCCCTTATTACTCATTCGCAATTTTTATTCTGATTTCACATGAGCCACTGAATCAACAACGGAATTATTTTGCACATCACAGTCATCATACACATGATGATGCACATTTTATCACAAGCAAAGCAGTCATGCATGAAAGTGAGGCTGCAAGAATGTATGAAAGTGAGGCTGCAGGAGTGTATGAAAGTGAGGCTGCAAGAAAGGATAAAAGAAAACAAATTTTTTTTTGCACGAGATATGCAAGAAAAGATAATTGGAGCGTTATTATGCTTTAACAAATTAACTTTGTCTAAAAAAGAAAAGACAGATATATCTACACATACTCACCCTAGCAATTGTAAAATCACAACACAAATGCCTGGTGAAATAGAAAACATGCAGAAGACAGGAGTAAGAAAGAACTGCAAAAAGACATTCTGAAATGGGGTAGAAGTTGTCCTTTGCCCAGCCAAACTAACAGTTTCTACCATATCTTTTGCCACAGTGTACAGAACAGGAAAAAAAAAAAAGAACACACACACACACACACACACACACACACACACACAACCACACACACACACACAAAACACCCAATAACCAGGTCAGTGGGTGCATCTCCTCAAATACAGAGGTTCATATTTTGTGATTTAGGTAGGACATACAGCTCACAACCAACTGGTTTAAAAAGTGATGTTCACCACTGTGTCAAATCACTACCAGAAGCAGGTCTATGCCTGCAGTGATATTGGCCTCGACTGCAACAGATGAAAACAACTGTGTACAGCGATATTCATCCTGACAGCTACCGGTAAGCACACCCGTCAGCGGTAAGCACACTCGTCAGCGGTAAGCACACCTGTCAGCGGTAAGCACACCTGTCAGCGCAAGGCTCCAGCATCCTGCGATGCCTTGGGGCAAACACATCACATAACTGTCAAGACTAGTAAAAATCTGCATTTTCTTTTTAAGTCATTATTATCATCATCATTCTTTTTACACTGTTGTTGTGATGGTGGTGGTTGTTCTTAATAACAAACCAGGTTGTCCTGTATGTTAAAGTTCTGACCGCTGCCCAGCTGCTGTTGGTGACCATCAGAAGGAAAGGAGTGATGACTCGGTCACTCGGCCCGTTACCTCTATGGCAGCTCTTTCAGCTTATTAAAACGTGCAGATTTTGTCTTCATTCCTTTTTTTTTCAAATCGAATAATGTCAAAACTGCCCTGTATTAGATGAAGTTCATTCACACATATGTCACGTACTAGTCATTTATGAAGACTATATATAGCCTGTCGGACCATGTCCTTTTTCCTCTGTGTTGTATGAGAAAAGTTAACATGTGGTGGTTGTGTATCTCATTCTGAAGTGAGTGCACATGTACCTAGTTCCAGTACCCAGTTCACTGTGTATTTTTCCACTGGATTCATTCTCTCACCTCTGATTGTTAAACTAGCGCTGGTGTGTAAGAGTAACAATCACCATTTTCTGGTGTCACACATAAAAGGTTGTCTTCACCTGGTGAAAGAGAAAACTCTGTGAAAACCTTCTCATGCTATTGTTGTAGGGTTTTCTTTGTGTCTGACACTGTTACTTAATCAGGCATTGAAACTACCAGATACCATGCATTGGTGTGTTTACATTAGAAACATAATTTTGTCTGTCCATCTTTTCCTTGATTTTCCATGTGTCCTGTTTACTTTTTATGTTCTATACGCACACATGCACACACACACACATACATACACAAACACAAAAGCACAAGACTGAGCGCATGCACAAAAAGACACACATAAACAAATGTACACACATTCACACAAAGAGACAGAGAGAGAGAGAGAGGTAAATGAATGGAATCCTATTATTTGTTTTAAAAAGAAATACTGGGCTTATTGTGAATGAAATGTCTGGACAGATGTGGCCATTTTGTCAAACACCACATGTAAGTCACTTTTCTCAACTTTTGTTCTGTCCCTTCTCAACAGTCTAGTTTCTCTGTAGGCAGACAAAATATGTTAATACAAAGTAGCATACACACATGCAAGCCCCTCACCTGACACTCTCTCTCTCACACACACACACACACACACACACACATGAGTGCACACTCACACAAACACACACGCAGACGCTTACCTATACCCACCTTCACACATGAATAATGAACGCATTGGGAAATATGTTGAGATTGAAAACATACGGGACGGATCATTAAACTGACAGGAAGTCCAATCTTCTGTACACTACACATTTTTGCTTGTTCAATTTATTTTTCATATGACTTTACTGTGTATTTGTAAATATTCACAACCTACAATCTATGTAAGAGATAAATGTGTGTGTGTGTGCATGTGCATGCATGTGTGTATGTGTGGGTGCATGCGTGAATGTGTGTGAGCGAACGCGCGCATGTGCATGTGCACGGTGTGTGTATGTGTCTGTGTTGTGTGTATGTGTGTGTCTTTTCTCTCTAAATGCACGCACTGTGTGTGGGTGGGAGGAAAAAACAGGGGAAGAAGGTAAAGAGGTATGGGTGTGTGTGTGTGATAAATACAAATAAAACCACCAATTCACTTAGCAAATGAAGAGAACTTCACAACCAATAGGGCAAGTTCCGTTAACTTCTGTACTTTGGAGTTCCTGAGAAGTGGTGAGTGGAAAATACACGTGTGTGCACACACCACTGAGGCTGACCACACAGTGAAATGTCTGTGCGTCTTCTGGCCGGCATCACTACTGCCAGTGGATAATCAGTAACACCTACTGACACCATCTGGGAACCCAAACAGTGACTCCCAGAAGTTGGATTTTATCAGTACATGTGCAGGTAATACTGGAACCAATTTTCATAACACACTGTCAATAGTGGCGTGAAAACTGTCATTTTAAATCTAGTTGCAAAGGGAGAGGACTGCAGGCGGAAATCTAAACAAATCTTAAATAAATGTTAGCGAACCGCCCAGAGAATGTGGACAAACGAGTCACAAGACGAAACAACGCGTTTCGACCTCTTAGGTCTTCATCAGGTGAGACATTAACGAATACAACAATGAAAATTCACTTAGCTTTGATCGCTTCAGATCACTTCGCAGGGTTCAGCGCAAGGAAGAAGGCGTTGAATGAGAACGAGGCTGTTGGAAGGCAACAGCCTCATTCTCATTCAACGCCTTCTTCCTTGCGCTGAACCCTGCGAAGTGATCTGAAGCGATCAAAGCTAAGTGAATTTTCATTGTTTTATTCGTTAATGTCTCACCTGATGAAGACCTAAGAGGTCGAAACGCGTTGTGTTTCGTCTTGTGACTCGTTTGTCCACGTTCTCTGGGCGGTTCGCTAACATTTATTTAAGATTTGTCATTTTAAAGTTCATGTGACACATTCAAAACATTTGTTCCCAAAGTTCAACAATATACAAAACAGTGATGCACACAGCTAAGCATGTACGCCATGTTTGGTGTGCAACTGAGCTTGAAAGACTGCTGTACTGATTTAAATGAGTTATCAAATATCAAGCACCAGGGGTAATTTCAAGAAACCATATTTTTATAAGCCAAGTGTGTGTAGCACATACTGAGCCAGTCACCGCACTGGGGTTATGGGGTCAGGATTCCTGGACTTGGGAGGCACAGATGCAGTACAGTGTGCTATAGTGTTTTTCTTCAATGATGCACAGCACTGTGCTGCTGTTATCAGCTGTGGTAGGAGGGAAAGACAACTTAGGCTGGATTCTCTCCCTTCCCAGCTGTGACAACTGTAAATCAAACGTCAGATTTCTCAAACCTGTGAATTATCATTATAATCATTAGTATTATCATAATAATAATCATTATTATTATAACATTACCAGTATTAACAGACAAATGTTCGGTCATAAAAAAAAAAAATCTGAACTCACCAAGTTCAGTACGGTGACAGAGGTCTGAAAGACGCCATTCTCTCGGTCCGACTTTGTCATGACTTCAAACTGGGCCTGGAGGTCCTCTTTCCCAGGCAAGGGCAGGTTCAACGTTTCCTTCCTCTTCTCCACCACTGTTATATTTCCAAACATTTCCTCGTAAGTTTCTCTAACACTTTCGCTTTGGGGCAATTTCCTGCCAGCAGCATGCGCTTCACTCTCTTTTCTGGCACCCTTCTTGTTTGTGTTTTTCTTCAGCTCAGATCTGGAAAGCTTTGCATCATCCACTGTTGCTGCTGCTACTGTCGTCTTTGTACTTTTGTTCTGCTCAGATTTGGAAACCTGAGCTTGATCTGGTTTTCCTCCCATCTTCTTATTTGCGCTTTTGTTTGGCTCAGAACTGGCTGCTTTCATTTCATCTTGTTTTTCTGACAGTTTCTTGCTTGCAGCTTTGTTCAGCTCAGACTGAGAAACATTTCCTTCATCAGCTTTATCTGCCGGCATCTTTTTCCCTTCTTCTGATTTTCCCACTGGCTTCTTCTTTGTGGTTTTGTTTGGCTCAGGCTTGGCAGCATTTGCTTCATCCACATTTCCAGCCACCTTCTTGTTTGGAGTTTTGTCGGAGTCAGATTGGGAACGATGTGTTCCATCCTTTTTCTCCGTCGGCTTTCTTTTTGTATGCTGTGGTTTCTCAGGCGGTGTGTCTGAATCGTCATCTGCATCAAAACCGTTCAACTGACAGAAAGTGCAACTGCATTCAACGTTTTCATTGTACATCATGTCCATCTGCATTTCCAGCGTCTTCTTGTCCACCTCGGGATGGCACTTCATCAATTCAGCCATGATGGCATCCCGTTTGATCACATTGATGGTGGTGTTGGTTGTTGTGTCAGTCACAAAGTGGTTTGGCTTCACTTTAGTGAGCACATCCAATGGCCCCATAAGTTGATTAACCCGTTTGCAACCTGTCTCGATGTGTTGACATCCCTGATCACACATGGCCATCACCACTTTAGGCTTCACCCCTGAGTTAGACCCTTTCAAAGAGTCTTCTGAATCGATAGCTATAGAGGCATCATCGTAACCAAAGTCGGCCAAGGTACCTGTTGCCTTCTTTTTCTTCTTTTTATTCTTCTTTTTGGCCTTCCTGCGAGCCCTACAATCCTGACACTGGTTCTCTGCACTTACAATGGCCTCATTGAAGGAACACCATGCATAAAATTCCTGAAACTTCTCCAAGGTCAGACCATCGCGCCAATCGTCTGTGTCCGCACCAGGGTTCCATAACGGATTCTCTGGCTCGCAGAAACGAGGATCCTTCTTTTCCCAAAAGCCTAAAAATACTGGGGAGGAGGGTAACCCCTTCATAAACTGTACATAGAATTTGTTGTTACAGTCATCAAGATGATAGGCGCATAAAAGACTAGATGCAGATGATGATGATGAAGCAGAACGACCATGTTTGGTACACAAAGGGGTGTTGATTTCTATAGGAGCAGGACGTACGAAGTATGAATCATCCTCAGGGTCTATCTCGTCTGCTTCCATCCACTTACTCAAGCAGCGCACTACGCTGCCTCCAAATTTCATGTAGACTGGAGTGAGGAGATAAACCTGCAAGTTGCAAACAATTCTCCAGTCAATCAATGACTTCTAGTGTTTTGTCCATGGAACGGACTACTGAAAGCTGTGACTTTATCATAGTACATTATGTTAAAAATCAGTGGATGCTATGTACAGGCAATCGTTACAAGTTAACACTTCTGCTTCTTTCATATACGTTCCTTGGATGTAATGACACAGGCAAGAAAATCCAAACGGCACTGACTGCCCCAATAAGTCAATTCTTACAGCAAGTCACAAGTTATTTCATACCTGACACACTCAAGTCACAGACTGACAACGGCACAAAGTTCATCTGAACTTCAAGTTAACACCCTCAGCTGTTGCACTGCAGCTATTCTAAGCTCTTTACACATGTAACCAAATTTGCCATACTTTCACCGAGCCCCCACAGGCAATGTGGCCATAGGGTCACATCCCCTTTAACCTGGTTTTCCATGTTCAAATTGTCATGAGCCAGTATCTAATCAGTCCACATTTCTTACCCACTTTCAATAATGTCATTACTGCTCAAAGTGGGGCTACACTCAAATAGTAAAGAACATGGCAAATTCAGACTCAAAATTTCCTACATGATATGGTTTCAACAGGCAAGTTACAGTTGCTACAGTGACTTGACAGATGAAACAACATTGCCTGTTAAGTCTCAACAAATATGCGACTGAAACAACATTGCCTATAAAGTCTCAACAGATATGCAAATAACTACAGTCTCAACAGCAGACAGCATACAGTCCAAGCAGGCCAGTTAGCTTTCAATATAGTCTTCAACAGTAATTATGCTGTCTAACTAGATGATTTAACAGTCAGTGTATGAGATAAGTCAATATTCACACTTAACAAGACAGCAATCACCATGCAGTCTTCAAGAAATCTGTTGGTCACAGCTCTGACAGGCGAACTGACAGTCACTGTACAGTTCAGATAGGTGAATTCACAGTCACAGTACAGGTTTGATAGGTAAATTAACAGTTGCTATATAGCTTTGATGGGCGAACAGTCTAGACTGGTGAACTGGCTGCACCTATGTAGCTTTGATGGGCGAACAGTCTAGACTGGTGAATTGGCTGCACCTATGTAGCTTTGCAAGCTGACCTGTCGATTGTTACACAGCTTTGACAGCTTAACGACAGTCACATACAGCTCAGGTGAACTACCGGTTTTTATACAGCTTAGCAGAAAAAGATACACCTGAATGTGCGGGTGGGACTCAGAGAAGTACTGTCTTCAAATATCAAACCAACCACCTGGGAGCGATCCTGCGCCACCCTTGGAAGCCTGCACTGTGTTCACGTAGTGTGCATGCATGCTCAAGGCATTTCAATAAGACACCAAAGGACATAACTGCTCCCTGGCAGATGCCATGGTAAAAAGGCCAGCTTAGTAACTTAACTGGGTGAAGTGACAATCACTATACAGCTTTGACAAGTAAACTGACAATCATTCTACAGCCTGATAGGTGAAATGACGCTACAGACTCCACAAATGACTTGGCGTTCGCCATACACTGTGAAAAGGATCCAACAATTGCTGCACTCTCAACAGGCACACTCACGTTCTTCAGTCCCAGAGGCAAGTCGACAGTCTCAACTGGCGAGTTTAGCAGACGGTAGGTTGACAAGTCACAATATGTGTGTTAGCAGTCTACAGTCTCAACAGTGACTTTACAATCATCACAGTCTCAGTGTGAGTCTCCAACGTTACAGCTGGAAGACTGGTCATTCACCACAACACTCACTCACCTTTATATAGGAAGCCTTTTCAGAGGCAGGACCAAAAAATTCTCGAAAGATATCCCTGGACACAAATACGAAACAAAATGACAATAACACCAAACAAAAATTGACATTTTTCACACATTCTTTTCTTTCATTCCTTTGAAACTTTTTTTTATCTTGGTTACATGCAGCTATACAAGAGTTAGCTGGATCCAATGTGAAGTGCTCTAAGGATGCTTGCAGCAAATATAATTTGGAATGAAGGGGGACCTGGATCCAACGTGAAGTGCTCTAAGGATGCTCGCAGCAAATATAATTTGGAATGAAGGGGGACCTGGATCCAACGTGAAGTGCTCTAAGGATGCTCGCAGCAAATATAATTTGGAATGAAGGGGGACCTGGATCCAACGTTAAGTGCTCTAAGGATGCTTGCAGCAAATATAATTTGGAATGAAGGGGGACCTGGATCCAATGTGAAGTGCTCTAAGGATGCTTGCAACAAATATAATTTGGAATGAAGGGGGACCTGGATCCAATGTGAAGTGCTCTAAGGATGCTTGCAACAAATATAATTTGGAATGAAGGGGGACCTGGATCCAATGTGAAGTGCTCTAAGGACGCTTGCAACAAATATAATTTGGAATGAAGGGGGACCTGGATCCAACGTGAAGTGCTCTATGGACGCTTGCAGCAAATATAATTTGGAATGAAGGGGGACCTGGATCCAATGTGAAGTGCTCTAAGGATGCTTGCAGCAAATATAATTTGGAATGAAGGGGGACCTGGATCCAATGTGAAGTGCTCTATGGATGCTCGCAGCAAATATAATTTGGAATGAAGGGGGACCTGGATCCAACGTGAAGTGCTCTATGGACGCTTGCAGCAAATATAATTTGGAATGAAGGGGGACCTGGATCCAACGTGAAGTGCTCTATGGATGCTTGCAGCAAATATAATTTGGAATGAAGGGGACCTGGATCCAATGTGAAGTGCTCTAAGGATGCTTGCAGCAAATATAATTTGGAATGAAGGGGGACCTGGATCCAACGTGAAGTGCTCTAAGGATGCTCGCAGCAAATATAATTTGGAATGAAGGGGGACCTGGATCCAATGTGAAGTGCTCTATGGATGCTCGCAGCAAATATAATTTGGAATGAAGGGGGACCTGGATCCAACGTGAAGTGCTCTATGGACGCTTGCAGCAAATATAATTTGGAATGAAGGGGGACCTGGATCCAATGTGAAGTGCTCTAAGGATGCTTGCAGCAAATATAATTTGGAATGAAGGGGACCTGGATCCAATGTGAAGTGCTCTATGGATGCTCGCAGCAAATATAATTTGGAATGAAGGGGGACCTGGATCCAACGTGAAGTGCTCTATGGACGCTTGCAGCAAATATAATTTGGAATGAAGGGGACCTGGATCCAACGTGAAGTGCTCTATGGATGCTTGCAGCAAATATAATTTGGAATGAAGGGGGACCTGGATCCAACGTGAAGTGCTCTATGGACGCTTGCAGCAAATATAATTTGGAATGAAGGGGGACCTGGATCCAACGTGAAGTGCTCTATGGACGCTTGCAGCAAATATAATTTGGAATGAAGGGGGACCTGGATCCAACGTGAAGTGCTCTAAGGCCGCTTGCAGCAAATATAATTTGGAATGAAGGGGGACCTGGATCCAATGTGAAGTGCTCTAAGGACGCTTGCAGCAAATATAATTTGGAATGAAGGGGGACCTGGATCCAACGTGAAGTGCTCTATGGACGCTTGCAGCAAATATAATTTGGAATGAAGGGGGACCTGGATCCAACGTGAAGTGCTCTAAGGACGCTTGCAGCAAATATAATTTGGAATGAAGGGGGACCTGGATCCAACGTGAAGTGCTCTAAGGACGCTTGCAGCAAATATAATTTGGAATGAAGGGGGACCTGGATCCAATGTGAAGTGCTCTAAGGACGCTTGCAGCAAATATAATTTGGAATGAAGTGGGACCTGTTGATCATAATCTTCACTGTTCACAGTTTTTCTTAAGAGGAAAATCACGCTGTGCATCTGTGTCAGAAATGTTCTTATTCAAAACAACTCTGGTTGCATTTTGAACATTTGTAAAGAGAAAAATGTGAAATATGTCTTGTTACAACATTTACAGAAAAATTGTATAACTTGGGGAAAGATTTTGGAATACACACAGATCTAGTGTCATACACTTCATCAGCGTATTTGCTAAAATGTTTTATAATGCAAAAATTTACTTCAGCTGTCAACTTTATTTAAAAAAAAAAAAAATTCAAATCAAGGAAACTAATAATACTTTCTCTATGTCTGAAAATCTCATGCACAAAGACATCTGGATATTTCACTTTTAACAACTTGAAACAACAACTCCATAAATCTCCAATCATGTTTCATTTCTCTATCTACTCCTCTCTCTCTTTTCTTTTTTTTAGTAAAAAGTTTTGAAAATTCTGTTTGACAACCTGCAACATCAACTTGGTTGCAGAAATGGTGAACACAAAAATTTGGCAGTTCTAACTTAAAAGACAGCTAAATGACATAACCCAAGCAACAGACTTAAGCACCCATTCTGTGGAGTAGCAATTTCCACTTCAGGTTTGGAGGTACTCTGGTACCTCTAGATGCCCCTCCCCTCTTTCAATCCCCCTCTCCCCCCCAATCTTTGAAAAGAAAGAAATATTTACTTTCAATCCCCCTCTCCCCCCAATCTTTGAAAAGAAAGAAATATTTACTAGAAATGGAAATCTTTACTGAAAAGCATTAAAAAAAAAAAGTAAAAAGCAAACATGGAGATGTGTATACCGTAAAATAAATTTCATCAAAGTAAATTAATAAATGAATAACTGAACCTGAACTTGCGATTGGACAAAAAATAGATTGTCTCAATATGGAAAACTTCGAATTCAGTATGAATAACAAGTCAAAGTCGCAATCGACTGAACTTTGGTAGCGTGTTCAGCTTCGGTTTGCTTGGATTATAGCTCCGCACTTATGACTCATTGAGCAAATCAGGACATCAGTGGATGCCCTGAGAAAGAACCCACCTTTGGCAAATGACATGAAACACTAATGCTTATTGCTGAGCAGATGTACATACTCTATGGACCCTTTGCACTGTAAAACCTTCATACTGGAAATGCTTCGATGGGGTTTAGAATGAGCTGAGACCTGGCAAAGACATCGTAAATTTCATTCTGCTGCAGAAAGTCAGCCATGTGTTCGGCCATTGCTTTCAAGCTGGAACACCATTGTAAAAAAAAAAAAAAAAATAAAAATTAAAAAAAAAATAATATATATATATATAGGGTCACAAGACTGTGTGTCCACTAATTGTGCATTCTTTTTGCTCCCACGCCAAGGGCACTTATTCTGGAAGAAAACTGGGCCATGACAATGGAGCATTCCAACACACCTGTCTGATCCTTGTTTGCTTTCTACCTTTTAAGCTTTAATAGTTTAGGTCACAGACAAATTGTATCCGAAGAAAAAATAAAGTCCCCAAAGGGAAGGCGTCTTTATCTGGAAATAAATCCAGAATACACAAAAAATAATCAAGAAAGACATCTTTATAAGAAAGGAGTCTTGATTCGCATTGTTTTTGCCGGGAGATTGCATGGGGAGAGGTTATCCATCTAGAATATCTAAGGGGCATGCAGGAAAACCATTATTCCACACTTTATGACTTACCTCGTTTCTTTTGTGTAGAATGGATCTTTTGCTGAAACACACAAAGAAAAGTTTCGTAAAAATGAGCACAAAAACAAAAATTTGTCACACCTGTGCTCTGCACCGAATTGTAATCATAAACATTTACTAAAAGCAGATTAAAAAACAAAATTGCTTTGATTAAAGCACAATAGAAAAATAGTTGATGGAAAGTGGTAAGGCCTCCTAATGGCAAATGAAAAAGAATCTCTGGAAATATAAGGAGGTCCACATGGCCTAGAACATTTTTTCAGAATAAAGATGCAAAATACTGGAATATAACATCATCTGGCACAAACTTAACATTTGTTTGTGATCCTATGTAATGACGCATACTGTTCTAAGTTAGATTCTAAAAAAAAACAAACAAAAAAATTGATGATTGTTTCAAGAACACTCTCTGAAACAGAAAACGAAGCTGGACTGAACATCTTTTGACACTCTCAATCCCATTTGATTTTGCCGACGTGTCTTCAAAGCCTTCGTTGTGGCTGACAAACGATGATGATGATGATGATGACAGTAATGATAATAATGATATGATGATAATCAGTAATGATGATGATGATGATGACAGTAATAATGATAATGATATGATGGTAGTATTTAAAGATAGTAATAATGGCAGAAGTAATCTCAGTAATAATAGTAGTTGGTGGAGAGGAACAGAAACAGTCAAATAACAGAAAGCAAACAGAACTACTGGATGATAATGATGATAGTATCGATGTGAAGTGTAGTAATATTAGAAATAATAATGATGGCTGAAAAAGGAATGAAATTATCGATGAGAAAAGGGCTTGCATTCCCACTGAAAGAGACGGAGAGAGAGAGACGGAGAGAGAGAGAGAGAGAGAGAGAGAGAGAGAGAGAGAGGGAGAGTGAGAGAATATGTGTGTGTGTGTGTGTGTGTGTGTGTGTGTGTGTGTGTGTTCTGTTCTGTTCTGTTTGGTTGGTTGGTTGGTTGGTGCCCATAGCTACATCTACATCTACACACATATGCACAGGAAAAAGGGAAGAGGGAAGAGAAACCCTTGTATGTGTGTGTGTGTGTGTGTGTGTGTGTGTGTGTGTGTGTGTGTGTGTGTGTGTGTGTTCTGTTCTGTTCTGTTCTGTTTGGTTGGTTGGTTGGTTGGTGCCCATAGCTACATCTACATCTACACACATATGCACAGGAAAAAGGGAAGAGGGAAGAGAAACCCTTGTAGAGTCAATAGATATGAAATGAAAAGAAAACCAGACGAATAAAAGGGAGTGGATCAGTATCTGAAAAAAAAAAAAGAAAAAAGATTGATGTGACAAACAGAGAGAGAGTGTAGTGAGAGGGGAAAGGAAGACAGCTGTAACTTGTGTGTGAGGTAAATAGCGGGAAGGGATGGTAGTGTGTATGTGTTGGTGGACAAAATAGTGGGCTGATATTGCAGGGGTGGATAGGTACATGCTACTTTAGGGTGTCGATGCTATGAGGGTGGATGGAAGAAGGGTATGGATTTAAATCTAAAACAATAAACAAAAAGAAACAAAAAAAAAAAAAGGGGGGGGGGGGGGGGGGGGGGGGGGGGGGGGGGGTAACATACCAACCTATGTACATGCACACACATAAATACACAAACACTCTTTTCTGTATTAAATACATAACTGTAAGCAAGTATTACTACTATAAATTCAACAAATAATGCTGGTGATGAGATTAGTAATAACACTTAACAGGACCAGTGATTGTAAATATAATGGTAGTGATAATAATGACAGTAATAATAACAATGACATTAGTAATGTTGATAATAATAATGGTGATGATGACAGTAATGATTATAACGATATGATGATAATGGTCATTTTAGTAATAATGGTATAAGTAATATTAGTAATAATAATATTAGGTGGAAAGGAGTTGAAATAGCTCAATGAATAAATAACCAGCAAACAGAACTGTTGGGTGATGATAATAGCAGACCTGTTTACCCCAAATTCATGTACCGGTAATATCTCAGGCAAAAGCCTGTAATTTGAAAAAAAAAAAAAATTAATCTTCATAATCACAATACTTGCGCAACTTTTAAAGATTTGGAGGAGCCGGTTGTTGGCGCATAAGACCGCTTCGTCGCCATCTTTGACAAGGTAAAAGATGCAAGGCACGCTGGGAAATGTCTTCTTACAGCTTTTGACCGAAACGGTAGCAGATGAAACTTCGCGTTATACAATTTTCTTTCTTCGATTTTTTTTTTGAGCCGTAATTCCGATTTTTTTTCCGTAAAAATTAGTGCAAAATTGTAAGGGTAAACAGGTCTGTAATAGTGATAGTAAACTAAAAAAATCTACCTAAGATATGGCGATACTTCTTAAAAGTTTTCAAATCAGCTCTCAACCAGCTCTCTGAGGACGAGTCAAACCTTGACTACAGAAAAACAAAACACAACAAGAACAAAACAAACAAACAAACAAAATATCCCCCCCCCCCCCCCCCCCCCCCATGCTGGAGGTGAGTACATCAGAAACTGATTCCAAATTTGTCCCTTTTCCTAAATTCCACCTGCTACGAAGATCTGACCGACTGACATTATAGTGACAAACAGCCAACGGTTTCACAGAAGGGAAAAAATACTTGCTCAATATCTTTCTTTTTCCTCAGAAACATTTTTTTCTCTCCAAAACAGCCTGTGGACCAAGATTTCTGTGAAAACTGGACGCCCTGGTGATTTAATTAACCTTGCAGCCTCTGCCCTATGTTTTCCATCCATTATACTGCACTTCACTGTTGATAATAAATGATAATAATAATAATAATGAATATTTCTATAGCGCAAATCCTAGATTAGCTCTAAATGCTTTACAATACAAGGACTAACGAAAACACGCACGCACACACACACGCGCGCCCATGCGCACACACACACATGCACACGCACACTCACACGCACACACACACGCACACAAACCACACACTCAGGCACGGGGAAGCAGATACGCACAGCACACACAGGAAAGCAGACACGCCCAACCCTCACGCACACCTTCGCACACACGCACTCACACAAACTGACATCTGTGTATGACTGGGACTTTTGAATTATCAGCCGAAATAGACGGTAAAAAGATGAGTTTTTAGTTTCGTTTTAAAAACTGGAAAAGAGTCACAGTGCCTGATGTCGTGTGGAAGAGAATTCCAAGTTTTAGGAGCCAGGAAGGAGAAGGAACGATCCCCCCTTCTTTTGCATTTGAATCTGGGAGGAACCAGGAGCAACGAGTCAGAAGACGAGCAAAGGGTTCTAGCTGGGCAGTATGAGTTTAGAAGGTCAGACAGATAGGCTGGAGTTCCAGATTTACCAGCATTGAAACAGAGGCATGCGATTTTATATGTCACCCTGGCTTTGACCGGCAACCAGTGAAGTCTGCGTAATAATAGTTGAGGGTGTTCTTTTAAAGGAGCTTTGAGGATTAGTCTAGCTGCAGTTTTGAACGTGCTGAAGTTTTTTGGTGAGGTAGTCGGGAAGGCCTGCTAGTAGAGAATTACAGTAATCGAGACGCGAAAGCACGAGAGAAGTGGTGAGAGTTTTGGTTGCTTCAGTGGTAAGGAGATGTCGGATAGCACCTATACGTCTAATTTCCAGAAAGCATATTTTACAGACATGGTTCACCTGTGCCTTCATATCAAGATCGCTGTTGATAAAGACACCAAGGCTTTTAATCTTTTCTGAGAAGGGAATAACAGTACTGCAGATCAGAAGTGAAGAATTTACAGAAAGAGCGGGTGTTATTGCTCCTGGTAAGCTGAACAGTAAGGCTTCAGTTTTGTCATGGTTTAGCTGAAGTTTGTTTTCAGCCATCCAGTCCCGAACGACGGACACACATTAAGACAATTCGCCCTTCATTTGGTCGAGATCAGAGGCATTCCCCGAGCGTCTTGGCTGGGTGTCGTCGGCAAACATCTGGTGAGGACAGGAGCGAGTTTCAAGGATCTGACAGAGAGGATGCATGTACATTACAAAGAGTACAGGTCCAAGGACGGAGCCCTGTGGAACCCCAGACTCCAGCTTGGCTAAACAAGATCTGACGTTGTTGACAACGACTGACTGTGTCTATCTGACAGGTATGACTTGAACCATTGAAGGGCTGTTCCTGTAACGCCGAAATAGTGCTGCAGACGTTGCACGAGAATGGAGTGATCAATTGTGTCGAAAGCAACGGACAGATCAAGAAGGGCAAGGATAGAAACCTTTTGTTCATCGGCAGCAACAAGGAGATCATTTACAACGCGAAGAAGAGCAGTTTCGGTACTGTGACCAGCACGATAGGCAGACTGAAAGGGATTTTGAAGACAGTTAATCTTGAGATGGGATAGGAGCTGTGAGAGAACAACTCTCTCTATGAGTTTGGAAACAAAGGGAAGATTTGAGACTGGACGGTAGCTTTTCAGCTGATTTGGGTCCATACCAGCCCTTTTCAGTAGAAGCCTGACAAGAGCGAGCTTGTGTTCCTTTGGAAACTCACCAGACTGAACAGACTCATTGACACGGCGGGTAAGAACGGGAATGAAGAGATCCGAGTTCTCAAACAGAAGTGATGTGGGTATCGGATCCAGTTCAGAAGTTTTGTGGGGCATGTCTTTCACGATCTTACTCACTGTGTCTTCAGACACTGGTGAAAAGAAAGCAAGGGGTGTTTCAACATCAGGACAGGTTTTGGGAACATGAGAAGTCTGCATGCTGTCGGTGTTCTGTCTGATTAATTGGATTTTGCTGTTGAAAAGGTCGCTGAACAATTGGGCAAGTTCGGTATGAGGAATGTTACTAGGGAGGGGGGACATGTTGATCTTTCCCAGCAGAGAGTTAGTTATCGCAAACAGTTCTTTACAAGTCTGACTTTCATTGATTTTGGAAGAATAGAAATCTTGTTTTGCTTCAACAAGTAAACAGTTTACCTCATCCTTCTTATGTGTGAAAATCTGCTTGTGTACTGTGAGACCAGTCTTCCGCCAGGCACGCTCCGCACCTCGACGAGCACGCTTGGCTTCATGCAGCACTGGAGTGAACCACGGTTTAGCTTTCTTGTTGGTGGGCACACGTTTAGGGGTCTTTGGGGCATGTCTATCAAGCAATGCACTGAGACGTGTGTTATAATCATTGACTGTAATGTCACGGGTGTCGGACAGAGTATTCTCAAGATCAGACCTAAACGATGATCTGTCAATGGCACAAAAATTCCTGCGCTGAACTACGTGGAGGGGAATACAGGCTTTTTAATATTAAGTTCACAAACAACTGACATGTGATCAGAGGTGAGGTAGTGGGAGACACTAGTCAACTGAACAAGGGGGTCAGACTGACTGTCAACAACCCAGTCAATGATATGACCTGACCTGTGGGTGGGTTCAGTCTCCATTCTACCTAACCAGGGCTACCTTCCTTTTTTTTCTTTTCTTTTTGGAGAGAGAAAGGGGGTAATGGGGGCAGGGCCTCATTTTCTGTGCCACTTCAGACTCATTAACCCCATGCTGCTCATTTCCGCTCCCCACCTACAGCCACACCCTCAACTGTCCTGGCGCAACCCCCTCAGCACAGGCAATCTACAGGGAGCAGTGATGTGTGTCAAGTCATCAAAAGGCAACCTACCACAGGAGACACTCGACTACAGCTGTTTGACACTCGACTTAATTGCTGTTTGGTGGTGCCTGTCCTGATCCTGCATTCACTGGACACTACCTGTCAAGCCTGCTGCTGACAACAATAACTGCTTAGTCGTGGAGCCAGCAGGAGTAAGCATCTTCCTTTGGAGGGTGCCACCATGTCCCTCCACTGACAGTCACCATGAACTTGCTGATTCCAGCAAGCTCCACATAAACCCTACAAAGGCACAGATGTGGAGAGGAAATGAATATGAAGTCACCATGAGAGCATGGCATAAAGGGCCAGAAAATCTGAGATCTTGTTTTGTCTGTGCTGATTGATATGCATGAGGATGAAGGTGATGCTATGGCCTGCCAGTCTGATCAGGGACTGCATGACAGGGCTCTATTCTATGCCATGATCTACCAGGCCTGAGTAATACAGACACTTGCAGTGCTGGTCATGAAAGTTTGTTGTTGTTTTTTTTTATGAACACATCAAAAGAAAATTAAAAAAAAATCAATCTGCAAAGTCCTTCTATTTCTCACTTAAGGGAAAACAAAAGTCATCGCTTCAATGTTACAACCAACACCCCCCCCCCCCCCCCCACACACACACAACCCACACCCACACACACACACACACCCACACACACAAAGAACTTACTGACTGATTTGGAGTCTAAATATTGAAATCTATGCCGATTCTTGCCCAGATCTGCTATCTGATTTAGCAAAGACTTGGCTTGATTCACCTTCCCTGTGGAAGCACACAAAGTCACAAGGTATCAAAGTGTCATAATTAAAGTAATCACAATAACAATAATGAAGATGTGATATCTGTACTCTTAAATCATGACTCCTTAACAGAACATGTGTTGCCTCTGAAGCACCGACAACAAAACCATCTGATCTCTTAGCTTGGTGTTCCATAACTATGAGGAATAAAGGAGCATATCACAGTATCAGTCATATACAAGTTTAGTATTTGATCAAAAATAAGACTGGAATAAACCTTTCCTTGATTTGTGAGAGCTGTACAACCTTAGTCATGAGTGATATGATGTAATAGTTCCAACCGACACACGAGATCTTTATCACAAGACACCACCACTACACTCATATGACACTCCTGATCACATCTACCTCAGGAATGGTTTACGAGCGTTCCAAACTTTTCATCAACAACCTTCAGACGGTAAGGCTATAAGCTGGTTATTGTGCAGGCAAAATAACCTGTCTACACCTATTTTGAAGTGCCCAGCGAATGAGGACTATCACAAGCAAAAGCCATGCCTTAAAGGAATTTTTTTCTTTTTTTCTTTCTTTTTTTTTTTTTTTTTACATATTTGGAGTGTATTTTGCAACTGCTTTCTGGGTTTGTCCATGATCTGGTTGTAATGTAAACCATCTTTTGCCCTGGTGTGACTGGAGCGACAATTTTGTTTGTCCACAACAATCTTGAGCTGTAATCAGCATGCTTCTCAAACTACCAGAAATATTTAGGGCTTCATTTTCCTCTAATCTTAGAACTACATGACTGTGGGTGGGGAGTGGGGTGGGGCGTGATGGTGGTGGTGGGAAAAAAGGTTGACTGGAACATGGCACCAGCGCTTAAGCTGAGTTCCTGTGTACTGAGGGGTATGTTTTCATGAAAAAAGGACAAAATCGTAATTTCATAATATGCATTTAAACCTATGCAAAGCATATACAACTCATAATATACGCACAATGCATTCGCAGCATTTATTGTCTTCTCATACATCAGCACAAGACATGTTTTTCTTGATTATGATTTTTGTTTCTTTTCTAAAGGAAAGCAAACAAATCTATTTTATTTGATCTGATCAACATGCTGACTGTGCCAAAAATTGTTTGGGAGAAATCTTTTCAGATTATAGACAAGACTCGACTTGGGATTTTCAGCCCTACAGCCGCTTCCATGATAAGCTAGATTATAAACAACATGATCTGATACATCAAGAATAGGACCAAGGTCTACATTACCTGCAACCTCTTCCGCTAGACTACGCTGAACAACATTAAAATTTCCTACAGCATCCCACACATGCTCTCTTTTCTCCCTGTCCAGTTTCTCTCTACTCAGACAAGACGCACCTTGTCAGGCATTCAACCATGTTGCTCACCTTCTATGAACTGTGTGGTTATGACCACAAAGGCAAACTCCAGCGTGCCTTGGAGCTGTGAGGCGTCGCAGGTCAGGTCCCCCAGCAGGGAGTAGCGCAGGATGTAGCTTCGGAACACCTCCACATAGCGCCTCCAAAACTTCTGGCCCTGGAGGATACACACAAATCAACAGAATGGAAGGTCTTTTTTTTAATTTCTTTTTGTTTTACATGGTGAACAGCTAGTTGATTATCATTTTGGTGATATTTTTTTTCTTTAGAACGCCTAAACATTACTGAAAGGGGGGTTGGCAGGACTTCACTCCCCCCCACCCTCCCCTATCCTCCTATTTTCTTAGAGACTGGAAAAAAAAACTTGAAGTTTCTATACAAGTGCTTCGCCCAACAGAGTATGTCCATGATTTGCTGCAGCCATACAGATTTAATCAAAATAGACTTGTTTAATTAAGTAAGTGACAGAATAACAAGAAGTGAAAAAAAAAAAAATCAAATAAAAAAAAAAAGACAGCAAAAAAAAGCTCATGACAGATCTACACACCGATAAATTAAATTTGAAATATTTCAAATACAAACAATTAAACTCAGCCATCAAGACTTGAAGACACAGTTATTTCCAAGTTTACTTCCAAATGCACTGTCATTCCATCTATACCCCCCCCCCCCCCCCACCCCGCCCCTTCACCACATCATTTTCTTAAATAACACATTTGCATACCCTCTCTTCTCTTTCTACTACTCACCACCCCTCTTCAACACAAACATACAAACACAATTCAATCTCCCACTTTGAAAACAACAACAAAAGACAAATGATAAAACTAAAATTAACGATACAGTTATAAAACGCTCTCTTTATTTAAAAAAAAAAAAAAAGTTCACCTGGTCAGTCCACATGCGGCAGAAAGTAGCTTTATGCCTGGCCAGGTAATCGTAATCCTGGGGAATCATTTCCTCATCAAACAAGGCTCCATCATTGTCACTAAGTCGTATCTTCCTCATTTTGCTGATGGTGTAGATGCCTTGCCTCCAAGCTTCTGATTAACACCTAAACTCACTCTCTGCCACTGTATCAGCCCAACACAACTCGATTAGGGCAGTCTCTGTATAAATTCAGACTGTGAGTCTGGTCACAATACACCCTCTATTGGTCGAGCACAACAAGGTTAAGGCAGTTCGGATGACTCAAAGTGTGAGGTTTGGTAGAAAGCAAACACACCCTCTGCTGGTCTAACACAGGAGGTTTAATGTAGCCTGGATGAGTGTAACTGTGGAGATTCTGGTAACCAGCCAACACACCCTGTGTCTGTTGAACAAAATTAGATTACAGCACCCTAGATCATTCCAGCTGTGGAGAGTTTCGTATCATTTGAGTGAATACACTCTCTGCAGGCTTGTCTGGCAAGATTATGGCAATGTGGATGACTAAAACAGTTGAGATTGATAAACAGCAAGCACACTCTCTAACAAAGGTTTCACTGTCTGGATGACTCTTAAGTCTGTAGTCTAGATAGAAACCAGCAAGCACTCTGTTGGTGTAACGATAATAAATGACAAGACGATGGCAGTCTGGATGACTCAATGCACACTCTTTCTGTCACTCTTTCTGTCAAGTATTGTAAGGTAATGGCAATCAGCCTGGAGATTCTTGGAGTGAGAAAGCACACTTTCTCTCAGAGAAACATAGGTTCCGGCAATCAGGTTGACACAAACTGTAGTGATCTGCTGCACTTCTCCAGTGTTGGATAAAACTGCACACACACACACACACAACACACACACACACACACACATACACACACACAATTTACACTTTAACAGAAATGAATAAATCATCATGTTAGGTCTGATGGTTTGTCTTGTTTGTACAAGTCTGTAAACAGATTACACATCTGCATGTACTTTCAAATGAATCATAATTAAAATTCCACAAAAGACACTACATTGGCTCAATTTCCCAATTGTTTAAGCTGTAAGTTTAACTACACAGAGTTTGGTCACCAACCCTCAGACTGTGCATAACAAATATGAAAAGATGCTCAAACAGGGAAGGAAAAAAAAGCATCAGTTCCACAATTTCCAATCTGGAACTGCTGGTCCCCAATGCCCCCCCCCCCCCCCCCCCCCCCCATCTTTTTTTTTTTTTTTTTTGCTTTTGCATAAAATTGAAATGTCAAAAAGAAATCAGCAAAAAAGAATCATTAGTCATTTAGTAGCTCCTCCACCTCCTATCCCCTACTCAGGGTTAAAAAAAAGGAGAGAAGCCAAAGCATACCAATCAGATATTTCCATGATTTTAAAGAAGCACTGTTCAAATCATGGAGGCTGGAGAGATGGTGGAGTGGAAACATGAGGAAGGGTGTCAATACTGAATGACAACTGAAGAGGAATGGTAATATTTCCACCTTAAATACATTTCTTCTAAGTGTGTGTGCTATTACAAATGTGTCAGTGTGTGTGTGTGTGTGTGTGTGTGTGTGTGTGTGTGTGTGTGTGTGTGTGTGTGTGTGTGTGTGTATGTTCCCCTGTCCTACTCCTAGTGAGGACATGTTTCAGTTCAGCAAATATCACCATCAGAAAGTACCGGTAGTAATGGGGAAAAGAATTCTAAGTAACAGATGTAGAGCAGTGGTATCAAATTAAATGCTTTTCAATCCTGAAAGGTAGTACTTGAAGAATCTTGCAATTTGTTTAAATGAAAAAAAAAAAAAAAAAAGGGGGAGTGGGGGGGGGGGGGGGGGGGGGGGGTGTGACAAAAACTGAGACTCGGACATCTTTCTCCTACACAGTGATGAAATCAGCTCGACACTACAAGTACATTTTGCCTTCCCTGGCTCATACATCTTCTGAATCTACAGACTTAAATCTTCAGTTTCTTCCTTCTCCTTTTCACAGAAAGTGTGCACGCTTAAGCACCACAGCCACCGCCATTTGATACTGCACTCCTTGTAACTGCATGTTTCCACATCGAATGAGACATAGCAATTTAAATTAGCATGCTCACAGCTGTGCTAACTGGAAAAAAGGTCACTTGTGCACAAAAATGTATGACCCTTAAACCACCCATGAAGTAAACAATGAAGCACACAGTATGATTCTGGAACAGGTAATTCAAGAACACCATTTGATAATATGACCATGGCTCTGCAGTAAAGCAAAACTTTGGGCACCAGAAACAGATCAGCATTCAGTGATCAACAAACTTTTTCTAGACAAGCTGAGCCAGCAGTATCAAAATAATTATCCCATTTTCCATTCTAATACTTGCATCTTAGAAGGGCAAAATGACATTAACTACTAAATTGATTTATGTCCTAAGTAAGGGCAAAGGTTACAATTTTCTTTCTTTCTGTCGTTTTATTAATAACAGAAATGATATTTTGTACATAAAGAGCTTAGAACAAGGAATGTCATGAATTTTCATTTCAGGCAGCAGAGAATTTTTTTTCCCAATAATGTTTTGAAATTAACAAATGATTAACACAATGAGAGCAAACTTCCTGTTTTACCCTTCCGAAAATAATAAGCTGTTTCATATTTGTAGCAAGAGATGTAAAATTAAAAAAAAAAAAAAAACCTACAAGGGAGAGATCTATAATGTTGCTTTCATCAAGAAAGTAATCTACAGATCATTATTATGCCTGATTCACAAAACTTTGCTGTTCACAAAGAAATTTCAACTCAAATGCAATCTGGACATATCAGAGCATGCATATGTGCACATTTATACTCCATATGCAGATAAACACATTAGCTGACATACAGACAAGTCACTGATCAGTTGCAACATTCACATCAAACACACGCACACTCACACTCACTCACACACACAGACATGTGTGATCAGTCCATAATGCATGTAAACACTGACTTGGAAGGCTCTCTTCAAGTTCAATGGGTCTATCTTTCCAAGTCCAATCACATCTTAAGAATGGATTAAAAGTTGAATGGGATTTTCAGATCATAAAGTCTATAAAATCATCAAAATGCAGTAATTTTTCGTCTATATCTTCCTTTTTGTTTTAAACTGATAGTAACACTGACCAGAGTTTGGGATTGAAAGTTACCCAAAGTAAAACTAAAAGCCTCTTCACACAGCTGATGCTGTACACCCACTGGTGATATATATTTTACTTACGACAAAGTGGTTAATAGATTTACTTACCTCCTTGATTAACTTTTTGCCATATATCGAACCTGGTTTTGGCATGTTACTTACCTGGTCATACTGCAATGGTATCTGTTAGCTACAGCAAAGTGAAAGTACTCCGTAAATTATACTTGTCATATGCGAGTGTTTTACTTAAAGCATCAATGGCAACGCAAAGAACAGGGCCGCTCTACATTTGATAATTGTGTTCTTGAACACTGTACTGCATCAGCTTTTTTTTTCCTTTTTGTCAGAGTGCAGTTAGTTTAGCAACAATCTTAAGATCAAAAATCAAAATGTGTGGTTCCTACAAGTACAAGAAATGCAAGATTTGAAACTTACACCAACATAAGCAAAAAGGCAGTCAGGTGGTCGATGTCCTTTGCAAAGATGGCGTGCTTGAGTAGCTCTTCATTTTCTATATTATTACCAAAAATCTAGCTACTAACATCGGGGTTTTCCGAACATACGTCGTTTTACTTATGCCACGGGTTTCGGGTTGCGGATCTTACCAAATTATCTGCATGATAAAATTTGTAAAACACTACATATCCTCGAACAAACACAACACGGAGCCAATCATTATTTCATCATGCATCATTATTGCATCACTTCATGTACAAAATCTGCAATTTGTGACATTTATAATATATTGTTAGAACTACTGCGAGTACCTGTTCTACAAAACTCCTCTGAGAAGGAAACAAGTTGTGACCAAAACGCGGGAGATATAACGCATCACTTCCTTAAGTATCTATTTGTTTAAACAAAGAACAAATGCTTTCATTCAAAAATATTGTAAGGCATAAAGCAGATGACAAAATCTTAAGCAACAATTCGTAGAAGTAGAACGGAAATTGTGTAAACAAAATATTGCGTGTACTACCTCTTCTTGTCTGCCACCATGCGTCCGTAACAACGTCACTTCCTTTCTTCCGGTGACGCCGTTTCATTTTCTTTCCTTCTTCTCGTTCTTCTTCTTTCTAAAAGGCTGGTTCACTCAAAAACGAGTAGGTCACCAGCGTCTTCTTCTTCTTCTTCTTCTTCTTTTTGTACTTCCAGTTCTTATAGAACAGGGAGTACTTTAGAATGGGAACGAAGAAATGCTGTCCGTGTGGGGGTGTGTCCGTGGTCAAAATGTGTTCCACTCGCTCCAGACAAAACTACTGGGCCGATCTTTCTGAAAATTTGTAGGTATGTTCATTATGGGCCACGGATGATGCCCGATGTTTTAGTTTACCGCTGTAGCCGTTATTAACGGCTGTAACGGCCTATAACGGTTTTTCTTCTTTATGGAATATCTCAGAAAGTACTTGGCCAATTTATAAGCGGTTTGGATGATCTTGGGACAAATCGGAGCCTTTGTCCATATGTAAGTGATGTAATGCTGAAAATGGATTAAGCAACCGTTAAAAACCGTTATTCTGCCGTTATTTCTTATTGGTGGATTTTAATGAAGTTTGGTATACAGAAAGGTTATCATACACAAATGGCACTTCTATATAGTGTTTCAAAATTTGACCGTTAAAACCGTTATTCTTGACATATTGTCCGATTTGGATGAAATTTCATATGTACACAGGCTTTAGCCCAGTGAGGACTAAAATACCGGTTTCAAAAGTGTATATCGGTTATATAACTGTTAAACCGTTATTTTGCCGTTATTTTTTTTTG
>CM065721.1:72836335-72858835 GCA_033310375.1 Conus canariensis
CCCCCCCCCCCCCCCCCCCCCACACACACACACACTTGAAAACCCTCCCTGGCCACCCGCAGTAAATGGAGACCTGATTCAGGTCAGGGAAGGTTAAAGGCGGTGGAAGGAGACGGAGGCACTCCTGCGCTGGGGATCACCCAGCAGGACTAGTCATATGATGCATCCGAAAGCATTAAGTTCTTCGTAAATGGCATTTATACTAAATTTCGTCCACAGATACACAACTTTGAAAAAGATGTAACCTGTCAGCGTGTTTTATATCATGACTAGGGAATCACGCACGCCACACCACACACACACACACACACACACACACACACACACACACACACACACACACACCACACACACACTTATAGGTGCATACGCACGCAACTGCACACATACACGAATATAGGCACCTGCGCACATACACATTATATATACACACGCACGCACGCACGCACGTACACATATACACACTCACCAGAGAGAGAGAGAGAGAGGAGAGCAACATACGCAGAGAAATACAACAGAAGGAACAACAGCCTGCACACGCGCATGCGCGTTAAATCTACGTCCTTTTTAAGAAGATAAGTGATTGCTTGTCCTTCATATTCATTGTCCTGAACGTTGTTGATTTTGCCTGAAGAAGACCAGAGGTCGAAACGCGTCGTGATTTGTCCTGTAATTTTGCTTGTTCCGTTTGTCCGCGGAATAGTTGTAATTTCTCTTTAAAATTTGTTTCAGTTTCCGCCTGCCGTCAACTCACTTTGAAACTATCATTTTCAGCAAATATCTTTAATGCTAAAAAGAATAACAACAACAATAAAAACAACAACAACAACAACAACAACAACGAAATTTTCTCACAAAATTCTGGTGGAACAAGAATTGCTTTATACAGATATAAAAGACATATCAAATGACATAGGCACATAAGGTAGCAAATATTAAGTTCTATTCTGTCAATAATGGATTCTTTATTGTCATGCACACTAGTAGAGGTGCAGGTATAAATGAACATGTCACTAAATGTAGAACTGAGACCAGATACAGACATATAGCTATCCAAATATAGCTAGCTATCCAAATATAGCTATGCAAGACTACAGGAATTCATCACTTATGGTGAATCAAACAAATAAGAGTGGACTAAAGCAGCAAATACATGTCTTTCTTGTCTCAATGTTAACAGGTCTTTACAACAACTATGTGAGTTAATTGTAAATTTTACATTACTGCGAAAACCTCGGAAAGCAGGTGCTAAACGTACAAAAATCCCAAATAGACGTATCAAGTACAATAAATAAATGAATAATGTACAATGTCAAAGTTCTTTTGATGTACATTTGAATAATTTTATCGGCAATCTGTCAATTAGAGGCGAACAAGTACTACAGTGTCTGATTGAATTTGATCACTAGCATGCACTTTTCGCCCCTGAGGAAGGGTTCCCATGCATGAAGACTTAGCAACAACGACCCTTGCTCTGGAAGTTAGTTGAGTAATATGCAGAGAGCGAGAGAACGTATTTCATAGTGAGTGGCTCATTTTGTAGAACTACGCATCATGGAGCCTATATTAAAGTCTGAATCATACTGATTTGCAAGTACATATTCATATTTCTTTTTTTTTTTTGTACGACAAACGGCACTCCATTGCATCGTCCATGAATACAACAACAACGCAAATTTTAACACAGGCACATCTTGATGTTTACCAAGAACACAATCAGAAAAAAGCAGGGAGATACTTTTCTAAGCGGAGGGCAGATCTTTAGCAGAGTTCACAATGTACACAATGTCCGTTAATTCCTTCGTCTCAATCAATAAGAAGAACGCTTTGAAAAGGTTCGTAATGGTCATCTTCACTCGGCGATCCCAGTCTTTTCTGGATGTCTATTCGTTCTTCGGTTCTTTAATCAATGTTTTTTTCCCCTCTTTTCTTCAGTGTGTGTGTGTGTGTGTGTGTGTGTGTGTGTGTGTGTGTGTGTGTGTGTGTGTGTGTGTGTGTGTGTGTTTGTGTGGTAAAAGGTCGTGTATTTCATTTTATGAAGAACTAAATATGCATATCGCCATCGTGATCTGGAAAACGTTTGAAAAAGAAAAAAGAACGAATCAATAATAATCATCGTCATCATGATCATCACCTCACATGAACTGAATGTAAACTGAGTTTGATACACAGCTCGGATGTGTGTCTGTATTAAGCACCTGATGTCTATAGCACCTCGTGCAGTAATTTGCTGTCGCCTAACAGCTCAAGAGTCATTCGTTCACAACTCAGTGACTTCAATCCAAGACCATTATGCAATGTTGCCACGTCAAATTTCTCTGTTGTCTTGCGTCCACTAAAGTCTCCTTCACGGGTATTTGTCCCATTTCATAGCTAAAACATTTTTTGTTTTGTTTTGTTCATGTATCTATTCATATCTTCAATATTTACCCCAAAATCCTTTAAAAGGTAGGTCTGACATTGGAGGTAATCTTAATGATTTCTTTATACATGCAAGGAAAAAATGTTCGGGGTGGGGGGGGGGGGGGGGGGTCTTTAAATGGAGAGAATCGTTATCTGGAAGTCTGCATCTTTTTGCTTGTCTGGCCAGAAGAAGACTCACAGGTGGAAACGCGTTGCTTGTATGTGGTTATTTGTCCCAATTGTTCAGCGGTCTAGTAATTCTACTTCTCTGAAGTAATACTGAGAGGTTTCACTGTAGCTTACACGTGCCCACCGTGATGAATGGTGTCACTCGTTGCTTTTGCCACTGGCGTGCCGGAAGCAAGGCAAAACTGTGTTGTGGGCTGCTGTCCTTGTCCAGAAAGGAACCAGTTCAGAGAGATTCTGCTGACCTCGGAACAGCCTTTAGCAGTATTCCTGTTCGAAGTGCACGGACGCCAATTTCTTTTTGTGGGCAGAGAGAGGCCGCAAAATGGACAGGGAATGTCGTCCTTCGTGGTGTGCAGAAAACCGTCCGAATGTCTGACCTGGGTGAATCTCTTGTTGCCAGAATGACGCTTGAAAATCTCCTCGTCCTCCTGGCTGAAGACTCTGCTGCTTCCAGGCCGGACCCGTTGGCTTTTGGGGATGGAAGGTCTGGTAGAAGTAGACGCCAAGGCCCCGGCAGGCTCCACAAAGATGGGGTCACTGCCGCTTCTGCGATGGGAGGAGATTCTCCTGGCGTTCTGGCAGTCATCCTGGGGTTGCTCCTGATTGTGGCCAGCGATGCTCTTTCGGTGGACAAAGACAGCCTGGCCGGACAAAGGTCCAGCACGTGAAGGTCCGTCACTTCCTAACGACTCCTGTTCGCGATCATGAGAAGAGGATTTTTTGCCGTCATAACGAAGAGAAGAAGAGGACTCAGACTGGCCTTGTGAGTGACTGTCCTTGTCACCTTCCTGGGCTGGTTCTCGCTCTTGAACGAAGATGGTGTTGCTCTGTCGCCGACCAGAGAGGCGGCATTGGAGATGCTCGTGACAGATAGTCGATTTCTTCCTTGTGGAGGGAGACGTTTGAAGGTCTGTCCGAAGACAGCCTGAGGCTGGTGTTGCTCTGTCGCCGACCAGAGAGACGGGCATTGGAAGCTGCCTGTGACAGGTAGTCGATGTCTTCCTTGTTGAGGGAGACCTCTGAAGATCTGGCTGAAGAAAGCCTGAGGCTGGTGTTGCTCTGTCGCCGACCAAGAGACGGGCATTGGAAGCTGCCTGTGACAGTAGTCGATGTCTTCCTTGTTGAGGGAGACCTCTGAAGATCTGGCTGAAGAAAGCCTGAGGCTGGTGTTGCTCTGTCGCCGACCAGAGAGACGGGCATTGGAGGCTGCTTGTGACAGGTAGTCGATGTCTTCCTTGTTGAGGAGACCTCTGAAGGTCTGACCGAGGACGGCCTGTGGAGTCCAGATGGCGGCCTGGACAACTGTGGAGTCTGGTCCGACTGGGCACTGGTGAAGGTGGTCTCTTGCTGCAAGGTCTGCGCGAGTCGTAGCTGCCTGCTACTGTAGCTCTGTAGCAGTATCCCTGCTGCTGGACCCGTGTATCTGCCCGTTTCTGAAATAAACATGGTACAGAGAGATAATTCTAGGTGTTATCTCATTAAAAAAAAAAGGGGGGGGGGGGGGGGGTGGGTGGGGGGGGGGGGGGGGGGGGGGGGGGGGGAATCACCGCTGCGAAAAGAGAGACGGCCAGGAAAGAGCTAAAACGTTCTTTTCTGTGTGGTGCACTTTTCAAACCGCATACTTTTGATGGAAATGAGAGACCATAGTTATGTATAGTATGCAGTGAAGGACGACCATTGGTTTGTTCGAGATGCGTGATTCGTTTGTTCGTGTTTGGCGGATACCGTACTTAAATTTTTTTTTTTTTTTTTCTTTTAAGATTTGTTTAGATTTCCGTCTGCAGTCGCCTCACTTTGCAACTACTGTTAATTGCACTTTTTGACCTAATTTCTCTGAAAAGAGAAGGTTGAACTCTAAGTGTCCCTCACCTGAACGTTATTGTACAGATGTTCAAGTGACCGTGACGCCACGATCCTCACTGATGTGAATTGTAACGTGAATGACAATGCAGTTGTCTATGTACTAGGAATTTACAAGTAACAGGTATGTATACTCAGAGGCATAAAAAAACGCGAAAACAAACTGTATAGAAATTTTGATGTAATTTGGCCAACGATTCCTTTGAACTGGTAATAGAAAGTGAGAAAAAGCAATCAAACACCGCAAAAGTGTCCTTTCAAAGTTCATTCTGGTAGAAAATAAGGTCACATGAACTTGACCTTGACCCTGTGTTAACAGCAGAATGTCAGTATCTGGTGTGACCACCTCGAGCATTGATCACAGCTGTGCACCTGCGGTACATCGAGCGCACTAGAGTGTTGGTCTGCCTCTGGGGACTTGCCACCACACCTGGCCCACAGCGACAGCAAGCTGAGCTGCTGTCTGGGGTCTGGGATTGAGCTGTTCAACTGCCTCTGAAGGGCATCCCAGAAATGCTCTATTGGGATAAGGTCGGGAGAACGGGCTGGGTGAGGCAGCAGATTGATGTTGTTCTGCCTCAGGAAGTTCTGCGTAGCACGGGCAGTGTGCGGCCTTGCGTTGTCCTGCTGAAACAGGTTCTGTGGATGCCGCTGGAAATGCGGCAGGATGTGGGGCCTCAGGACTTGGTCGATGTAATGAACAGCAGTGACCCCGTTACCACGTCCTGGACCCACATTCTGGAAGATGACTGGCCCAATACGGCGATTCATGCCGATAGCCCCCCAGATCATGATGCTTTCACCACCCCATGGGTCCCTTTCGGTGATGTTGGCATCCGTGAAGTGTTCCCCCGCTCTTCTCCAGATCCGGATGCAGCCATCGCCTGGGTCGACGCAGAACCGGCTTTCATCACTGAAGAGGACTCGGCCCCAGTCTCGATGGCGCCAATGCACGTGGATCTGTGCCCACTGCATACGGTTCTGGCGATGCTGGAGTGTCAGGATAGGTCGCCGGGCTGGACGCCTGCATTGGAGACCAACTGTGTTCAGTCGGCGACGCACAGTCCTGCTGCTGATTGGCCTGCCATGGTTGCTGACGGTGTTCTGGCTGTGTTGGCAGCGGTTTGGTAAGGCTCCCGTCGATGCTGACGCAGAAGATGGCGGCCTTGGGCTGCTGTGGTGACCCTCGGTCTGCCGCTCCTCGGTCTGTCATCAGTGGTGTTTCTTGCTTGAAAGCGGTCCAGAAGGCGATAGACGGTGGAAATGTGGACTCCGAATGCGATAGCGACCTGCCTCATTGGAACCCCAGCCTGCAGTTGCCCCATTGCTATGCAACGATCTTGACGAGAAAGTCTCGGCATTATGTTGGCGCCGCTGGAAGGGATAATTTGAACTTTTTGGGGTTTGGAAATTTATAGCCCCACAATCGGGGCCACATTGAGTTGCAATTCACATTGATGCACGTGGCGTAGGTAGTCCACATGGCAAATGCACTCCTCGTGCCAAAAACGCTGACCCGGCAACATTCACCCACTGTTACGAGGTTACAACCGGCCAAGACACCACGTACTGCTAATGTTGCACGTGACAGCGACATTCCTTACGTCCTGTTCACAATGTGAACAATCGTGCACTGTCTCTATTTTTCGCGTTTTTTATGCCTCTGAGTATATTACCGGACCAAAGAAGACGAACAAGAGTGAAATAATGATGAGTAAATCATTTCTGTTATGGGCTGAAGCAGAAGATTTTAGATCAATCTCCATTTCTATTGTTGCAACACTGGAGCCGAGGCCCGAAAAGCTGGGGCATACAGAACCCAGAATGTGCACGAGAAACCCCAGAATGTGGCACCGAGAAACCCCAGAATGTGGCACCGAGAAACCAGAATGTGGCACCGAGAAACCCCAGAATGTGGCACCGAGAAACCCCAGAATGTGGCACCAAGAGCGAGTAGAAGAGTTCTGAGTGAACGCTAGTCTATCCCCCCCCCCCCCCCCCCCCCCCCCCCCCCCCCCCCCCCCCCCCCCCCCCCCTCCTATGGTTTTGTGTCACACCACGCTTCTGATCCTGTCATTGTTTCGCTTCGCCCTATCATTTTATCCGCCCCCCCCCCCACCTCTCCCCCCCCTCCCCCTGTTCCCTTCTCCCCTTCCTCATTGTTCGTGATGGGTCTGATCACAGTTATTTCGTTCAGATCCGCCTCAAGTCCCGAGATGGCTTCGGAGATTCGGAAAAAGGGCGATGAATTCGATTGTCCAGCACAAAATTTATTCGCTCTTTATATTTTCAGTTTACCGCTAAGTCACCGTATCAAAGTTTGTGGTCAGATGAAAAGTGTGTATTGGATTATGGAGCCAGAAGACAGATAGACAGGCAGCCACACAGAACACGTTTTATATGTTAGATAAGCTGATTTGAATAATTTAAAATGAAAAAATAATAAAGTTTATAAAAACCTTTTGGTGGAAGTCGAACCCTTTGAGAGTGGAGACTGACGTTTCAAGCCATAGGCCCGTTGTCAAGGTGAAGAGAGGAGGACAGTGTAGACAGGAAAACCCATGTGAGAATTGGGTGAGAACATCTCATTTAATTATTAAGTTAGACAAGTTGGTTATTAAGTTGGTTTTTCTGTCTACACTGTCCTCCTCTCTTCTCTACACTTTGACAACGGGCCTATGGCTTGAAGCGTGTCTCCACTCTCCAAAGGGTTCGACTTCCACCAAAAGTTTTTTTTATAAACTTTATCATTTTTTCATTTTCACCACGAACCGTACAGTCAACTTTTGTCTCTTCCTTTGTTGAATAATTTAGTTCTATCTTTTAATTTCAATGTTTAAAATGAAATAATTTTGATTCAATAATTTGACTAGCTTTGTGATGATAAAAAGGAAAGAACATAATTGCCTTTGTTTGTCGACACAGATTTTGTACGAGGGAAAAGAGTTTACGAAAGATTGATGCAATGGTTTGATAGATTACGAAGCGCATCTAGGGAACGTTTCGCACATGGATAATACATTTTTTTCCTCATCGTTTTTTCTTACTGCCCGGCCGTCCCTTCCCTTTACACATGTTTGATTTTTTTTTTTTTTTTTTTTATAGAAGCATTTCTTTATTAATCAATAATGTGTATGAAGCAGCAAGAAGAATAGCTTATGGTATGCTTAGTGACAAAGAAATTACAACAATAAACATATCAACGGAACTGCATTATCAACATTGATACGAAAAAGAGAAACAAAAATGCTAAGTGTTGTAAGGTGGAAATTGTATGAAATCTTAAATGAAATTACAAACTAAAGGAAAGAAAACAGAACGGAACAAAACAATCTGATAATAATGCCATCAAGCAATCTACACAACAACAAGTGTTACGACTCTTACGATTCTGTTCCATGCTGCTGCTGTTTTGCTGTTGTTGTTCAGTTTTTTGTTTTTGTTTTTGTTTTCTTCGTCCTCCTTCTCCTTCATTCAACAAGAAAAATTATCCCGAATCTTCAAAACTTCTCTCCTTCTTTTCGTTTCAGTTGGATTTCAGTTATCTTGACTTCTTCACTGTCGGTTACTGTTGTCCTCGTTGTTGTTCATTTTGCATAATCGCCTATTTCGAAATGTACCATTTGTTTCGCATGGTTCTGAAACCTGATAGCGCGGACGCGCGCACATGTGTGTGTGTGTGTGTGTGTGTGTGTGTGTTGTGTGTGTGTGTGTGTGTGTGTGTGTGTGTGTGTGTGTCTGTCTGTCTGTCTGTCTGTCTGCGCGCGTGTGTATGTGCATGTCTGTTTGGGGGGGGTGGGGTGGGGGGGATGGGGGTGGAATTGAGAGGAAGAGGTACGATCGCGTGGAGTGTGTGTGTGTGTGTGTGTGTGTGTGTGTGTGTGTGTGTGTGTGGTGTGTGTGTGTGTGTGTGTGTGTGTGTGTGTGTGTGTGTGTGTGGGTGAGAGAGAGAGAGAGAGAGAGAGAGAGAGAGAGAGAGAGAGAGAGAGAGAGAGAGAGAAGAAAAATTCTTTATTTACGAGGATAATAGATAAGCACTGATGTGCTTTTTCTACATCCAGTCCACGCCATGAGTAGGGTCAACAATTCAAAATAAGACAAGACAACAAAAGCAGCATGCAAAAAGTGACTAGAACTACAATACGATACGGACAAAAATGAAACAAGAGAGAGAGAGAGAGAGAGAGAGAGAGGAGAGAGAGAGAGAGAGAGAGAGAGAGAGAGAGAGAGAGAGACGCAGGAGCGAAAGGAGTGCAGGGAAGGGCGATAGAGAGAGCGAGAGGGAGAGAGTGGGTGCGGGAAAGAGCGTGTTTAGAACAATCTGACAATCAAGAAATTCCAAGGAGATGCAAGACAATCGATTTTGAAGCACCAGAGAGAGAGAGAGAGAGAGAGAGAGAGAGAGAGAGAGAGAGAGAGAGGAGAGAGAGAAGAGAGAGAGAGAGGGAGAGAGGAAGGAGAGGGAGGGAGGAGAGAGCGAGAGAGAGGAGTGGAGAGAGAGAGAGAGAGAGAGAGAGAGAGAGAGAGAGAGAGAGAGAGAGAGAGAGGCGCACTGAACACCGCCAAATGAATTCATGAGCAGTGCAGTGTCTCTTTGAATGGGTTACTTCACGACAACGGCCTAATATTAACCGATCCCCGTGGCCGGCAAACGCTGTTGCAAAGGACAGGACAAGCTTGGGTATGGCTGTTATGGGGGAGCGGGACAGTAATGCCACCGAGTGGTGAAGGCCACTCAGAAGTACGCTGACCACCGCCAAGATCGCACCGATCCTGGATCGGTCCTTTGAATCGGATCCGCATCACAATGCAAGTGGGTTCGCTCCCCGGGCCACAGTCCCTCTGTCCACCCGCACTCGTCTAAATCGGTTCTGGCAGTCCTTGAGTGATTCTGCTGAACGGATTTGTGAACCGCTCTTCGATCCGGATCCGTTCCTTGGATCCGCATCATGAAGGAATTCGTGCAGGGAATTGTACATGGAGAACGCGTGCACGGTTTATTGTGCATGGAAAACAAGTGCGGAGAATTGTGTATGTGGGACGCATGCAGGGAGTAATGAATTGAGGATGCGCGCAGGGAAATGTGCATAAAGGACGCGCGCAGGGAAATGTGTGTGTGCATGTAGAGGACGCATGTAGGGAATTGTACATACAGGACGCATGAAGAGAACTGTGCGCAGAGATCGCGTGCACGCAATTGTGCGTGAAGGACGCACGCAAGGAACTGAGCACTGAAGACTCAAACTAGAAACTGTGCACAGAGAACGCGTTCAAGAAACTGTGCACAGAGAACGCGTTCAAGGAACTGTGCACAGAGAACGCGTTCAAGGAACTGTGCACAGAGAACGCGTTCAAGGAACTGTGCACAGAGGATGCGTGCATACACGACGAACGCATGGAATTGTGCATCGAGGGCGCATACCGAGGATTGTGCATAGAGACAGACAGACAGACAGACAGGCAGGCAGGCAGACAGACAGACAGACAGACAGACAGAGAGAAGCAGATGAACATGCAACCTCTTCGGAAGGGGGTAAGAGACACACGAACGAAAACAAAAGCAGACTAGGGGTGGGTGGTAGGGGAGGTGTACCTGCCAAGTCCATTTCCTTGTCCCTCTTTTTATCCTTGACCAAACAGACGATGGAGACGACAATGAGAATGACGATGATGAGACCGGCGACGACAGAGACGACGATCAGAATAGTGGTGTGCCTGTTTTGAATGGGAGAGGAAAAAAAAAAATCCCATAATACATCGTTTACGATTAGACATAACTGGATCTAGTCAAGCAGTTTGACGTGAACACACACACACACACACACCCCACACACACACACACACACACACACACACGCACGCACGCACGCACATGCGCGCACGCATACACACACACACACACACACGCGCGCGCGCGCGCACACACACATGCACGCACGCACACACACACAATACACACGCATAAACGCACACACGAACGCGCGCGCGCGCGCGCGCGCGCGCGCACACCACACACACACACACACACACACACACAAACACACAGAGAATATGTTTAATTCATGATGTTCATAGCCCAGCAGACCAAGAGGGGCTATATTAGGGTTGTCTTCTCGTCAATGTCAATTTCACACACACACACACACACACACACACACACACACACACACACACACACACACACGCGCGCGCGCGCAAGCACGCACGCACGCACACACATCCGCATGCATGCATGCAAGCCCACACGCATGCACACACGCTCATAAGCACACACACACACATACACACACACGCACGCACGCACACACACACACACACACACACACACACACACACACACACACACACACACACACACACACACACATCTACACACACGCGCGCGCGCGCGCTACATTCCCCTGACTGAGCGACGACTAGTCTTGGGGATGAGAGAGAGAGAGAGAGAGAGAGAGAGAGAGAGAGGAGAGAGAGAGAGAGAGAGAGAGGAGAGAGTGAGAGATTTTATTGTCAATTCAGCACTTGAGCCCTATAGACAAGAGGGAAAACAATCACCGATACAAAAAGCTGAAATTTCATATGAACACACGCTCACTCAAACATACCCCTCCACCGTTCTTTCTCTCCCACCCCGTCTCCTTCACTCTCCCTCTTCCCTTTTGCCTCTCTCCTTCGCCCCACCCCTCCCACTTCTCACCACACACACACACACACACACACACACACACACACACACACACACCGATTATCCCATATTAACCGATGCTATGTGTGATGGTCTTTTTTCTCACATACATGGCTTCAGATATCTATTTAGCCAGATCCTTTACAACACGTTGATTATGATTTGATAATAACAGAGCAACACTTGAGCTGTTTGGGTGGTGTAAAAGAAGAATTGATCACACTGCGGCTTTTACGTTTATCAACATATGCAGTACAATGAAATAAAAAGTGTTCATATTCGCTTCTACAAGATGGCCAGTCATATCATCTGTACTTTCGTGACTTAATTTTAAAAACCATTGCTTACAATTTTTCAGACCACTAACCCTCAATCTGAATCTGATGAAACTATCTCTGTGTCATTTATTTGTAACTAATGTAAGGCACTTTTCTGCCTGAAAAAAAAGCTTTTAAAAGAACAGAAATAGCTACATTTATCGTTACCGTCTGTTTCTGCATGCCAGTTTTGCTTGAAATAGAAGATGGGTCTGTCTTTGAATTCCAGCACAAAACCGTATTCGTAGCCAACTTCGTGGTACAGCCAAACAATAGCAAATCCTGTCAGAGTCTCCTGTACATGTTACACCCAGTTAAAGTGATCACATTCGTGTTGTAACAAGATCAGTCCATAACCTAGTCTACACGTTCTTGACATAGGGAGTCTGACTAGTTTTAACCAATATTTAATGCACTTTACAATCGTTGCAACATGTCAAGAATATCTCCGGTTTCTCCATATACCATCTTGTTTGATAAATGCAAGGGAATATTCAGAAAACTTTTTATGGGAAACATACAGATATTTTCAATTTGTTCCTGCTGTGTTCTAATCACCACATTTCAGGTGCATATGTCAGAATGGGTTCAATTTGCGTGTCAAATAGCTTCCAAAACAAATCTATATATATAGTGTTTAGCTTTCTAAATTACTTCAATATTTCTATTTCTCCTTTTGTTGCTGTATTACAAACATTTGATGCTCAATTAAGTGGTAAAGACTTTCCCTAAATACTTACAATGGTTGTTTCCTTCACTTCCTCATTTCCATAGAACCATTTTTCTCTGGCGCTCAGATAGCCACATTTTCTATTTTAAAAAAAAACCCGTTACATTTGCTTTTTTTTCCTAGGTTGACTGTTAACCGCAATCGATCTGCCCCTCTTTTTAGACCATCAATTTGATCCTGAAGCCCCGTAACACAGTCAGATAATACGACATCATCGGCCAACAACAAAAGGAATATTTCAATTGCACCAGGATTTAAGTGGATGCCATGTTTTATACTATTAGATCAACAGCCAATTCATCGATGAAGAAGAAAATAAGAGGGGGCTAAGTAGACATCTTTGTTTCACACCCCTTAGACGTTCGAAGTAGTCAGAATAACAACATTCTCTCGAACAAAAGCTGACATAGAATCATACACACTTCGTATAGATTCAAAAAGTTTTTCTTTCGCACCATATTTTCTCAGAACTGGCCATGGAGTGTTTCTGTTTAGAGTCAAAAACCTTTTTGAAGTCCACGAAAGCGACATACAGTTTAGACATTTTTAGAAGACACTTTAACACTATTGCATGCAAGGTGAAGATATGATCAACAGTACTGTCATGAGTCGGCCGAATGTTCTTGAGCATTTAGGCAAATTAAGGGTAGTTTTGCTGTTGTTGAGGGCAAGTTCCTTGGGTTGTTCAAGTGTGCGAACTTAGGCATCACCAGAGGGGAATACCCCAAGTGGTATACTGAAGGAGGGAGAGTTACTGGGAAGAGGTTCGCATGTCCAGTGGGGATAGTAACAAGTGCATGTCGACCTGCCGGTCCTGGGTGGAGGAGAGCGTCCACTTCGACCACTGGGTTCTCCAGTGGACCTGCAGGGGGCGATCGTGGCAGATGACCGTCACAGTTGGGTGACCATCAGCCTGCAGGCAAGGTACAGTGATCATTCAGTCGTTCTTGTCCTGAGGAATGAATGGAAGGCTTCGGCCTATTGAGTGATTTGCACCTTGTTGTCTATTGAGTGTAGTAAATACTTGAGGCATCAGTTCTGGCTTGTGGAGAAGTCCAGGCTGTTAGTACAATGGGTAGCTTTGGGGAATCGAACATGAGTTTGAATAGGAGGTTATGCATTAACCACTTGGTACCCGAGTCTTTGTAGCGCTAGCAGCTGTGGTGTGTGTGTATGTGTAGGTGACTAGTGATTCCATTGGTTGAACCAGTTAAACTCGGGTTCTCTCTTTCTTTGAGAATGGATATAAGATGCTCAGAAAACCAGAAAGTGTGTGACTCACTTAAGGGAAAGTGAACTCACCCGTCTTGCTGAGGGCTCAAGAAAATAAGCGAGAAGAGAGGTTTGCTGTCATCTCGAAGCCGACGACGGTTTAAAATTGTGTCCTGGGTGGGGACGTAAAACAGTGGAGGTTGCTGTAGCCTCGGAGCCAGCGACGAGAAGAATTGTCTCCCGTGTGGGGACAGTCGACAGCAAGACGTGTCAGCCTGTTGGAGCCTAGACAGGAAGCTGCCAGACAACAGTGGGAGAGGCCAGAGAAGACCTGTGGGAGAGGCCGACAGGAGCCCTTTCTGTGGAGAGGGTGAAGTGCAGTGGAGTCCGGGAGACTCGGTCTGAGGGTACAACTCAAGCTACGTTGCCAGTGTCCCCCAGCTGGGATTTGGCCAATCGGGAGGACACAACAGTGTGGCAGCTTCAGCTCGTGGTCGCACAGTGGGATGAGAGAAACTGACGGTCAGCCAAGGAATGCTGGCAAGTATGGACGTTTCATTTGTTCTTAAGTTTATAAGTGTGCAAACAGAATAGTGAAATATTGTCTTTCCTGGTTAAGTAAGAGTAACTGAAGGAACGGCGATGCGATTATGAGATTATCTGTGTGATGTTTACATTTTTGTGTGATACAGATAAGTGTGTTGTGTAGTGACGGGTGGGGGCTCAAGTCAAGTTAAATAAAAGTTATTTTCTATTAAATGTTATTGGTTTCCCGTCACCTTTGTGCAGGCCCGATGTGAGTGACAGAGTGCGTGTGCCTATGCGAGACCGCATTTTGGTTGTGGAAGCGTAAATACTTCTGTCTATACCCCCTGCATCCCTGCATATGATAATCATATTTTAATAACGAGGGGGAGCGTCGGAGACCCGTCACAAGTACTATGACCTGCTCTGAATCCTGCCTGCTCTTCAATCACTTTTTCTTCTTTTATTGCCCACTCTGAAAGTCGTTTATTAAGAATATGTGTATACACCTTAGTTACACCACTTATCAAGGCGATGCCACGATAGTTATCTGGCAGGTTGGCGTCTCCTTTCCTATATACTGGTATGACTATCGATTTCGTCCACTCATTAAGAAAAACACCCAGATCGAACAGTTTACTGAAATAAATCACAAAGAAATCAATACTTTTTTCATTTGCATATTCCAACATTTCACTGATTATTTTGTCAGGACCAGTACTTTTTCCAGTTTTGATATTACCAATGCTGGCTAGAACCTCCTGCTTGGAAAAGGGTTCATTGAACAAACCGTCTGAGTCATCTGTTATTTCATCTTCATCGTTAACCTCAATGTTTTCCTCCGAAGTCTCTGACAAACCCAGACTGAAAACCTCACAGAATGGTTATACCTGTTCGATTGTAACACAGTTGTATATGACTGACTTTGTATTGACTGATTTGTTTCCCAAATAACTTTGGATTGCTGATCGATGGTTTAAGTCTCCTTAAGTCCAGTTCGCACAACCACAACATTCTCACAATCAACACTGACCACTGAAGCATACCTACACAATGACTTCCACACTAACAATAGAACGCCGCCAGAACGTCTTCATGCTGGGATAGTTTTATTGCTGGAGCACTGAACTTTATCAAATCTTGGAGAAAAAGAACCAAACCAGAAAGAGCTGTCAAGTCTCCGTCAGGCAGGCAACATCAATTTTGAAATAGAATCCAAGAAGGAAAAGTCGTTGAGCTTGCTATATAGGTTTTTTTTTTTTCGACATTAAAAGACAACGAATGCCACTTCTTCGACATGATCCGGCCCGTCCTATCGCGTCGTATCCCGTTTACTTTGCGTGAGTCCCGAGTCCTTGGGTGGGGCCTTGATGACCGGGAGTAGAAGGTGACTGACGCGACCAGAGGCGGTGTGAACAGCGTTACCTTGCCCACTTCGCCTCACGCCGTCTTTTCCACCACGGAGAGCACGTGCGCTCCGTATGTCGTCACTCCCGCTGCCCTGGTTGAGGCGGCGAAGGGAATCCCTGTCACTTTTTTCCGCGTTCCTTCCGATATTAGCCTATGGGTCAGGCAGTGTCCTAAAGGTGGGCACATTTTCATGCATATTTTTTTATAAGCCCTATGGTCATAGATCATAAAAAAGTATGCTAACACTTTGGATCACACAGCCTTCTATGTGTTATCTCATCATTTTCTAAAACGCCGTTTCCGATCTTAGAATTTGGGGGTAGGGGAGAGTGGTCATCTGTTAAAGTAAGGTAACTAGGTCTAATTCTCCCCAAAGTTTGCACACACATTGTCCGAACATGTAACTTTCATAATGTAAAGCATCCATGTGAAACAAGACAGTGTTGGAAGCTTATACGGCTAAAAGTGGCCTCCCGTGATTAATTCGTGATTGCGAGTATACATAACTTGAAGCCAATGTATTCATGACTGTGTAGACTGCTAATTTGAAAGGTAGTCTACATGAAAATGTATTTTGGGGGCAATGATTTGAATAAATTAACATAATATGACTTAAAAAGCTTCTTTGAACACAATACTCTTTGAACACAAGATTCTTATTCACTCACTTAAAGGAGCATGTAATCAGTAGAATCTTAAAACCAGCCACTGGAAGCTGGTTTCACTCAACCCAGTTCATGGTTTGTTGCATAAAAATTCTACTCATTTCAGAAGTAATACTTACCCACCAATATTTGATCTATATCTGGATTGGGTACGTTGCTGGAGCCATTTATGGGTATTGCAGCGATGGAAACTACCATTTGTAAAAAAGAAGTTGAGTGATGAGAGAGCATATAGAATCCTATCTTACCAGTTTATACCAACGCGCAGTTTGATCAACACTTCAGTGGACATCATTCCCTATCTTCCTACAGTCAACGCACCAGCCACAGAAATGTCCACAGTACAAGAGATACTTGTAAGGTCTGAGGCCATCAGGGCTTCATTGGAACTTGACAACATCGTCATCGTGCTTGACCAAGCCCTGTACACAAAGGCAACCGAGATTGTGCGGAAGGAAAGAGAAAACTACAGGAACCTGCTCTTGCGACTTGAAACTTTCCACACCACCATGACTGCTGGGAAACGCTTTGAAGACGCAGGCCTGAGTGATCTATGCATTGAGTCAGGGATTTTGGTTGCAGGGTCTGTGGTCAGAAATCTGTGGGAATGACGGTTGCCTTAAAACATGTGTGATAACACAGAGAAAACTGTGCCCCCCCCCCCCCCCCCAAATTGTTATAATACATTTCTGAAGTCTAGAGACATGGAACATCTCAAAAGTATAAATGAGAATTAGCCCACCTTTATGATACCAATGACACCCATTTAGAGGGTCTGGCTCATCGGCTATATCGTTTGTCTTCTGTACCACTGGTCAGACGTGGTGTTAGGTCCGGTGGTTGTCTCTCTGGCATCAGCGTCGGCACGGTCGTGTCTCTGTCTGTCTGTCTGTCTCTCTAATATATATATATATATATATATATATATATATATATATAAATATATATGAAGAGAGAGAGAGAGAGAGAGAGAGAGAGAAAGAGAGAGAAACCAGGTTAAAACGTAGCCCAGACCCCCCCCCCCCCCCCCCCCCCCCCGATCTCTATAGGTAAAGAGTAATGTCAAAGGTTATCCCTGTAATACTGCGCTACTGTAGGACATGAGCTGTATTTAAAGGGACGGCGTCTGGAGTCTTATCTGCTAAACATCTTTCCATGAAGACTGAAGGCTAATATTTGGACCAGATCTTACTTTCGTTTTTTATTATCCATTTTTAGCATCGACCTATCACCTCTGCAGGACTGAGGAAACAGTTTTGAAATATGGATTTTTTGGGACTTAAAGAAAGCAAAAACAAAACTGTGTTTTCATGACGGACTGTTTTGGTCCCCGTATACTGCTAGTGATGGATTTAATATTTACATTCGAACACACTTTTGATGAATTTACATTTTCTTGAAAGCAAATCTCAAATGAGGCAGGGAATAGCAAAGAGTAGGTAAGAAACAAGTAAGGTAACTCTTGCCCCCATCATGAAATGATTTATTTCATCATGGAGCTAGAATTACCCTACATGTTTGTTTTATACATTTTCTTTTTTTCTCAGTTCCCGACGCCACCCCTTCCCTTCCCCGTCCTCCCTTCTCGTCCCCGCCCTTTTTTTTAATCTAGATATTTGCAAAAATCAATGTTTTAATAACAGAGGAATCTTCAACCTGCACTTTTCTTCCCACACTACTTCTTTGTCCATCACATGATTCTTTGGTCAATCAGTGGGAGATGGCATCTCTTAGGAAAAGCTGTACTTCACAGTTCTTAGCTTCTGTCAACGCTGATGGGACTGCCGCAACAGCTGGAGAAGCACTTTCAAGAAACAGTTGCAGGTTGGCGAAGACAAACTGACAGCTGCTGCAGCAGAAAAGCGAGCCCGCAGAAAGGGGATGACAGCCAACAAACCAGTGTCAACATACAGATGTGACCGCTGCGACAGAAACTGCCACTCTCGCATCGGTCTCTACAGCCACAGGCGACGCTGCTTGGGTCGAGCAGACAGCCCGGACAGATAGCTAAATTTTAGGTCAGATATACTTTATCCATGGTCAGCCACGACCGACAGAGGCCTGCTTCTACAAACAGTAGAGCTCTCGGAGCAGGGGTGACCACCCAAACGAGCCGGACCCCGGGTGGCGGAATGGGGGGATGCCCCAGATATGAGGTTTAGCTGCGATGTCAAGTCAGGCTTGCCTGGTCGAATAAGCAGTCCCGGACCAAATGGCGATGTTCCTAGCAGGATGGGGTGGGATCATAGTTGGCACTGTCATCTCCACTGAAATACCCCATATGTCCAATGACAGGAGCATCATGCGATCAAGAGCTGCGCCATAAGCTCTTAGCCCTGGGGAAGGACACCCCGGTGAACAAACCATCTCCAGCTATGGACAAACAGCCGGGTAGACTGACTCGTCAGCCCAGTAAAGCGACCAGTCTAGGAGAGCGTTCACTCTGCTATAAAAACAAGCCGAAGTCGGATGTGCTGGTCCTGACTTGTCAGAGTCATAACGGCAGCACAACGCATCTGCAAGCATAGGCTCAGAGATCACCCCCCCCCCTCCCCCTCTATAGTAAATCATAACTCTTTCAATTATTGATTCTATTTGTAATACAGCTTACTTCTCATTTTGCTTTTCTGCCCTGCTCTGGCTGTTTAGTGATAGCGTCGGGATTCTGTTTCTGAGCCTGTGGTGGTGAGAATACCACCTATAATCATGAGTGGTCCATGTCCATTGGATCCAAGGGAGGACCAATGCAGTCAGCCGGGTTTCTCTCGCGAGTTCCATTCGGCAGACCACAAGAGAGTCTGGACAGGTGATGTCAACGATTCTGTTTTTAAGACAGACGTTGATGGTGCCCATATTGCTGTTGATGAAGAATTTGATATTTACATCCTAACGCCTTCTTTTCACTTTTTTTTAATACTAACCCCCGCTCCCGTTTCCCCGTTCTGTGTTCCCTTTTCTAGTTCACACACGTGCTGGCAAATCTTCACAAATGCGCACGTGCATACGCTCACGCTGGGTTCTCACGCACCTGCGGGCATCCACGTACGCGATTGAGAGAAAGAGATCTGGACTCGGTCAACAGTTTTGTTTGTTCGTTGACTGCTGAAGATCTTCTGACCTGTTCTTGTCCCCACCCTTTTCCTCTCTGACGTAATCAACATTTTTTTCATCTGATATGAGATTTTATGGAAGAAAGGTTTTAAACGAAATTCCCGTCGTGCTTTTAGGTGCATTTTGAAGGGTTGTGCGAATGAGTTTGTTGTTGTTGTTGTTGTTGTTGTTGTTGTTGTTCTTGTTCTTGTTCTTGTTGTTTTTAAAAGACTTGTTATATCTTTTAAATGACTTGTGAGTTGACTTCAACAAGGTGACAGCCCTGATATGGCCCTTTGCGGTCGGCTGGGCTTTAAGCAACATTACCTTACCTTACCCTCCTGCCCCTTCCTCCCTCAGAACATACTCCCTATACAACTAACTACCTGCCACCACAACAACTACTACCATCATCACACCACCCACCACCACCACCACACTACCACCACAACACCCTCCATCTCCTTATCACTCCTCTTGCTTCTCCACACCACACCATCACCACACACACCACCACAACTCACTCAACATAACACCACCACCATCCCTCGCCACCACGACTGCGTCACCACCATCCACCACCACCACCACCACTCACCACCACCCGACACAGACTATAACTACACCACCATCCCCTCTGTCCACCACGACTTGCGTCACCACCACCACCACCACCACCACACCACCACCTCCGACACAGACTATAACTACACACCACCCCTCCGTCACCACGACTTGGTCACCACAACCATCGCACCACCACCACCACCACCACCACTCCGACACAGACTATAACCACCACCACCACCACCCTCCGTTCACTACGACTTGCGTCACCACAATCATCGCCACCACCCCCCCACCACCACCACCACCACCACCTCCGACACAGACTACACCACCACCTCCTCCCCCCCCCCCCCCCCCCCCCCCCCCCCCCGCGGTCCACTACGACATGCATCACCACAACCATCACCATCATCACCATCACCACCACCACCACCACCGACGATGAATGAATCAATCAATCCTGCACAAAGACAAGGTTAGTCACTACCACCACCACCGCTACCACTAATCAATCAATCAATCACTCAATGCCACACAAAGACAAGGCGAGCCACTGACTCTCCGGGTTGAGCCACCTCCGCGTCGCAGCAGCTGTTGTCACAGCAGCCCTTCTCACAGTAGGCCACCCAGGAGGTTCCGTTCTCCCGGAACACGCACTGCTCTGATGCCCGCCCAGTCCCTGCTGACGGCACACACACACACACACACACACACACACACACACACACACACACACACACACACACACACATGCACGCGCGCACACACACACACACACACAGGCACGCGTGGGCACACGCACACACACTCACACACACACACACACACACACACACACACACACACACACACACACACACAGAGGCGCGCGCGCGAGCACGCACGCACACAGGCACGCACGCGCGCATGCACGCACGTACACACACACACACACACACACACACACACACACACACACACACACACACACGTATATAAATATCCATTTACACACACACACACACACACACACACACACACACACACACAACATATTCATGTACGTTCTCAATGACTATGCATGGCGCACTTCTACACTTGCGAAACACATAAAATTATGCAGACTCATTAAAGCGGTGGATGAGATGTGTATTTCACTTTTTTGTGTGTTTGTTTTTCGTCTCTAGACTGCCAGATGAATCGATCCAATATATACAATACGGAACCGCGGCATCCCAACACTGAGGTCTTCTGCAGACAAGATGAACAAACGTGATGATAAAAAAAAAAAAGGAAGAAAAGAAACACGTCTTATCTGATGGAATGGGTCTGTTTTTGCACTCCCAGTTCTTATAGAACAGGGAGTACTTTACAATGGGAACGAAGAAATGCCCTGTGTATGTGTGTGTGTGTGCGCGCGCGTGTGTGTGGTGTGTGTGTGTCTGTCTGTCTGTGTGTCCGTCCGTGGTCAAAGTGTGTTCCACTCGCTCCAGACAAAACTACTGGGCCGATCCTTCTGAAAATTTGTAGGTATGTTCATTATGGGTCACGGATGATGCCCAATGTTTTATTTTACCGTTATAGCCGTAACTAACGGCTAAAACGGCCCATAACGGTTTTTCTTCTTTATGGTATATCTCAGAAAGTACTTGGCCGATCTTTGTGAAAATTTGTAGGCATGTTTATTATGGGTCACGGATGATGCCCGATGTTACCAGAGTAGCCGTTACTAACCGCTATAACGGCCAATAATGGTTTTGCTCTTTATGGAATATCTCACGCGTATTCAAGATAAACTGGGAGTACGTTTAATTGCTTTTTATCTTGTTTTTTTTTTCCCCTTTCTTTCCTTCTTTTTTCTTTTATTTTTAAGCTGGTTAGTAGAAAGTGAGAAGAGTTGTCTTTCGTTACGGTAACGAACAACAAAAATTAAGAAGGAAAAGGGAGAAAAAGACCCCAATAAATCGGAATCGTTTGAAAGTAAATAACCCTCAATCAATGGGAGTAAAGCTGGAGGAGGTGGGGGTCTGAGGATGAAAGAAACAACAACAACAACAACAACAACAACAACAACAACAAAAACAACTGGATAAAGATGGTGCCACTTTTACTATCATTGATAACAAAGCATAAGCGAAGGAAACGCATTGAAAAAGAATGAAAAAGTTCAAAACATTAATAATAATAATAATAATGAATACTTATATAGCCCCTATTCTCGGCTAGAGACCAAGCTCTAAGCGCTTTACAATCCACACTCGTTTACACAACGGGCTGCCTACCTGGGTAGTGCCGACTGAAGAGCTGCCAGCTGACGCTTCATTCAGTCGTTTCCCGTGTCATCCAGTCAATATCGTTCAATATCGTTCACTCAATTTCCTTGTTTCCTTCATTCTTTCCATTTCTCACGCAGGGTGCATGCTATGTGTAACGTGTCATCCATACCAACGGCCAAATTGGCCTACTCTTCCGAAAGTTGGTGATGGGATTTTACGTGTGTGCAAGATGTTATGCGTGCGTTCACACACTGAACCTCGGTTTATAGTCTCATTCGAAGGACTGTATGGGAAATGGAGTCAGAGCCAATGTTAACTCCGTGGGAAAAATCCCCCTGTACCGAAACGGCCCGGCGGAGATTCGAACCCGCAACCCCAGGATCACGAGTCCGGCGCTCTACCAACTGAGCTGTTCCGGCTCCATTAGGAAAAGAAACAAGTAGGCCAACATCTTAATTGAAATGGATAAACTAAAATTGACAATGGATGAAAAACAACAAAAACAACAACAACAGCACATACCGACGAATGAACAGGACAGTAAAGTAGGTAGGATTCGACTCAAATGAAAATGACCGGCAATCGGGAA
>CM065721.1:72866335-72896335 GCA_033310375.1 Conus canariensis
TTTAAACAAAATAAACAAATGAATAAATTCATGAAATACCAATTCCAGTCCTTTGCCACAGCGGCGCGATTCTTCTGCAGGCGAAAAACTTCCACACAGTACAACGCATTCACGTAACATTTTGGAAGAAATGAAAAAAAAAAAAAGAGAACAAGCGCCTAATTTTACTCTCTATCTACAAATTAAAAAAAAAAAGAAAGGAAAAAGAAAAATTCCCACCTATGTAAACCTACCTGTGTGGATTCTGGAAATGGAAACTAAACAGGGGATCTACGGCAGCGTGAACAAGGAACGATTGCTTCGAGCGCCGAGGAGATACAGAGAGAACGAGGGGAGGGAACTGGGGCTAAAAACCCTCCGCCCATGGCCTAGTCACGTCCGCCGGCACCTTAGCTTTTTCTTTCTTTCTTTCTTTTTTTTTTTTTAGCTGGCGTCACATGGTTGGTCACACTCCAGTGACATAAAGAGATATAATATAATAACGAGACTGAGTGGCCCGCTGGCTAGACGGGAGATTGAAGAAAAGTGTGTGTGTGTGTGTGTGTGTGTGTGTGTGTGTGTGTGTTGCGGTTGGGTGGGGTGGTGGGGTGGAGGATTCAGAGAGTGGGCGAGAATGAGGAAGAGGAAGAAGAGGAGGAGGGGGAGAGGGAGGAGGTGGGGGGGGGGGGAGGAGGAACGGTACGGGGAGAGGCAGAAGGGTGGGGGAAGAGGTGGGATGGGGATGGGGTAGGGGGTGGGAGGTATTCAGCAAAGGAAAAAAAATCAACATAGACATTGGCTCATGCAGATTGCAACATTGTGCAGTCCTGCAGGCATTGCGGCTATAGAGAGCAGGGTTATGTATGGTAGAACACCTATCATGCAGTTTGCAGCATCGTGCAGTCCTGCAGGCATTGCGGCTTTAGAGAGCAGGGTTAAGTATGGTAGAACATCTATCATGCAGTTTGCAGCATTGTGCAGTCCTGCAGGCATTGCGGCTTTAGAGAGCAGGGTTATGTATGGTAGAACACCTATCATGCAGTTTGCAACATTGTGCAGTCCTGCAGGCATTGCGGCTTTATAGAGCAGGGTTATGCATGGTAGAACACCTATCATGCAGTTTGCAACATTGTGCAGTCCTGCAGGCTCGCAGCTTAATCAAGAGAGCAGGGTTATGTACGGTAGAGCATCTATCATGCAGTTTGCAACATTGTGCAGTCCTGCGCGCATTGCGGCTTTAGAGTGCTGGGTTATGTTTAGTAGAACACCTACGTGATTCATGGCAGGGTGAGGACCCGGGGAGGGGATGGGGATGGGGGCAGGAAGGGGGGGGGGGGAACCGGGATGTATGTATAATTGAGTGTGTGTGTGTGTGTGTGTGTGCGTGCGTGCGTGCGTGCGTGCGTGCGTGTGTGTGTGTGTGTGTGATGAGTATAATTGAGCATATGTGTGTGTGTGTGTGTGTGTGGTGTGTGTGTGTGTGTGCGTGCGTACGCGCGTGCGTGTGTGTGCGTGCGAGTGTGTGTGTTTGTGTGGGAGAGAGAGACAAGACAAGACAAGAAGAGAATGTATATATACCGGTTCAAGCCCACCCATCTTATTTTGCACGAAAACCCCCCTTTTCACAAACAAATTTTGTCCTTCTCATGCTACTTTTTGCCAAAATTAAACACCTTTTTTACAAACAAAATTAACATGCAAAAATCTCCAAAAATCGAAGTAATCGTTATTTTAAAATGGGGGGCTTACGTGCAAAATAAGATAGGGTGATTTAGAACCTACATATTTACATTCTCTATCCATGGTCAGCAGACCGCTTTTTTACTTCAAGCGCTATTAATAAATTAGAACAAACAACCGGCTCACCGTCTTGGGTAGTTATTTTTACATCCAATGAATTTATAGGCACCTTAACTAATTCTTTAAGCTGCTCGTCTCCGCCAAATGTATATAACTGGTAATCGCAAAACCCTGCCTTAATTGATGGTAGTATTTTTAGAACCGTAGACGGCCGGCCTTCAAGTAAATTAGTATCTGTTTTTAACTCTTGTAAACGAACATACAGCATTGGGTTCACGAGAAAATCGGATGGTCTACTACCTACATACTCATAAAGCCCACTTTCTAAGTACATATGTGTTTTAATATGATACGTTTCACCACTATCATAAAAGCCCAAAATTCGTGCAAGGCTTCTGGGAAAAACGTACTGCCTTCTTTCTTTAAGTTCTGGAAAATTCATAGTAATTATAAGATTTGCCTCATTAATTTTTAACTTAATTTCAAATTTGCTAAATACTTCTCTTAAAGAACAGAAATTGTAGTAACCATCAGGTATTTTAAACTGTTTTAATAGATTACCTTGTTCATCCCTAACTTCTACCCAGTTATTCTTAGCTTTTTCAGACATGTTAATCCATTTTACTTTAAAACCCATTTCTCTAAGGGCAATCCTATAATCGCCATGTCTATTGTCAATTGGATACGTTAAGAACACAGGCTTGTTTTGTTGGACTATATAAATGTACATCTTTTTTATAACTATTTAAAAAACTAATTTAAAAATGGAGTCTTTTAAATATAATGAAAGTGCTACTTACGATGTAGGGGCGTTTTATAACCCCAAATCTTTGGACTTTAGTAATCTAAACATTGCAGTAGATGAATCATATGGCTTCCATGTTAGACTTGTAAACCCACTAACTAGATATTTAAATCCGCCAATAAAGAGCGATAGAGTGCCATCAGCATGGTCAACTCACCCCATGGCTTTTTACCAGAATCAGTTAAATTTTGCAGTTTACTGCTCAACCACTGGCTGCGGTGTTTCATATGCAAACCATTTAAACCACCCCACTCTCTTAGTAAGGTCAGTATATAACTTTCATGTTTATTACCAGTATAGACGCATACTAACTGAACTGCAAGTGCCCCTCCCCAGCGACAGCGCGTTTAATCCATTTCGCAGCCCAATGGACAATAATGCATATGAAAGAATCTGCAACGAATTTAACATTAAACCTTCAACTGATTTTAGACAAAAGTTAGACAGCAATCACGGGTTAGGCACATTGTATTTGTGGGGCACACATAGAGAATATAATTTTGACTACTGGCCCGGCCACACCTCTTTTAGGCCAAACAAGCAAGTTAGATTGGGATCAATAGAACAAAAACACCCCAATGCTTGGGCAACATTTATCTTAGATGAAAGTAAAGGTCTAACAATGCCAGGAGTGCAAAGACTCAATGACTCCATACGGGCGTACGTTTGGTGTCTATTAGGAGCGCAAGCACAGACCAAGTCTAGCATAGTGGATCAATCTACAGGCTTTGACGCCAGAAAACAATTTCTAGCCAATTTAGAAGATGCCATTAACTCTGCTGTTGATTTGCCTTCCAGCATACAAAGGTACCAAAACGTTCTTTCACATGCTAGGTCAAAGGTTGACTTTGTTGTGGGCCATGGATTATACATGCTGCCTTCTGACCTTAGACTACAGATTGGCATGATACAGAATTATAATAATGAAATTCTCATAGCCGGAGACGACCAAAACTTAGGACACAATCAAGACTTAAACACAAGGCCCGCACCAGCCATTTAAAAAAAAAGTATCTAGCCCAGAACCTGCAGAAAGCGACCCCCCACCAGTTATAAGCAGTCCAACACCGCCTGTTGATGTACCTCACTCCGACAGACACACTAGCGAAAGACAGCCCTTGTTGTGTTTTTAACTTTTACTGGATTAGCTATACTTTATTTCACTAAAAATTAAACCGGCAGCCAGCCAACTCCTAACGTTCCACATGTAATGTACGGCCTATTATCCCAGAGCTCACTTTGGCCTACTTATAGGCATAGATTCCCAAGCTAACACACTGTTTACCAGGCTGAGCTCATGCGCTGGCAGCTACTCACCTGGTTGCAGCATCCGTCATTGTTTTAATCAACTTTAACCAGGTGAGCGTTGAGGCGTACTGGCCTGTGGCGCACCGCAGTGTTAATATACTAACTATTGTAATCCCCTGTTCTCTGAACAGAGTCCTTATTCTTTCTGCTAGCGTAGTATTTTCGTAAAGTATTTTGTTTATAGTTTCTCTGATTCTGTTTGTTTGGGATGCTATTTTTTCTCTGTTAATATACAACGCTTCTAACCTGTTTGCCCTTAGTGACATTAAATTCTCCAAGTTCTTCTGTATTTCAGCCTTTTCTTCTTGTCCTAGATTGTTATCATAAGCCAGTTTATTTTTTTCTTCTTCTATCTCTCTCTCTAGCACATTAAATTTTGCCAAATTGTTTTTTAGTTCTTCGTTCATAGTTGTTAAAGCAGCTTTAAGACCCCTGAGTTCACGCAGAGCAGCTTCAAGATCCCGGGGTTCACTCTCAGACAATGGAGGATCATCAATTGTTTGTAAAGCTGCTTCTTCTTCAGGACTCAGCCTATCTTCTCTTTGACTAGGCAATTGAGAACCGGCAATTGTTTTTAACTGTGTTTCTTCACTAAAACTCGTCTCAACTTCTGCTACTACTTCATCTGTTCTTTGACTTAATTCTTTAAGAGGTATGTTTTGCGTTTCAGATTGTGTTGGCAACCCCTGCTCCAAGTTCTGTAAAGCACTAACAGCCTTAGACCTTAGAGCAGGCTGCCTTGGCTGCCTTGGATCTTCAATATTTAATCGCCTTCTGACCCAAATAGGAATATCCCCAAGTGAGCCCGGAATTAAAAACTCGGAGGGGTCCCGGCTGTCAGTAACTCGTTTACGCATTTGTTTACCGCCCTTCTTATATTTTATAAACAAATGACCTTCCCAGTCTCCGCCCACTTCTCCCATCTCAAAATAGTTAAGATTGAGCTTGTGTGGCAGCTCTCGCCCTACACTTTTATAGAATGGTTCAATTTGGTGTCGCAATAGTTCTTGACGCTGTCTAGGGAGTAAAGAACCCGCTTCTGCCTCTTGGCCCGCCACTTGGCCCGCTCCCGCTCCTCGGCTTGCTTCTGCCTCTTGGCCCGCCACTTGGCCCGCTCCCGCTCCTCGGCTTGCTTCTGCCTCTTGGCCCGCCACTTGGCCCGCTCCCGCTCCTCGGCTTGCTTCTGCCTCTTGGCCCGCCACTTGGCCCGCTCCCGCTCTTCGGCTTGCTTCTGCCTCTTCAATTTCACCTTGTATTGAACGACCCGCTTCATCTTCATCCTCTTCAATGGGATCAGGCACGTCATAATCTCCATCAGCCATATTTATATATTTTTTATTTTTTGTTTTATAAAAAATGAACTCATACGGTTGCGACCTTGATCCATACAGAAAAGCGAAGGAGCCCCATGGCATAAAAGGCATAAGACAGACTGTGCGTGTTGTAAATAATCCATCAACAATTGAGCCCAATGAAATGTTAGCAGTAAGATTTAGTGACCTCGGGCCTGACGATGTTATAATGCCAGGCACTGCCAAGCTATCATTCAAAATAGACATTGATTCAGTGGATCCTAATGCCACTGTCGTTGCTAACCTGGGCAGGGCCATCATTAAAAATATGGTAATTAAACTGGAAGGTATGGAAGTCTTCACACTGAGTAGCGCAGACATTTTTAATCTCTATTCTGATCTGTGGCTGCCTAGAACAGAAAGAAAAGACAAAATCTTTCAAGGAATCCAGAGCCCAAACGGTCTTAAGCACAGGCTTAATGCTGCGGATGCAAAGGAAGACGCGGGAGACCAGGCAATAGCACGAGCATTTAAGAACAGATTTTGCATCCCTCTAGATTTTGAACTGTTAAAAACCCATCAGCCATATTACCAAGGCGCACTAAGAGACAGACTTACTTATGAACTGACATTCAATGACAGCAGGTCTGTTATTCTATCAGATGATCCTCAAGCCAAGTACACAGTCAGTAACATCTCTCTTGATTTTGACGTTGTTACTAACCCCGAACTGGCTAGAACAATCTTAAACCAGTATAAAAGTAAGACGGTTGTTTACTTTGAAAGAGTTTTACACCACAGTCCAGCGATTAAAAACAAGCAAGACACTGTCTGGGAAATAGCTTTAAGCTATTCTTTAAAGTCTTTAAAGGGGGTTCTCTTGCTATTTACTAAACCCCGGCTCCTTTTAAGAGAGAATCTGAGGTGTTTTACAACCCCAAAATTGAGCAGTTGTCTTGCACAGTAGATGGCAAGCCCTTTCATCTGTATTCAGCAGGACTTTTACTTGACCAACACTTTGATGAAATAAGAAAATTGTTTGCTGGAGGCAGACAGACAAGCCCCACAGCCGATCATGTGTGTAAAAAACTTCACCTTCACGATGTAAGACTCGAAGATTATATAACAGATAAATATGGACTATGGCTGGATTTTAGGTCCACGTATGACAACAGACTGCACGGGAGTGGAAGAAGGGTAGGGTCAAATGGCATAATCATACAAATTAATAAGGAAAAGGAGGAGAATGGCCAGATACAAATGCACGCTTTTGTGGTTTGTGACGCTCAGCTGAACATTGAAGGAAATAGACTGAAAGAAATAGCCTATTAAAACAGATGGATAGTTTGAACTTTTTGCCCAAAGACCCGCACTGTTCGCTTATTTGTGGGATTACTGGGTGTGGGAAAACTGTCTTCGTGCTTGATTTGTTACAAACTGTCTACAGATTTCATTACGAGTACATTGTTATATTCTGCACAACCATTAAGCACAACAAGTCTTACAAAGAAAGGCAGTTTGTTTGGACAGACGAGAATATATTTTTAGTTGATCCTACTGACAAGCTAAGCGACTGTTTAGAACATTACTATAGGCTATTTGAGGGAACCGAAACGCTGTTTATTATTGATGACTGTTCAGCTGAACAAGACATCGTTAAAAAAGAAGGACTCTGTCTAAGCTGGCCTTTAGCGGAAGACACGCATTAGTTTCTGTTTGGCTCTTAACTCAAAAATACAATGCTGTCTTAAAAGACTTTAGATCGCAGTTAAAATCAGTCATCTTATTCTATACTAAGGACAGGGATAGTTTTGAAGAATGTTTAAGTGAAAACTATATAATCAGGGACAGGGATGAACTAAAAGAAAATAAAAGACCGGTTAGAAAAATCTAAGCACGCTAAACTATGCTTACGGACCGACCCACCAGTTCAATACGTTTGCTTATTATAGATTGTTTATAATAAATTGTTTATAATAAATTGTTTATAACAAATTGTTTATAATAAATTGTTTATAATAAATTGTTTATATTAAAAAGAATGTCTCGAGGGCCAGAATCAAAAGCGGAGTTAGCTCCTAAATGCGTTGCAGTAGAGCTAAAAGATCTAGCAGACACAGCCGAGTTTGATCTGATAGGAGTGCCAGGAAATGTTTATGGATTTGAGTACACCGACGATGGTGTTTACAAACGAACAGAAATTGAAGATAAAAAACGGCAGCAATATCCTGCCCTGGAAGAGATAAGAAATCTAAGGGCAAACGATTTTGGCAAACACGAATACAAACTTCATAAACGAGAGAATGCCTGGGCGTTGCTTCCTAATATTAACTGGGATTTAAAGTTTGAACTACGAAGCCCCTATGTATACTTTGATAAGAAAAACAATTTAAAAAAAGCTTTGAATGAAGGACACCTTCTTATTAGCCTAGTCCCAGGATTACAACAGAAAAAGCAGATTGAAATAACTAAGCAGGGCCCTGAATATATGCTGCGGAGACAGAAGTCCTTAGCTGAAGTGGGGGATGACACCGTCGGCTTAGAATTTAACCCAAAACTAGAATCACTGCCTAGAAAAATGACGATGCTTTTTCGCTTATTTATTACTCCAAGGGAGTCTGATCCTAGTTTGCCAGAGCATACGTTAATCAGAGGTGTGCAAATAAAGTCTGAAAACTTGGGCGGCCCTCTTAGGCTTGTTATTGCTATTACTAAAAACGGGGATGAAATAAAGACTTTTGTATCTTCTGACAAAGTCACTGTGATGGTTGACAAAACTAAACTAACAGTACTTGATTTTATTTTCATTAAGTATGTTGATTTTATTGGGTTTTACTCTGTTGATGAAGTGCTGCCAGAAGGGTTAATAAGAAGATATGTACAAGATTAATCTTAATTAAAAAATTAATCTTAATTAAAAAATGGATGATCAGGCTCAAAAGTTTAGGTTAGAGCAAATAACTGAACTTCAAGAAGAAATAGAAAGTGACTTAGATAAGTATAGGGTTACTAGAAAGAAATATGCTAAAGTTTTAAATACTCTTTCTTATGTGATTACTGGCTCATCAGCTGTAACGAGCGTAAGTGCTGGGTCTAGCATTGCTCTTTTAGCTACTGGGGCTGGAGCGCCAGCCTCTTTAGCATTAGGGAGCCTTGGTTTGGGTTTAGGTGCTATGTCTATGATTGTGAGTGCTGTTAAAAAAATTAACGCCTAAACTACAAAAGCACACTGCCATTGTAGCCCTAGCATCAGCAAAACTTTGTTCATTAAGACTGAGAATAAGCAAAGCATTGCAGGGTGAAAACATTACAGCTGAAGAATTTGAGCGCCTTATGGCTGATGGTGAGGATTACAGACGACAAGAAACTGAACTTCAAAAGGAGTGGAGAAAGACTTTTACTTCGCAGCAGGTAGACACTGAGACAATCAAACAGAACATTGAAAAACAAGCAAACAATCAGTTAAACCCAAAATAGACTAAAAAAATAAGATGTGAACTAAACTAAATAAATCATAAGTTAACAAAAAAATAAATACTATTTTTTTTAACTAACAGGCACTGTGTTTGGCGGAACAACTTGCAACTCTTCGCGAACAAACGATCTTTTAGGGGCAGGCTTTTTAGAAGAAAGAGTTTCCCTTAAATAATACACGGGAGGGGCTGTTTTCATAATTCTTTCAACTTCATATACGTCTACGCTCCATATAGGGTCTGTGGCTCTAATTCTAACATCGCCCTCTGCCTCTCCAGGCACATACAAGTATCTTACTTTTAGTCCAAAAGGCAAGAGTTTCTGATTACCTTGGATGTCTTCAGTAATACTTATTTTTTTTAATTTGATTGCGTTCACTGGCTTCAGACCTGTTGCTTTAAATTCTTCATTGTTCATGGCGCGTAAGACTGCTGGCAATCTTCTAACCCATTCTGTGTTGCGTGTTTTGTCCATAAGGTCTCTATGATATTGATAGGTAAACAGGCGCTCAGCTAGATTCTTATTGAAGTTTTCTACTAGAGCCTGGGAGCGATGGTTGCCTGGGATCCCTCTCTTAACTGTAACCCGGTGTCTTAAAAACAGTTGGTTTACAGCTCCTTTAAACTCTTTCCCATCATCAACCTGAATCATCCTAGGATACTTTAATGTACCCCGCATGTATATTTGTTGTAAAGCCACAGCCACAGCAGTTGAGCTTTTATCCGTTAAAGGCTCAGCGTCTTTATACCTTGAAGCCATGTCAACAACCGTAAGAGCATACTTAAACTTTTTTCTTCTAACTTTGTCATGTGGAAGATACAACAAGTCCATCTGGTGGGTGTCATTAGGAACTGAGTTAACGAATCGAGGCCTTATTATTCTTTTTGGGGCAGGCAGATATATTTGCCAGATCGCTTGTTTTGAAAGCCAGTCTTTCGCTTCTGATTCAGACACCCTAGCAGCAGAGACAGTTAATATGTCGGAGCTGCCTCACCACATCTCATTTTGCCCGAAACCCCCCTTTTTCACAATCAAATCTCGTCCATCTCATACTACTTTTTGCCAAAATTAACACCTTTTTCTACAATCAAAATTAACATGCAAAAACCTCCAAAAATTGACGTAATTGTTACTTTAAAATGGGGGGTTTCGTGCAAAACAAAAACGGGTGATTTAGAAGCTAGATATTTTCTTTCTCTCCATAGCATGAAATCTAAAGGTTTACAGAATTAGTCATCCTAACACAATTAACGCCCGCGGGTTTGATAGTGAGACCTTACTACTTTCTAGTAAGGCTTGGGGCGACTTGGGGTGACATGGAGGGTGACTTGGGGCGATTTGGGGTGACTTGGGGTGACTTGGGGCGACTTGGGGTGAAGGTGTCAAGCGTGCTAAAGTGGGAGGTGTCAGAGAATGTCAAAGTGGAACTGGTAGGACCACTTTGACATCTGCTCAGCGCGTGGCAGAGCAGCGATTTACCCTGCTGTGTTAGCAAGGAAGGCAACGCACACGCTGCCAATCAATAAAGCCGTTGTTGGCAGCGCCCGCAGTGTGCATTGCAGAGCACGTTACAGAATGTACTATAAGTGCTGCTATTGATTTTGTTATACAATCTTTTACCCGGATTTATGCAGCAGCTTACTTAATTAATTTTTAAATTGGTGTTTTTAATCTGAGTTAAAAATGAAGCCCGAAGTAGCTACAGAGCTTATTAATATACTTTACGAGTTGGATTGGGAGCGGGAGGGTGATAAAGATCAGTTAGAGAGCAGGTTTGAAGAATTAATTACTGATCTTTTTGAGCGCATAAATATGCGAGAAAGCGTAAAGCAGGCCGTTAGTAAAATACCAGATTTTGGCCCCAACCGGTTATAAAGTTGTTTGCCATTTTAGTTGATAATATGGCTCCTGAAGATGTTAATCTGACTGTTTCTACTGATCCTGAAGGGGTGACTATACGCTTTAATGAAGATAAGTTTTTTCGATTAGAAAAGACCATGAATAATAAATAACAGCTGAATTTACAATTATTTTTTTATTGCTTTTAAAAAAATGGATTGCGACGAGCTATTAAAGTGTGAGGAGGCAGCAGACCTCTGTCATAAAGAAAGATTATACTCTCTGGCTGCATGTGGGAAAACCAGGCAGTATTTAGGTGTTGAACTAAGTATCGAACAGATTCAGCAATTGTCTACATCAGACGTTGAGAAGTATTACGCCAGGTACGAAGCACAGCTCGGATCAAAAATGGTTAGATCGGTGGGACAGACAATGATTAGTTTATATGCTAAGTTAGTAGGCAAGATAGCGCCGATTGATTCAGAAGATTTAAAATATGACTTAACACAAGATCCGGTTTTAACCAAGTCCCTAGAATCTCTTGCATGTGACATGTATTATAGATTTGGGACGTTGCTATGTCCATTCATCATGGGATTAATTACTTTTAATCACATTAATTTTAATCATATTAATTTTAATCAGACTAAAAAAAATGAGCGAGCAGGAGAAGACTCCACAGGCGAGTGCCCCACAAGTGAATTTACAGGCGAGTGCCCCACAAGTGAATTTACAGGCGAGCGTCCCGCAGGTGAGTGCCCCACAAGTGAATCCGCAATTGAGTGTCCCGCAGGTGAGTGTCCCACAAGTGAGTAGTGTTACTAAGTCTAAAAATCCTGGGCGTGTTGAGTCCGGTCGTAAACTAGTTGAATGGAACAGACTGCAAAAAGCAAACCAAGCTGCAAAACAAAAATTATTAGATAGTAATACAACATCAGCACCAGCACCGCCACCAACAACAACACAATCAAACTATAAGATGTATTATTATGTACTGGGGGGTATTGTTGTTGGTGGAGGGCTTTTAGCATACAAGCGCCTAAAGCCATACTTAGCAACAAAGTCACAACCCCCCACAAAAACAGTAAAAGAACCAGCTTCTGCAAAAAAAGTACAACCTCCTGCTGTAGACCCATTTTTAATAAATCAGTTTTTTAAATGTGTTGTTAAGTACTGGCTAAGTACAAGCTAAGTACTGGTTAGGTCAGTTATAGCAAGTTAAGTGTAAGTTAAGTGCAAGTAAAGTGCAAGTCATGTTAAGTACTCGTTAAGATCTTAAGTTAAGTACTAGTTAAGTACTAGTTAAGTACTAGTTAAGATCTTAAGTTAAGTACTAGTTAAGATCTTAAGTTAAGTACTAGTTAAGTACTAGTTAAGTACTAGTTAAGATCTTAATTTAAGTCAGCCAAGTTGGCTCTCCGGTGGTCTATAGCGTATGTAAACTCGGGATTAACATAAGTTCGCTTGCTATTGTTAGAGTCTAGTGATTTCTTATTACCAGCAGTTGTGTTTACTTGATGAAGGGTAGAGCGCAGATTAACATTTGCGTGATGAAATACTTTGTTTTCAAAGAGAGCCTGTTTGTAGTTGTCGTGACTTATATATTTTTTTACAACTTCTTTACCTATGCCCTTAGCTTTCTTTATCACAGAAGTCTGGGTAGCAATACTATACATCTTTGCCCGTAAGCCAACATATTCTAGTATAATCGTCCCATTAAGTTCATCCTTCATCTTTCCAATCACTTTCTTGTTCACGGTTGAATGTAAAGGGCTGTCTTTTGGGTAGTCACATGTGTCGTACCACCCGTCGGCTCCTTTAGCCACCTCCGCCTCTAAGTCCTTATAGAAGTCTTCAGTTGGGATGTCCAGAATAAAACTATCAGTGTCTGTGTAAACGACATTTGATTCTGGGTACAGCGGCTTAAAGTAGTCGTATAGAAATTCTAGCATTAATAACTTTGACAGCTCTAACACAGTAAACCCGATAAACACCGGCTTGTCCAACTTTACATTCTGTTTCTTCATCATAACGCCAACTAGGCTGTCACTAAACCGTCTAAAGTCTTGGTAGTTAGGTTTAGAGACCAGCTTAATTGCTTGTTTTTCTTTCGTAACTAATCTTACATCTTTACGATTGTGTACGTTCTCCATCGTCTTGCCAAAACAGCTGTTGTTCATCAACTTAAAGAAGTCTTTTTCTGATGCATCTGTAGCTTTAGTTCTAAGGTCGGTGTTTTTCATGATGTATGGTCTCATGAAAGGCTCTTGTTCACAGGTAATTATTCTGTGAACAGCCGTCAGCTTTAACCCGTGTCTTAAGTAAAATTGTAACAGCCGGTAATGGCAAACGTACTTTCTCTTGTGCCGAAGATTAGGCACGAGTTTGGGTGGTTCTGTGGGACTCATCTTTAATTTTTCTGCTGCTAGAGGATAATCATTATGAAGGGCGTGCAACTCTGCGGGATAATCTAAGTCTACCTCTAAGATTAATCCTATTGGATTATCGGGCGTAGGCTGTGATAGCATACTCAACACGGCAGTAACCTCATGAGGCCCGTTTATCATTTTAAAGTTTCTTAATGGCAGTGTCTGGCTCATGGCCCACCCATACAGATTGTTGGCATCTAAGTACATCAGATAGTTGGATGGTTTAGTGGGGTCATAATCGTCTAAATACTTGTTGTTGGCTCTGCGGTAAGGATGGCAGGCCATGCTAATGCCTCCTCTCAGCCCATCCTCAATCATCTGGAGTGTATCCAGATCAGATATTAAGTCGATCTGAATGTTTGTAGACTTCAAGAATGCGTCCCAAGACAGCCCCGGGGCAGAGATGTACTGTGATGAATCTAGACCGTAGTGTTTCATGCAAGTGGATCTGTAATTCTGAAAGACGTCAGCTAATAAACACACGTCGGCCAATAAGTACTGATCGTGATAGTCACCCATCGTTTTGCAGCGTAATTCTGTCCAGGCTTTCTGCGCGTATTCATAGTCGGCGTCAGATATGCCCCCGCCTCTAAGCCGGCTGTAAAAGTCGTCTTTATGTGGCAGCGCTTGCTCATCAAACCTCTCCCATGAGTCCATGTATTCATAAGGATAGACGCCTTTACGGACTAAAGATGGGTCAAAATATTGTTTGGTGATTGGGCAGTCTTGTAGAGATCCTGATAATTTATCTAAACTCCCCATCAGATGCTGGGCAGAGTCATAGAAGGATAAACAGTCTACAGTAAAGGTCATGTACTTTTCTGATGATTGTGCAATACAGCTAACCCTCTTACATTCAGAAGTTATTGCTTGCATGATAAAGTGAGAATCGTAGCCCCGCAAGTTATGAAAGAAGATAGGCAGTTTCCATTTTTCGGGGTCAACCTTGAGTTGAAGATTACAGCCGTTGTGTGCCGCCCCTCTGAATTTACCAGTAATGTGGTCGTGGTCTCTTACAGCGTCGCCTAATAACTTGCATTTGCATATCCAGCAGTGTGTGGCTGATCTATAACGTTCTTCATCTTCGGGGGTCATCTTAATGTCTGAAAGGTTCAGCTGATTGGAGAATTGATTGCGAAGGTGTTTCATCTGCTCCAAAAATCGACCAGCTGCGTCGGGGCCTCTGTAAATCTCCGGCTGTGTGTGTCCACCATCTGACCTAACAGCAACAAATGCATAAGAACAGATCTGATGACGGGACAATAAGGTTGTTTTTTGTTGTGTCCGTTCTTGAGGGCCGTAGTACTGCGGCAAAATTGCTTCGAAGTCGGCATAGACTACGTATGGGCTCATCTGCATTTTGTGTACATTCTTAAAACCAACCTTAGACCCTGGTTTTGGTGTAAGAAGTTCGATTTTACAGTCTACAAAACTTTTATAATGTTTCTTATGGCTGGCTGCTGCCTCTACAGTGGGGATCCTGACCAAACACCTTCTACAAAGCTCTTGTTTAGATTCGTGCTTTGTAGTATAAGTCAGAAGTTTACTCATTGTTCTAATTAATACATAATGGCTCTTGGAACCGTCTGCAAACAGAATCAGGTCTACATGATTCTCAAGTGATTCGCCTAAAGTAGGGGCTTCGGGAGAAATCCTTAAAGGGACTAGATTGTCTACTGGGTCCCAGGTGTATACGCTTACGGTTATTGGTTTGTTTTGTTCTTCAAACTGGTCGATACTTTCTATACTCACTGGAAAGTTTATGTTATCAAAGTTCAGGCTATCTTTATACTGCCAATAATTAGAAACTCTCTCTGCATTCTTTTTAACTGGGTGTAAGTGCGCCAAAATACACCACATGAAACACAGGTTATCTGAATTATGTATGTTTAAGGCCGCTCGTTTAAAAACTAACTCTCTGGGGAGAGGGATGTAAGAATTGCCGACTATAGGAGAGTATTTAGTTTGTCTTAATTTGATTTCGAGGACTGTTCCTTCAGACCAGCCAGAGCCGCGCAATTTCGCTTCTTCACTTGCATGGTTAAACTGTGTAAGCATGTAATCAGCCCAGCCAGGTGTAAAGTCGTAATAGCTGATTACTTCTTTCTGTCTAGTTGAAACCCAGACTTGCATACTACTATTATCGGGGGTTATATATTCAATCAGAATGGCCAACAACACTTTTGCTGGCGGGGCAATTTGAAGAGACCCTGGGATTTTAGAAATAGCATGTGTTACGCTTTCTTGAACGTTTGTAGGGTTAATGATGTCCATGTCTAATTCAATGAACATATTGCTTAATGATTTGTTACTACCCAACAACGTACTGTTGGAAGGTAGTATTTCAAACTCGGGCTCACTTGTAGGGTTCATTTTTTAACTCACAATATTTACGTAAATTAAAAAAAATAAAAGTAAGTAAAAGTAAGTAAATGCTCTTTTATTCTTCACCCAGGCGTTGCAATACTTCAAGACACCCTAATCTTACAAGAACGCCTGCCAATACTTTAGCTTTTTCCGAATCACTACAGTCAATGTTTAACTCTTTGATTGCTTCGTTAAACAGTTCACTATGATTTTTGATTAAATTGTTTACATCATTCTCAAGCCCAGATTTACTAAAATCAATGTTTAACACTTTCATCGTTTCGTCAAATAGTTCATTACAATTTTCTATTAAAATCTTTAGATCAGATTCGCTGTGTTTGGCCGTCATTTTTAAATCTAAAATTAAATAAATAAAATAATAAAACCATGAGTATAACGTTGGTTAATTATTCAGTGCCCATTGTCAGTGTTATAGTTTATTCAACCCTAGCAAAATGTTTGTTACGAATAAAACCGCCCAACATGGGAAAGATAGAAGATTCGCCGAAACTAGTTACAACCTTATTTTTAGCTCTGGCAACAAAAGATTATCTGATTAAAAAGCACATAGACAGTCTTTCATATTATGATTATTTTAATTATTTTTTTAGTTAATAAAAAACATGAGCGAAAAAAAGATTATTAATACGATTTACCACTCTGCTGTAATCAGCGGCCTTAGTATAGGATATAGCACGTTAGCAAAAAACATGTTTAAAATGAGGCCGGCCGATCTAGGAAGGTTAGACATTGAGGATGTTGTTAAGGTTATAGCTGTAATAACTGCAGGGATTGCCTCAAAAGACTTTCTTGTTACACAGGGGATTATCCCAGAAAACATCAATGCATAGAAAGATTAATGCATTTAGGCAGATTGATTTATAAAAAAAAGATTCATTCATTTATAAAAAAGATGTCTGGAATAGTTCTGATGGTGGGCGGGGCTATTGTTAATGCATTGGCTTTCTCTGGCAGCAATTATATGTTTAGTAAATTGCGGTCTGATGAAGAGAGAGAACGCCATAACAAGGCAATGGAAGATTTAGCTAAGGCAAGAGACGCTTACGAGAAAAGAAGAATTGCTCACTTAGACTTTATTAATAAAAAGTTAAGAGAGCAGGGACATGCAGAGCACACATTTACAGACGTTGATGAAGCAATGAATGAATATTACTTAGTGACAGGAAAGAAGTTTCTAACATCGTCACCGCCAGAACTGTCAGACTTTTATGAACCATCTGAGGATCAGAAAATGGTAGAAATAAGCTTTATTATAGGTGCTATGGGAGCAATCTTTCTTCTTGCATATTCAATCTAAAAACATTGTTAAAAATGTAATAAAAACAGTCTCTTATGGACGATACAAAGTACAAAATATATTATTCACCTGGAGGGTATTGGAAAGGAAAGGCCGCGATTGATAAACTGAGTAAAGCTGCTAGGGTGTCTGAATCAGAAGCGAAAGACTGGCTTTCAAAACAAGCGATCTGGCAAATATATCTGCCTGCCCCAAAAAGAATAATAAGGCCTCGATTCGTTAACTCAGTTCCTAATGACACCCACCAGATGGACTTGTTATATCTTCCACATGACAAAGTTAGAAGAAAAAAGTTTAAGTATGCTCTTACAGTTGTTGACATGGCTTCAAGGTATAAAGATGCTGAGCCTTTAACAGATAAAAGCTCAACTGCTGTGGCTGTGGCTTTACAACAAATATACATGCTAGGTCCATTAAAGTATCCTAGGCTGATCCAGGTTGATGATGGGAAAGAGTTTAAAGGAGCTGTAAACCAACTGTTTTTAAGACGCCGGGTTACAGTTAAGAGAGGGATTCCAGGCAACCATCGCTCTCAGGCTCTAGTAGAAAACTTTAATAAGAATCTAGCTGAACGTCTGTTTACCTATCAATACCACAGAGACCTTATGGACAAAACACGCAACACAGAATGGGTCAGGAGATTGCCGGCAGTCTTACGTGCCCTGAACAATGAAGAATTTAAAGCAACGGGCCTTAAGCCAGTAAACGCGATCAAATTAAAAAAAAATTAGCATTACTGAAGACATCCAAGGCAATCAGAAACTCTTGCCTTTTGGACTAAAAGTAAGATACTTGTATGCTCCTGGAGAGGCAGAGGGCGATGTTAGAATTAGAGCCACAGACCCCATATGGAGCGTAGATGTATATGAAGTTGAAAGAATTATGAAAACAGCCCCTCCCGTGTATTATTTAAGAGAGACTCTTTCTTCTACGTCTAAAAAGCCTGCCCCTAAAAGATCGTTTGTTCGCGAAGAGTTGCAAGTTGTTCCGCCAAACACAGTGCCGATTAGTTAAAAAAAATAGTATTTATTTTTTGTTAAACTTATGATTTATTTATTTTTTTGTTAAACTTATGATTTATTTATTTAGTTCACATCTTATTTTTTTAGTCTATTTTGGGATTAACTGATTGTTTGCTTGCTTTTCAATGTTCTGTTTGATTGTCTCAGTGTCTACCTGTTGCAAAGTAAAAGTCTTTCTCCACTCCTTTTGAAGTTCAGTTTTTTGTCGTCTGTAATCCTCGCCATCAGCCATAAGGCGCTCAAATTCTTCAGCTGTAATGTTTTCACCCTGCAATGCTTTGCTTATTCTCAGTCTTAATGAACAAAGTTTTGCTGATGCTAGGGCTACAATGGCAGTGTGCTTTTGTAGTTTAGGCGTTAATTTTTTTAAAACAGCACTCACAATCATAGACATAGCACCTAAACCCAAACCAAGGCTCCCTAATGCTAAAGAGGCTGGCGCTCCGGCCCCAGTAGCTAAAAGAGCAACGCTAGACCCAGCACTTACGCTCGCTACAGCTGATGAGCCGGTGATTATATAAGAAAGAGTATTTAAAACTTTAGCATATTTCTTTCTAGTAACCCTATACTTATCTAAGTCACTTTCTATTTCTTCTTGAAGTTCAGTTATTTGCTCTAACCTAAACTTTTGAGCCTGATCATCCATTTTTAATTAAGATTAATTTTTTAATTAAGATTAATCTTGTACATATCTTCTTATTAACCCTTCTGGCAGCACTTCATCAACAGAGTAAAACGCAATAAACTCAACATACTTAATGAAAATAAAATCAAGCACTGTTAGTTTAGTATTGTCAACCATCACAGTGACTTTGTCAGATGATGCAGAAGTGTTTATTTCATCCCCGTTTTTAGTAATAACAATAACAAGCCTAAGAGGCCCATCCAAGTTTTCAGACTTTATTTGTACGCCTCTGATTAACGTATGCTCTGGCAAACTAGGATCAGACTCCCTTGGAGTAATAAATAAGCGAAAAAGCATCGTCATTTTTCTAGGCAGTGATTCTAGTTTTGGGTTAAATTCTAAGCCAACGGTGTCATCCCCCACTTCAGCTAAGGACTTCTTTCTCTGCAGCATATATTCAGAGCCCCGCTTAGTTATTTCAATCTGCTTTTTCTGTTGTGTTCCTGGGACTAGGCTAGCAAGAAGGCGCCCTTCATTCAAAGCTTTTCTAAAATTGTATTTCTTATCAAAGTATACATAGGGGCTTCGTAGTTCAAACTTTAAATTCCAGTTAATGTCAGGAAGCAACGCCCAGGCATTCTCTCGTTTATGAAGTTTGTATTCGTGTTTGCCAAAATCGTTTGCCCTTAGATTTCTTATCTCTTCCAGGGTAGGATATTGCTGTCGTTTTTTATCTTCAATTTCTATTCGTTTGTAAACACCATCGTCGGTGTACTCAAATCCATAAACATTTCCTGCCACTCCTATTAGATCAAAGTCAGTTGTATCTGCTAGATCTTTTAGCTCTACTGCAACGCATTTAGGAGCTAACTCCGCTTTTGATTCTGGCCCTCGAGACATTTTTTAATATAAACAATTTATTATAAATAATCTGTAATAAATAATCTATAATAAGCAAACGTATTGAACTGGCGGGTCAGTCCGTAAGCATAGTTTAGCGTGCTTAAATTTTTCTAGCTGCTCTTTTATTTTTTTTAGTTCATCCTTGTCCCTGATTATATAGTTTTCACTTAAACATTCTTCAAAACTATCCCTGTCCTTAGTATAGAATAAGATGACTGATTTTAACTGCGATCTAAAGTCTTTTAAGACAGCATTGTATTTTTGAGTTAAGAGCCAAACAGAAACTAATGCGTGTCTTCCGCTAAAGGCCAGCTTAGACAGAGTCCTTCTTTTTTTAACAATGTCTTGTTCGGCTGAACAGTCATCAATAATAAACAGCGTTTCAGTTCCCTCAAATAACCTATAGTAATGTTCTAAACAGTCGCTTAGCTTGTCAGTAGGATCAACTAAAAATATATTATCGTCTGTCCAAACAAACTGCCTTTCTTTGTAAGACTTGTTGTGCTTAATGGTTGTGCAGAATATAACAATGTACTCATAATGAAACCTGTAGACTGTTTGTAGCAAATCAAGCACGAAGACAGTTTTCCCACACCTAGTAATCCCACAAATAAGCGAACAGTGCGGGTCTTTGGGCAAAAAGTTTAAACTATCCATCTGTTTTAATAGGCTATTTCTTTCAGTCTATTTCCTTCAATGTTCAGCTGGGCGTCATAAACCACAAAAACGTGCATTTGTATCTGACCATTCTCCTCCTTTTCCTTATTAATCTGTATGAGTATGCCATCTGACCCTACCCTTCTTCCACTCCCGTGCAGTCTGTTGTCATACGTGGATCTAAAATCCAGCCATAGTCCATATTTGTCTGTTAGATAATCTTCGAGTCTTACATCGTGAAGGTGAAGTTTTTTACACACATGATCGGCTGTGGGGCTTGTCTGTCTGCCTCCAGCAAACAATTTTCTTATTTCATCAAAGTGTTGGTCAGGCAAAAGTCCAGCTGAATACAACTGAAAAGGCTTGCCATTTACTGTGCAAGACAACTGCTCAATTTTTGGGTTGTAAAACACCTCAGATTCTCTCCTAAAAGGAGCTGAGGGCTTAGTAAATAGCAAGAGAACCCCCTTTAGGGACCTTAAAGAATTGCTTATAGCTATTTCCCAGACAGCGTCTTGCTTGTTTTTAATCGCTAGACTGTGGTGTAAAACTCTTTCAAAGTAAACAACCGTCCTACTTTTATACTGGTTTAAGATTGTTCTAGCCAGTTCGGGGTTAGTAACAACGTCAAAATTAAGAAAGATGTTACTGACTGTGTATTTGGCTTGAGGATCATCTGATAAAATAACAGACCCGCTGTCATTGAATGTCAGTTCATATGTAAGTCTGTCTCTTAGTGCGCCTTGGTAATATGGCTGGTGGGTTTTTAACAGTTCAAAATCTAGAGGGATGCAAAATCTGTTCTTAAATGCTCGCGCTATTGCCTGGTCTCCCTCGTCTTCCTTTGCATCTGCAGCATTAAGCCTGTGCTTAAGACCGTTTGGACTCTGGATTCCCTGAAAGATTTTGTCTTTTCTTTCTGTTCTAGGCAGCCACAGATCAGAATAGAGATTAAAAATGTCTGTGCTACTCAGTGAGAAGACTTCTCTACCTTCCAGTTTAATTACCATATTTTTAATGATGGCTCTGCCCAGGTTAGCAACGACGGTGGCATTAGGATCCGCCGACTCAATATCTATTTTGAATGACAGCCTGGCAGTGCCTGGCATTATAACATCGTCAGGCCCAAGGTCACTAAATCTTACTGTTAACATTTAATTGGGCTCAATTGTTGATGGATTATTTACAACGCGCACAGTCTGTCTTATGCCTTTTATGCCGTGGGGTTCCTTCGCTTTTCTGAATGGATCAAGGTCGCAGCCGTATGGGTTCATTTTTTATAAAACAAAAAATAATAAATATATAAATATGGCTGATGAAGATTTTGACGCGCTTAGTCCTATTGAAGAAGAAGATGAAGAAAGAGAGCCGAGTCCTTCATTGCAAGATGAACTTGAGGGGGCAGAAGCACGTCCTTTACTCCCTAGACAGCCTCAAGATGTAGGTTCTTCACTCCTTAGTGCTCGTCAAAAACTTTTAGGAGTAGGCTCTTCACTCCCTAGACAGCGTCAAGAACTATTGCGACAACGAATTGAATTATTCTATAGAAGTATAGGACGGGAGCTGCCAGTCACGATCGATTCTAACGATTTTGAGATGGGAAAAGTGGGCGGAGATGAGGAAGGTCATTTGTTTATAAATTATAAGAAGGGCAATAAACAAATGCGTAAACAAGTTACTGATAGCCGGGACCCCTCCGAGTTTTTAACTCCGGGCTCACTTGGGGAAGATTCCTATTCGGGTCAGAAGGCGATTAAATATTGCAGATCCAAGAAAGTCTGCTCTAAGGTCTAAGGCTGTTAGCGCTTTACAGAACTTGGAGCAAAGGCTGCCAGCACAGTCTGAAATGCAAAACATACCTCTTCAAGAATTAAGTCAAAGAACAGATGAAGCAATAGCAGAACTTGAGTTGAGTTTTAATGAGGAGACACAGTTAAAAACAATTGTCGGTTCGCCTAGTCAAAGAGAAGATAGGCTGAGTCCTGAAGAAGAAGCAGCTTTACAAACAATTGATGATCCTCCATTGTCTGAGAGTGTACACAGAAATCTTAAAGCTGCTATACGTGAACTCAGGGGTCTTGATGATGCTCTACGGAGAATAAATGGCGAGCTAAAAAACAACTTGTCAAAACTTGGTGAGTTAGATATAGAGATAAGAGAAGAAAAAAATAAACTGGGCGATGCAGATGATAACAATTTAGGGTTAGAAGAAAAGGCTAGAATACAGGCGAAAATACAGGAGTTAATGTCACTAAGGGCAGACAGGTTAGAAACGCTGTCTACTAACAGAGAACAAATAGTATTACAAACAAACAGAATCAAAGAAACTATAAACAGAATACTTCATGAAAATACTACGCTAGCAGAAAGAATAAGGACTCTGTTCAGAGAGCAGGGGATTACAATAGTTAGTATATTGACAGCTGTTGGGTTTGCTATCTCTACACTGGTTTATGCATTAACTGGCGGTGCGCCAACAGGGCCAGTAGCTCCTCCAACGCCTCAGCCCGGTAAAAGTTGGATTAGAAAACAACTGCGCCATCTAGCAAACTTATTAAAGAAGTTAGCTGTCAAAGCGCTTGATGCTCTGCCTGGCATAATAGGCAGTGTTGTTAGTTGGGTTTTGTCTACCATAGGCAAAGTGGCTGGTTATATGGCTGACCATCTGTGGACGTTAGGAGTGCTGGCTGCCGGTTTAATTTTTAGTGAAATAAAGTATGGCTAATCCAGTAAAAGTTAAAAACACAACAAGGGCCGTCTTTTCGCTAGTGTGTCTGTTGGGGTGAGGTACATCAACGGGCGGGGGGTCGCTTTCTGGGCTGCTTATAACTGGCGGGGGGTAGCTTTCTGCAGGTTCTGGGCTAGATACTTTTTTAAAAATGGCTGGCGCTGGCCTTGTGTTTAAGCCTTGATTGTGTCCTAAGTTTTGATCGTCTCCGGCTATGAGGATTTCATTATTATAATTCTGTATCATGCCAATCTGTAGTCTAAGGTCAGAAGGCAGCATGTATAATCCATGGCCCACAACAAAGTCAACCTTTGACCTAGCATGCGAAAGAACGTTTTGGTACCTTTGTATGCTGGAAGGCAAATCAACAGCAGAGTTAATGGCATCTTCTAAATTGGCTAGAAATTGTTTTCTGGCGTCAAAGCCTGTAGATTGATCCACTATGCTAGACTTGGTCTGTGCTTGCGCTCCTAATAGACACCAAACGTACGTCCGTATGGAGTCATTGAGTCTTTGCACTCCTGGCATTGTTAGGCCTTTACTTTCATCTAAGATAAATGTTGCCCAAGCATTGGGGTGTTTTTGTTCTATTGACCCCAATCTAACTTGGGAGTTTGACTTAAAAGAGGTGTGGCCAGGCCAGTAGTCAAAATTATATTCTCTACGCTGGCCCCACAAATACAATGTGCCCAACCCGTGATTGCGGTCTAACTTTTGTCTAAAGTTATTTGAAGGGTTAATGTTAAATTCGTTGCAGATTTTTTCATATGCATTATTGTCCATTGAGCTGAGAAATGGATTAAACGCGTTGTCGTTGGGGAGGCGTACTTGTAGTTCAGTTAGTATGCGCCTATACTGGTAATAAACATGAAAGTTATATACTGACCTTACTAACAGATTGGGGTGGTTTAAATGGTTTGTATATGAAACACCGCAGCCAGTGGTTGAGCAGTAAACTGCAAAATTTAACTGATTCTGGTAAAAGGCCATAGGATGAGTTGACCATGCTGATGGCACTCTATCGCTCTTTATTGGAGGATTTAAATATCTAGTTAGTGGGTTTACAAGTCTGACTAGAAAGCCATATGATTCATCCACTGCGATGGTTAGGTTACTAAAGTCCAAAGATTTGGGCTCATAAACCCCTCCTACGTCGTAAGTGGCACTTTCATTATATTTAAAAGGTTCCATTTTTAAATAGATTTTAAAAAAAAGGATTTAAAAAGGATGTTCCTTTATATAACCAAGCAAAACCAGCGCGTGTTTTTAAAGTATTCAGTTGACAATAAAGGCGGGAAGTGTAGGGTTGCTCTTAGAGAACTTAGGTTTAAAATAAGGTGGTTTAACATATCTGAAAAAGCCCAAAATAATTGGATAGATATTTATGATGAGGGGGGCAATCGCTTAAAACGTTTAAAAATACCTGATGGTTACTACAGCTTTTGTTCTTTAAAAGAAGCATTTAACAAATTTGACATACGGTTAGAAATTAATGAGGCAAATCTTATAATTACTATATTTTTACCAAAACATAAAGACAAACGGGAGTACGTTTTCCCTAAGGGTCTTGCTCGAATTTTAGGCTTTTATGATAGTGGTAAAACCTATCGTATTAATACACACGCGTATATAGGCAGCGGTCTATATGAATATGTAGGCAGTAGACCGTCCGATTTTCTGATTAATCCAATGTTGTTTGTTAATCTATGCGAATTAAAAACAGATACTAATTTGTATAATGGAAATCCATCTACAGTTCTAAGAACACTACTGGCGACTAAGGCGGGGTTTTGCGATTATCAGTCATACACATTTAATGACGCTCAGTTTAAAGAATTAGTTCGTGAGCAGATAAATTCATTGTGCGTAGATATAACGAATCAAAATGGAAACCCTATTGTTTGCTCTAATTTATTAGTACTGCTTGAGATAGAAGAGCGTACTGTAAACCTTTAGATTTCATGCTATGGAGAGAAAGAAAATATCTAGCTTCTAAATCACCCGTTTTTGTTTTGCACGAAACCCCCCATTTTAAAGTAACAATTACGTCAATTTTTGGAGGTTTTTGCATGTTAATTTTGATTGTAGAAAAAGGTGTTAATTTTGGCAAAAAGTAGTATGAGATGGACGAGATTTGATTGTGAAAAAGGGGGGTTTCGGGCAAAATGAGATGTGGTGAGGCAGCTCCGACATATTAACTGTCTCTGCAGCTTTACTCAGTTTATCAATAGCAGCCTTTCCTTTCCAATACCCTCTAGGAGAATAATATATTTTGTACTTCGTATCGTCCATAAGAAGGGACTGTTTTTTTTTTTTTATTACATTTTAACTATGTTTTTAGATTGAATATGCAAGAAGAAAGATTGCCCCCATAGCACCTATAATAAAGCCTATTTCTACCATTTTCTGATCCTCAGATGGTTCATAAAAGTCTGACAGTTCTGGCGGTGACGATGTTAGAAACTTCTTTCCTGTCACTAAGTAATATTCATTCATTGCGTCATCAACGTCTGTAAATGTGTACTCTGCATGTCCCTGCTCTCTTAACTTTTTATTAATAAAGTCTAAGTGAGCAATTCTTCTTTTCTCGTAAGCGTCTCTTGCCTTAGCTAAATCTTCCATTGCCTTGTTATGGCGTTCTCTCTCTTCATCAGACCGCAATTTACTAAACATATAATTGCTCCCAGAGAAAGCCAATGCATTAACAATAGCTCCTCCCACCATCAGAACTAATCCAGACATCTTTTTATAAATGAATGAATCTTTTGTATAAATCTATTTTTAGAATGAATTTTTTTTTATAAATCAATATTTCTATGCATTAATCTTTTTTATAAATCAATCTTTCTATGCATTGATGTTTTCTGGGATAATCCCCTGTGTAACAAGAAAGTCTTTTGAGGCAATCCCTGCCGTTATTACAGCTATAACCTTAACAACATCCTCAATGTCTAACCTTCCTAGATCGGCCGGCCTCATCTTAAACATGTTTTTTGCTAACACGCTGTACCCTATACTAAGACCGCTGATTACAGCAGAGTGGTAAATAGTATTGATGATCTTTGCGGTGCTCATGTTTTTTATTAACTAAAAAAATAATTAAAATAATCATAATATGAAAGACTGTCTATGTGCTTTTTAATCAGATAATCTTTTGTTGCCAGAGCTAAAAATAAGGTTACAACTAGTTTCGGCGAATCTTCTATCTTTCCCATGTTGGGCGGTTTTAACAAACATTTTGCTAGGGTTGAGTAAACTATAACGCCAACAATAGGTACTGCATAATTAACCAGCGTTAAACACATGGTTTTATTTTTTTTATTGCTTTTAAAAAGGGCTTAAAAAAAATGGATTGCGACGAGCTATTAAAGTGCGAGGAGGCGGCAGACCCAAACCTCTGTCATAAAGAAAGATTATACTCTCTAGCTGCATGTGGGAAAACCAGACAGTATTTAGGCGCTGAACTAAGTATTGAACAGATTCAGCAATTGTCTACATCAGACGTTGAGAAGTATTACGCTAGATACGAAGCACAGCCAGGGTCAAAAATGGTTAGATCGGTGGGACAGACAATGATTAGTTTATATGCTAAGTTAGTAGGCAAGATAGCGCCGATTGATTCAGAAGAAGATTTAAAATATGACTTATCACAAGATCCGGTTTTAACCAAGTCCCTAGAATCTCTTGCATGTGACATGTATTATAGACTTGGGACGTTGTTATGCCCATTCATCATGGGATTAATTACTTTTAATCATATTAATTTTAATCATATTAATTTTAATCACATTAAAAAAAAAAGAGCGAGCAGGAGAAGAAGACTCCGCAGGAGCAGAATGTGCCGCAAGTGAGTGTCCCACAGGTGAGTGTCCCGCAAGTGAGTGTCCACAAGTGAGTAGTGTTACTAAAGCTAAAAGTCCTGGGCGTGTTGAGGTCGGTCGTAAACTAGCTGAATGGAACAGACTGCAAAAAGCAAACCAAGCAGCAAAACAAAAATTATTAGATAGTAATACAACATCAGCACCAGCACCGCCACCGTCACCAACAACAACAACACAATCAAACTATAAGATGTATTATTATGTATTGGGGGGTGTTGTTGTTGGTGGGGGGTTTTTGGTATACAAGTGTCTAAAACCATACTTAGCAACAAAGTCACAAACCCCCACAAAAACAGTAAAAGAAGAAGAACCAGCTTCTGCAAAAAAAGCACAACCTCCTTCTGTAAACCCATTATTTTTACTGAATTAGTTTTTTTAATGTGTTGTTAAGTACAAGTTAAGTACTGGTTAAGTACAAGTAAAGTCAGTTATAACAAGTTAAGTGTAAGTAAAGTGTAAGTCATGTTAAGTACTAGTTAAGTACTAGTTAAGATCTTAAGTAAAGTACTAGTTAAGTACTAGTTAAGTACTAGTTAAGATCCTAACTTAAGTCAGTTCTCCAATGGCCTACAGCGTATGAAAACTCAGGATTAACGTAAGTTCGCTTGTTATTGTTAGAGACTAGTGATTTCTTATTAACAGCAGTTGTGTTTACTTGATGAAGAGTAGAGCGCAGATTAACATTTGTATGATGAAATACTTTGTTTTCAAAGAGAGCCTGCTTGTAGTTGTCGTGAGTTTTTTTTTTTTTTTGACAACTTCTTTACCTATGCCCTTAGCTTTCTTTGTTACAGAAGTCTGGCTAGCAACGCTATACATCTTTGACCGCAGACCAACATATTCTTGTATAACTGTCCCATTAAGTTCGTCCTTCATCTTTCCAATCGCTTTCTTGTTTATAGTCGAATGTAAAAGACTGTCTTTAGGATAGTCACATGTGTCGTACCACCCATCAGCTCCTTTGGCTACCTCCGCTTCTAAATCCTTATAAAAATCTTCAGTGGGGATGTCTAGAATAAAAGAGTCAGTGTCTGTGTAAAGGACTCTAGAATCTGGTACAGCGGCTTAAAGTAGTCGTACAGAAACTCTAGCATTAACAACTTTGACAGCTCTAACACAGTAAACCCAATAAACACCGGCTTGTCCAACTTCACATTCTGTTTCTTCATCATAACGCCAACCAGGCTGTCGCTAAATCTTCTGAAGTCTTGGTAGTTAGGTTTAGAGACCAGCTTAATTGCTTGTTTTTCTTTTGTAACTAATCTTACATCTTTACGCTTGTGCGGATTCTCCATGGTTTTGCCAAAACAACTGTTGTTCATCAGTTTAAAAAAGTCTTTTTCTGAAGCGTCAGTGGCTTTAGTCCTAAGATCAGTATTCTTCATGATGTATGGTCTCATAAAGGGCTTTTGGTCAAATTCTATAATTCTATGAACAGCTCTTAGTTTCAGTCCGTGTCTTAATTAAAACTGTAACAGTCTGTAATGACATACGTACTTAGTCTTGTGGCGAATATTAGGCACGAGTTTAGGCGGCTCTGTGGGGCTCATCTTTAATCTTTCTGCCGCTAGGGGATAATCATTATGAAGGTCATGCAACTCTGTAGGATATTCTAAGTCTACCTCTAAGATTAGTCCTATTGGATAATCAGGCGTAAGGCGCGGTAGATAACCCAACATTTTATTAACGTCATGAGGTCCTACGAACATTTTAAAGTTTCTTAATGGCAGTGCCTGGCTCATGGCCCACCCATACAGATTGTTAGCGTCTAAGTACATTAGATAGTTGGATGGTTTGGTGGGGTCATAGTCATCTAAGTACTTGTTGTTGGCTTTGCAGTAAGGGTGTGAGGCCATGCTAATGCCCCCTCTCAGCCCATCTTCAATCATCTGAAGTGTATCCAGATCAGATATTAAGTCAATCTCAATGTTTGTAGACTTTAAGAATGCGTCCCAAGACAACCCCGGGGCAGAAATGTAATGCGATGAATCTAGACCGTAATGTTTCATGCATGTAGATCTGTAATTCTGAAAGACGTCTGCCAATAAACAGACATCAGCCAATAAATATTGATCATGATAATCGCCCATTGTTCGACGGTGTAATTCTGTCCAGGCTTTCTGTGCGTATTCATAGTCAGCGTCAGATATACTTCTGCCTGTAAGACGGCTGTAAAAGTCTTCCTTGGGCGGCAGCGCCGACTCATCAAACTTGTCCCATGAGTCCATGTATTCATAAGGGTAAACGCCTTTACGTACTAAAGCTGAGTTAAAATACTCCTTAGTTATTGGGCAGTCTTGTAGAGATTCTGCTAGTTTGCTTAAACTCCCCATCAGATGTTGAGCAGAGTCATAGAAGGATAAACAGTCTACAGTAAAGGTCATGTACTTTTCTGATGATTGTGCAATACAGCTAACCCTCTTACATTCAGAAGTTATTGCTTGCATGATAAAGTGAGAATCATAGCCTCGTAAGTTACGAAAGAAGATTGGCAGTTTCCATTTTTTGGGGTCGACCTTAAGTTGAAGATTACAACTGTTGTGTGCTGCTCCCCTGAATTTTCCAGTAATGTGATCATGGTCTCTCACTGTTGGGTTTTCTTTACTATTAGGTGTTAGCTCTGAGCCGCATATCCAACAGTGTGTAGATGATTCATAGCGCCTTTGATCTTCGGGAGTCATCTTAATGTCTGAGAGATTCAGCCGAATAGAGAATTGATTGCGAAGATGCTTCATGTGTTGTAAAAATCGGCCGGCTGCGTCGGGGCCTCTGTAAATTTCTGGTTGTGTGTGTGCCCCATCTGATCTAACAACAACAAACGCATAAGAACAAATCTGATGGTGGGTTAATAAAGCTGTTTTTTGCTCTTGTTGAGGGCCATAGTACTGTGGCAAAATCGCTTCAAAGTCAGCATAGACTACGTATGGTCTCATCTGCAGTTTGTGTATGTTTTTAAAACTAACTTTAGACCCTGGTGGGGGCGTAAGAAGTTCGGTTTTACAGTCTACAAAACTTTTACAATGTTTCTTATGTTTGTCAGCTGCTTCTATAGTTGGGATTCTGACCAAACACCTTCTACAAAGCTCTTGTTTAGATTCGTCCTTTGATGTATAGGCTAACAATCTGCTAATTGATCTGATTAATACATAATGGCTCTTGGAACCATCTGTAAACAAAATCAGGTCTGTATGCTTGTTAAGGGATTCGCCTAAAGTGGGAGCATTGGGAGAAATCCTTAGAGGCCGCAGATTGTCTGCTACAGACCATGTGTATACGTTTACGGTTATTGGTTTGTTTTGCTCTTCAAACCGGCTTAAACTGTCTATGCCTACTGGAAAGTTTATGTTATTAAAGTTCAGTTCATGTGTGTATGCTTTATAATTAGATACTCTGTCTGCATGCTTTCCAACGTGATGTAAGTGTGCCAAAACACACCACATAAAACACATATCGTCAGAATTTTTTATGTTTAGGACTGCCCGTTTAAAAACTAACTCTTTTGGGAGAGGAATGTAAGAATTGCCAACTATAGGATAGAACTTTGTTTGTCTTAATCTGATTTCAAGGACTGTT
>CM065721.1:72901335-72906335 GCA_033310375.1 Conus canariensis
AATGAAAATAACATACTAGAAGCTTGTGTACCAGTCTTCTCTTCTAGTGATCATTACCCAGTGTGTGTTACATTGTCTAAACATGGAGTGAAAATCCCAAAACCAGGCCACAAAACCATAACCTATCGTTGCTTCTCAAAATTTAACGAACAAAATTTTTTGCTTGATTTAATGAACTCAGAACTTAATACAGTATACAATATTACTGATCCAGATTCAGCGATTGACTTTTGGATCGAAATTTTTACAGAAGTCTATAACAGAACATGCTCCGTTAAAAACAATCAGAGTAAAGCATATTCCCAAACCACCGTGGTACACGAAAGAACTACAGGAGGCATGCTACCTTAGAGACCTTTTGAAAGAACATGGCTATGAAGAAGAATCAAGATCACTAAGAAATGCAATAAACTCTCAGAAGCGCAGGGGAAAAAAACCAAAATACTATCGCGAGTTATTAACTTCCAAACAAAATCCAAAACTGGTTTGGCAAGCAATAAACCAGCTTAACAATAACAGTTCTTCTTCAAAATCAACTGTTATCAAAGGTATTTCTGCTGAACAACTTAACACTCACTTCTCTACCATTCCAGATACAGTTGTTACTACTGATCATTCAAGCTCTAATGAACTTAAAGAACTCCATCAATTTTGTCACGACAAAAAAATCACGTCTGAACTACACATTCCCCTCATAACTGTGCACGAAGTGTATCAGTACCTACTTCATCTCAAACAGTCAGGAACACGTGGACTAGATGGCATAGATGGCAAAATTCTGAAACTCTCGGCTCCAGTTATAACTGACACGCTAACGTATATCTTTAATTTGTGCATAGATAAAAGCTATTTTCCTAATGCGTTCAAAAAAGCAAAAGTTATACCCATTCATAAATCTGGTGATAATACTGATCCTTCAAACTACAGACCAATATCAATCTTATCTATCCTTTCCAAACCTCTAGAAAAGCATTTAAATAAACACATCCTTCATCACTTCAACAAGTACGATTTGCTCCATCCCGGACAGTCTGGTTTCAGACAGAAACATTCGTGCCATTCTGCATTAATCAATCTTGTAGATGTGTGGCTTAATAATATTAATAACAACAGATATTGTGGTGTCTTATTCGTTGATTAAAAAAAAAGCATTCGATGTCATTGACCACAATCTCCTTATTCGAAAACTGGAGGTATACGGTCTTTCAAAATCCGCCCTTATCCTTCTAAAATCATACATCACAAAAAGACAACAATGCGTCTTATCGGGGACGACTGTCTCTTCTATAACAACTCTTAAGTATGGCGTTCCACAACGCTCCATTTTAGGCCCGCTACTCTTCTCAATCTACATTAATGACCTACCCCTACATGTAAGATCTACATGCGATCTCTTTGCAGATGACACCACAATTCACACCAGCCATAATGATCCTTCCAGTCTTTCAAAACATTTGCAAGAGAGTACCAACGACCTTGTAAAATGGACCGAACTAAATCACATGTCACTTCACCCTCAAAAAACAAAACTGATGTATATTACAACAAGGCAAAAAAGACAAAATCTCACCAATGATTTCCCTCCTATACACCTCAATAATGTACTTGTGGAACAAGTCACTTATCATAAAGTATTGTAGGCATCCTTCAGTCTCGGAAGACTATGGAGTTGCGCTCTAGGTGTCTATTCTGGTACAGCGGCGGGTGGGCTGGCCAGTCCCACACGGGAATGACAGTCCCTGTGGCAGAGGGCACAGATGAAGTCTGACGCTGGTCTGTCTGCCTGGGCTGCAGCCTTTCTTCTCATTCTCTTTTCCCCGTGCTGCTGAGCGAGTGTCTCTTCGAACTTGGAGAGACCTTTCTGCACAGTCTGTCTCCAGGCTGACCGTTCGAGGGCTGTTGCTTCCCAGTTGTTCTGGTCAATGTTCAAGGCTTTTAGGTCCCTCTTGCACACGTCTTTGAATCGCAGCTGTGGTCTGCCTGTGGGACGTTTTCCCTGCACAGGTTCTCCATAGAGGAGGTCTTTAGGGATCCGTCCGTCATCCATGCGCACGACATGGCCGAGCCAGCGCATACGTCTCTGTTTCAGCAGCGTGTACATGCTGGTGCATCCAGCTCTTTCCAGGACAGTGTTGTTTGGGACCTTGTCCTGCCAGGTGATGTTCAGAATGCGTCGGAGGCTACGCATATGAAAAGCATTGAGCTTTTGCTCTTGTCGGGCACGCAAAGTCCAAGACTCGCTGCCATACAGGAGGGTGCTCACGACGCAGGCTCTGTAGATCTGGATCTTTGTGTGCTCGGTCAGCTTGCTGTTGTTCCATGCTTTCTTTGTCAGTCTGGTCATGGTGGTAGCTGCCTTGCCGATGCGCCTGTTGAGCTCTGCGTCAAGTGAGAGGGTGTCTGAGATAGTTGAGCCCAGATAAACAAAGTCATGGACGACGTCCAGTTCATGGTCATTGATGCTGATGACTGGGGGAGAGTCAACATCCTGTCCCATGACCTGTGTTTTCCTCAAGCTAATGGTAAGCCCGAAGTCTTGGCAGGCATTGCTGAAGCAAGTCATGAGCTGCTGTAGGTCCTCGGCTGAGTGGGCGGTTACTGCTGCGTCGTCTGCAAAGAGGAAGTCACGCAGGCACTTCAGCTTGACTTTTGTCTTGGCTCTTAGTCTGGAGAGGTTGAAGAGCTTTCTGTCTGTCCTGGTTCGGAGGTAGATACCTTCAGCTGCAGGACCAAATGCGTGTTTCAGCATCACAGCAAAGAAGATTCCAAACAGGGTGGGAGCCAGGACGCAACCCTGTTTCACTCCGCTCCGTATGTTGAAGGCAGCTGATGTTGAGCCGTCAAAGACGACAGTGCCTTTCATGTCTTCGTGGAAGGATCTGATGATGCTGAGAAGTTTGGGTGGACATCCAATCTTGGGGAGGATCTTGAAGAGGCCATCTCTGCTGACCAGATCGAAAGCCTTTGTGAGATCTATGAAGGCAATGAAGAGTGGCTGCCTTTGCTCCCTACATTTCTCCTGAAGTTGTTTAAGGGAGAAGATCATATCTATAGTGGATCTGTTGGCACGGAAACCGCACTGCGATTCAGGATAAACTTGCTCTGCAAGTACTTGGAGCCTCTTCAGTACTACTCGTGCAAAGACTTTCCCAACGATACTAAGGAGGGATATGCCACGATAATTATTGCAATCGCTTCTGTCACCTTTGTTTTTGTACAGTGTGACGACGTTAGCATCCCTCATGTCTTGTGGTACTTCGCCTTCACTCCAACAGAGGCAGAGGATTTCATACAACTCGGTGATAAGTGTCTCTTTACAGCACTTCAGTACTTCGGCGGGAATACCATCTTTCCCTGGTGCCTTGCCAGAGGCAAGAGCGTCCAGGGCTTCGTTGAGTTCCTCTATGGTTGGTTCTCTGTCAAGCTCTTCCAGTTCTGGTAGGCGCTCTATGGCATTCAGGGAATCTTCTGTGACTACATTTTCCCTTGCATATAGCTCAGTGTAGTGTTCTACCCAGCGCTCCATCTGTTGTTCTCTGTCCTGAATCACCTCCCTGTAGCTGATCTCAAAGGGGCAGTTTTCTTTTGTGTTGGGCCCAATGCCTGCTTGATGCCGTCATACATCGCCTTAATGTTGCCTGTGTCAGCTGCGATCTGAATCTGGGAGCAGAGCTGAAGCCAATAATCGTTAGCGCATTGCCTGGCACACTGCTGGACTTTGCTGCGAGCAGCACGGAGAACCTGGAGGTTCTGCTCACTAGGGTTGGTTTTGTATGCTGTCAGGACATTTCTCTTGGCCTAGATGACTGGTATCATTTCTTCTAAATGGGCTTCGAACCAGTCAGCTGACTTGCAGGTCTTTTTGCCAAAGGTGGACATGGCGGCGTTGTAGACAGCATCTCTGAAGTGTTCCCATCGGTCTTGGGCATTTGCAGTGGGTGGGCCAGGGAGAGAATCCTCCAACACGCGTGCGAACTCCTCCACTTTTCTTTGATCGCATGTTTAGTTGGTGTCGATGCGAGGCCGGCCCTCCTTTTTCGTACTGTGCAGTCTCTTCGCGCGGAGCTTCACTTTGCTGCACACCAAAGAGTGGTCAGTGTCACAGTCGGCGCTCTGGTAGCTGCGAGTGATCTTGATGCTGGAAAGGTTGACACGTCTGGTGAGGATCAGATCGAGCTGATGCCAGTGTTTGGATCGAGGGTGTCTCCAGGAGACTCGATGCTGAGGCTTCGTGTTGAAGAAGGTGTTACTGACGCACAACCTATGATGACAGCAGAGCTCTAGCAGGCGCTGGCCATTCTCGTTCATTTTCCCAGTGCCGAACTGACCCAAGCAAGTGGGCCAGGAGTTGTGATCGACACCTACTCTGGCGTTGAAATCGCCTGCGATGAACAGTAATTCTCTGTCGGGAATTCTCCTTATAGCAGCACTGAGGTCGTCATAAAACTTGTCTTTTGCTCCTGCTGTGGATGCCAAAGTTGATGCGTAGGCACTAATTAGACTGACTGGTCCCGATGATGTTTGGAGTCGGAGAGACAGGATTCGTTCTGTTCCTTCTGCTGGTGGGGTTATGGACTCCAATAATCTGTTTCCACACGGTCTACTCCTTGTCGTGGTGTGGGAGCTTGTGCACCTCTATGACCCAGAGAGCTATGCCAGCGGGAGCTGTATGCTCCTGGTAGGGCCACCCAAGCTGGACAGGTCAAAGGGTAGAGGTCAGACTAATGTAGACCAGGGTTTGTGTGGGGCTAACACCCCTTCTTGGGCAGATGGGGCTCATTAGTCTGGGAAGACAGCCCACCTAAGAGAAGGAAAACTCTGATCTCAAACCTCCGCTGCCTTGCGGCTATACCCACTCTTAGGAAAGGCTTCGGGAGTCAACCCTGAGGAAAAATCCGGAGTCGGAGTTCCCAAGGCAGTCCGAGGCTGTATACAGCAACGTTCTGGCAACTCCTGCGACGGCACTGGAACCATGTGTATCGGCGTTTGCCTTTCCAATG
>CM065721.1:72913835-72926335 GCA_033310375.1 Conus canariensis
TATACATTAAAAAAATATTGCGTTTCCATGGAAATGGCAATCTTGGGACCGGCTTCGACTCACATTAATTTTTTGTGTTCGTAATGAACTTTGTAATGAAGTTCATAATGGTGGGGGTGTGACGAAACGCTTGACAAAACCATCCGATCGGTCCCACTAAAATCCCAAACAAAAAAATAGATTTCAAATCTATACCCACTCCCCCCTCTCAACCCCCCTCTCCCCCCCTTTCTGCCGCTTAGTGCAAATCGCATGGCCCACACGAACTATGACAGATGAAAAATTGCGTCACGATAAACTCGTGACGCCTTTCGTTCTTGTTGAACCCCCCCCCCTCTCTCTCTCTCTCTCTCTCTCTCCTACTCTCCTTCCCCACTCTGAGTAGCTACGACGCAGTGAAATTTCAATTTCATTGTGGCAATTGCCCGTCTCACCCCCCCCCCCCCCCCCGGCGCTAGCTACACCCACCCTCCCCCCTCTATCCCATGAAAACAAAGGCCTCTGCCGTGCTCTCCACCACCACTCACCCCCCCTCCACCCCCCTTTTCTAAGTCCGTGCACTGGCTGAACTGGTGACTTATGTCACTGGCGGATCGTTCCGTGATAGTATGTATCCATACGGACGCATAAATTAAACTGGCCGCGGAAGTCCGTGAGCTATGCCGATTAGGATCAAACGGTTCCCGAGGCAACTAGTGATAAGACTAGATCCCTCCCCCTCTCACCCCTGATGTGTGAGTGACAGGTTGTCAAAATCGAATCCGGCAACTAGAATGCATATATACCAGACACACAGGGCTCGCCTTCACTGACCCCTCAAGACACCTGTAAACCAGACCAGAGGAAGACAAAGAGACAACTAGAGAAGGCGTGAGAAAATCTCGGTACCCTCGTTGATCTCCAGTCATTCACTGTTCATTCCCAGGCAAAGTGAGTTGGAACTCTGTTTTACATTTTTGAAACTATGTATGGATGTTATGAATGCTGTGTGTGTTAACATTGTAGATTTGTACAAATGCTTAGCAACATGTATCAAACTGATGAATGATTATTCTGTGTAGAAGTTGGCTTGCCATCATATGGCAAAAGCTCTCTCCCAGTGGTTATGATTCTTTGTTAACTATCTGATCACTGTTCTTTGTATTCACCCTGACTTTTGCCAGTAGGCAATTCTGTCTGTTAAGATAATAATTAAATGATTAATTTTGGTCAGGAAAACAGTATGCCTGTGCTAGGTTAAGAACTGCTACCCTGATTTATAATACTGGTGATTGTTGGAATGATTTGTAGTGTATGACTTTAAGTCTACACCACATGTGTACTTGGACTCAGTGTAGCCCAAGTCAGTGTGATTTAATTCATAAGAAACATGGAAGAGTTGTTTGACTGAAACTATGTAACATAGTTTTACTGTATCCTACCCTTTTGTAAGCTTAACTTAGTCTTTAAACAAAAGTGGAGATTAATAGTTATAGCAGAAACTCTACCATAGAGAATACTTTGCTGGCTGAGTCTCACACCTGTACTGAAAGTAAACAAGGGTAAATGTGGGCACTCGACAAACCAGCCATCAGATTCTCACCTACAGACCAAGTTCTCTTTATCGCAGAACTGGGATTCTGGACACGCGATCCTGGTCACTCTATCCTGGTCACGCGATCCAGGCCACCCTATCCTGCACACGCGATCCTGGTCAGGCTATCCTGGACACGCTACACATTGCGGCTGGACCAGAAGCTGGGACTTCGCCCAACACCAGGGCGACACCAGACAACCAGTCTACACCAGTGGGGCAGTCACCAACCACAGGAGAGATCAACTACCCTCTCCGAAGCAAAGCTAAGTTAGCTTACCACCTGGACTCAAACCCATCAGACCCTTGCCCTCACTTTATGATGACATAGGGAGAACCAGTCTATGAGTACCACTCTGGCTACAGTCACGGGTGATTTGCAAGCGAAGTGGATGTATAATAACCATATACATTCAGTATTAGACTGAACCCCCCCCCCCCCCCCCCCCCCCCCCATATGCCAACTTAAAACTTGCTGCACTGAGTGCAAGCGAGTAAAGTAGGAGTGAGGAAGGGCCCCTCATTGTGGTAGTCCAATGAGAATTATACCCATGCCTATGGAATTGACCCGCTAATACTTGCCTATGTGTAAACAATAAAAGTTGATGTGTGAAAGTGCACTTAACTTGTGGCAGTTCTTTGTTGTTCAATCAAATGTTGAATGTTTGAACTTCTCTCTTCAATTCTGTCTCTCGGAGCTACAAGTACTAATAAGAGTACAGGCCGAAGGAAAACTATCTCAGAGCCACTGTTCAGTATTTTACCCAGTCCTGGTATAAAATAAAAATTTCTTCGATGACTAGTACCGGAAAGTTGCTCCTTCCACCACTAGTAAGAGAGAGGGTGTAGGTGAAATGTTAAGGTAATTCTCATTGAGAAATTATCCCTAGTCCTTCCCCTAGAGGACCTACCTAACACTTACTCATCTCGTCACATATCGAAGTGGGGGCTCGTCCGGGATTGTAAAATACTATTCGGATTGTAAAATACAATCCACTCAAAATTTTATTTCCTTTGGCTAGTCCAAAAATTTGGACAAAGAGCAGAATTAAGAGCAAATAGGCTGATTGAGTTGAGTCCAGGAGGGAAATCTTTTATGTTTGTTGTGTGAATGCTTATCTTACATAACAAATAATAAGAGTACATGTGGTTGATGTTATAATCAATTCATTTTGATATTTACTGTGTGTGATTATTTGCTTTTGTTGTACTTAGTGGATATTTGATTGCTTAGAATTGTATAACAGTTCATTATCATGGCTGAATCAGTGAAACTTAGACGGGAGATCAAGGAGTGGGGAGAATCCCTAGGCCTCTCTGGTCAAGATCTGGTCTCATTTGTGACTACACAATTTGAAAAGGAATCGGAAAGGCTGCCGAAGAGCGTGAAAAGATTAGACAGCATGAAGCTGCGGAGCAGAAAGAAGCCCGCAAAGCTGCTGAGCGTGACAAAATCCGTGACGCTGAAGAGCGGAAAGAAGCCCGTGAAGCTGAAGAGTGGAAAGAAGCCCGTGAAGCTGAAGAGTGAAACAGATTAAGGGCACTAGAACAGGCCGAGCGCGATAAAGCCCGAGAACATGAACTTGCGCTCAGAAAGATTGAGAAATCTGCTGAGAATGACAGCTCTTCCGATACAGCCAGCCAAAATTCACAGCCTCCCATCCAAATTCTGGCAATGTCCTTTTCTTTGGACCCATTTAATGAGAACACAGAAAGTATTGATGCATACTTAGACCGGTTTGAAAGACTGGCAAATGAATTTGGCCTAGACCCGAAAAGCGTAACATCGAACTAGCCAAGGTCTTAGAGGTGTTGCTTATGATGTGTATGCCAAGTTACCTCCAAATAAAGTAACTGATAATGATGCTCTCAAACAAGCCCTACTCACCCATTATGAACTGACAGCTGAAGCATACCGAAAGAAATTTCAAGACTTGCGGCGTAGCAGGGGAGAAACCTATGGCCAGTTAGCAGATAGGTTAACAAATTATCTGCAGAAATGGTTGACACTGTCAAACCAAGCACAGATCTTTGATGGTCTAACTGAGCTCATCCTCTGTGAGCAGCTGCGTGACACAATGTCCACTGACCTACAAACCTTCACGGCAGAACAAGGTGCTACTTCACTAGCTGACCTGATCAAGCTAGCTGACAGATACACCGCCGCTCATGACGAAGCAAATGCACACAAAAAGATGCGTGACAAGCCAAATCGGGATTCGAACCCCCCACAGTCACAGCAATCTCAAAACCAAAACCCACCACCAAGTGGGAAACCACCACAAAGTGAGAAATCACAAACTGGTAAACCACACAGTGGTAACTCGGTCCCTGTGAGTCAAAACAGTGCCCAGAAGCGTTTCTGCGCGCACTGTAAAATGACATCTCACAACACTGCAGAGTGCAGAAAATTCTTTGGACCAAGACTCCAAACAATTGCTGCGTACCAGGTAGTGTCTACACCCAAAAGCGGTGACACACCATCTATGGTACCCAACATCACTGCACCACCCATCAGTGAGCAGGTGTTAGTAAATAACAAACCTGCCACATGTTTGTATGACACAGGATTGTCATACGAGGCAGTTGTAAGAGCTTCCCTTGTGGAGCCAGCTGCTATTACCGAGGAGACAGTGCCTTTACAAGGGGCTGACCTGACTCTGCCACCTGCTACCTTACCTGTCGCCACAATTATAGTTGACAGTCGGTACGTCAAGGGACAGATCAAGGCAGCCGTCATGGAGAATCCGATCCATGATCTCCTACTTGGAGGCCATTATGTCATGCTCGGGAACCCGTCTGAACCTGTCATTGTATCCACACTGCAGGTGAAGACCCCAAAGCAATTCAAACCTCCTAAAAAGGAGATGAAAGCAGCTCAGTGAGCTGACCCAACATTAGCTGCATACTTCCAGAGGCAGCGCCACACCCGTCACCCCACTCGCAAAGGTGAATTCTTTAGGCGGAACGGTCTTTTGTATCGTAGGCTAAATAAAGATCATTCACAACTTGTGGTCCCGGCACCACACCGGACCCGAGTAATGGAAGTGGGACATACACTCTGTTTGCCAGGACATATCAATGTAGGGCAGACAGTGCAATGGGTGATGAAGCAGTACTATTGGCCAGGGATGGCAGAGGACAAAGAAATATGTCGATTCCTGCCCCCTGTGCCAACACTGGTCATCCAGCCCAGGGGGCGATTCGTCCCCAGGCCAGCCGGATAATCCAGACGCAGGCCAGCCGGAGCCCAATAATGTATTCCGAGGCTCCATCGGTGTCTTGGTGACTCTAGAGCTAGTGCCAAATGCTTAATGGACCACAATTGGAATGAATTGTCAAGCAGGAGCTTCTCTCGAGAGAGAATCTTTTTTCGGGGGGCCTATGTGACGAAACGCTTGACAAAACCATCCGATCGGTCCCACTAAAATCCCAAACAAAAAAATAGATTTCAAATCTATACCCACTCCCCCCTCCTCAACCCCCCTCTCCCCCCTTTCTCCCGCTTAGTGCAAATCGCATGGCCGACACGAACTATGACAGATGAAGAAATTGCGTCACGATAAACTCGTGATGCCTTTCGTTCTTGTTGAAACCCCCCCCCCCCCCCTCTCTCTCTCTAATAATAATAATAATGTTAATTTATATAGCGCCTATTCTCTATAATTTAGGGCTCTAAGTGCTTTACATTACCAACAGCAACAACAACAACAACAACAACACACACACACACACACACACACACACACACACGCGCGCGCGCGTGCGCACGCGAGCTCACGCATGACCACACACCCACGCTCTCAGACACCAGCACGCACGCACGCAAGCACTCACATCAACACGGCCTGCACGCACAAGCAACACAAACCACCAGGCACTCGCGTGCGCACGCACAAACCCACTCAAGGTGGATTGGGAAGTTGGGGGGGGGGGGGGGGGGGGGGGGGAGGGAGTGGGGTTACGACCGATGAAAGAAGTTAGTTTTGACCGCAGATTTGAAAGAAGAGGGTGAAGGTAGGTATCTGACACTGATGGGAAGTGTATTCCAGACAGTTGGTCCTTGGAAGGAAAGAGAACGTTGACCAAAAGATTTTGTTCTGACAGAAGGAATGTGCAAGAGGCGACTGTCGGCAGAGGAACGAAGATGACGGGATGGGATGTAGATGTGGAGGATGTCTGAAAGATATTTTGGTCCAGTACCAGAAACAGAAGAGAAACAGACGGACGCCAGCTTGTAGTCAATTCGCCTCTGAATTGGAAGCCAGTGGAGGGACTGCAACAGAGGAGTGACATGTTTACGTTTAGACGCTTTGCAAACAAGCCTGGCAGCGCTATTCTGAACCTTATGCAGTTTATTGAGTAGGTACTTTGGTGAGCCAGCCAAGAGACTGTTGCAGTAGTCCAGCCTTGAGAGAACTTGGGAACAAACCAGAGTTTTTGTGGCTTCAGTGGAAAGGAAGTGTCTGATTGAACTGATCTTACGTATTTCCAGATATGATGCCTTACAAACATTAGACACATGGTGCTTGAAAGAGAGGGTGGAATCAAAAGTCACACCAAGGTTACGAGCCTGGGATGAGAGTTGAATATCAGAACTTCCAATACTGATGGAAGAAGGAAGGGAGGGATGACCTTAGAGTTTGGGAGGAGCAAGGAGAAGAACTTCAGTTTTGTCATCATTCAGCTGCAACTTATTCAAAGTCATCCAATTCTTTAAATCCTGTGAACAGCTTTTAACATCACTGACAACGTTCTTGAGTTGAGATACATTGCTTGACTTGTACATCTGAGTGTCATCAGCAAAACTCTCATGCAGCAATGAGTGCTGATCGATAATGTCTGACACAGGTCTGACATACAGAGCAAACAGAACCGGCCCAAGGACGGAACCTTGCGGTACCCCACAGGTTAGAGGTGTAGGAGATGAAGAAAGACCATTGACAACAATTCTCTGGGAAGGATCACTGAGATAGGACCTAACCCACGCAAGAACAGTGCCATGAATGCCAAAAGAAGTTTGGAGTCTAGAAAGGAGGATGTCATGATCAATGGTGTCAAATGCCGCGGAAAGATCTAAAAGAGAGAGAAGGGAGACTTTGTCATCATCAAGGGCAAGAAGAAGGTCGTTTACAACTTTCAGGAGAGCGGTCTCTGTGCTATGTCCAGCCCTGTAAGCAGACTGGTGAGGGTCATTCAAATTATTTTGAGTAAGATGAACTGAGAGCTGAGCAAGCACGATTTTCTCGAGGACCTTTGCAAGGAAGGGGAATTCGAGACAGGTCTGTAATTTTTGAGTGAATTTGGATCCAGGGAAGGCTTTTTGAGAAGGGGACGAACAACAGCAGATTTGTATTCTTGAGGAAAAACGCCAGACGAGAGGGAAGCATTTATGACATGGGTTATGAAGGGGAGCAAAACATCAATACAGCGGAACAGGATGGATGCAGGCAATGGGTCAAGGTCACATGATTTTCTGGGCGAACTAACTAGCACTTATCTTACATCATCCTCAGTCACAGAACTGAAAACAGTCAACTCTCCTCTACTCTCCTTCCCCACTCTGAGTAGCTACGACGCAGTGAAATTTCAATTTCATTGTGGCAATTGCCCGTCTCACCCCCCCCCCCTCCCCTTCCCAGCGCTAGCTACACCCACCCTCCCCCCTCTATCCCATGAAAACAAAGGCGTGACGCCTCTGCCGTGCTCTCCACCACCACTCACCCCCCCTCCACCCCCCTTTTCTACAGTCCGTGCACTGGCTGAACTGGTGACTTATGTCACTGGCGGATCGTTCCGCGATAGTATGTATCCATACGGACGCATAAATTAAACTGGCCGCGGAAGTCCGTGAGCTATGCCGATTAGGATCAAACGGTTCCGAGGCAACTAGTGATAAGACTAGATCCCTCCCCCTCTCACCCCTGATGTGTGAGTGACAGGTTGTCAAAATCGAATCCGGCAACTAGAATGCATATATACCAGACACACAGGGCTCGCCTTCACTGACCCCTCAAGACTACCTGTAAACCAGACCAGAGGAAGACAAAGAGACAACTAGAGAAGGCGTGAGAAAATCTCGGTACCCTCGTTGATCTCCAGTCATTCACTGTTCATTCCCAGGCAAAGTGAGTTGGAACTCTGTTTTACATTTTTGAAACTATGTATGGATGTTATGAATGCTGTGTGTGTTAACATTGTAGATTTGTACAAATGCTTAGCAACATGTATCAAACTGATGAATGATTATTCTGTGTAGAAGTTGGCTTGCCATCATATGGCAAAAGCTCTCTCCCAGTGGTTATGATTCTTTGTTAACTATCTGATCACTGTTCTTTGTATTCACCCTGACTTTTGCCAGTAGGCAATTCTGTCTGTTAAGATAATAATTAAATGATTAATTTTGGTCAGGAAAACAGTATGCCTGTGCTAGGTTAAGAACTGCTACCCTGATTTATAATACTGGTGATTGTTGGAATGATTTGTAGTGTATGACTTTAAGTCTACACCACATGTGTACTTGGACTCAGTGTAGCCCAAGTCAGTGTGATTTAATTCATAAGAAACATGGAAGAGTTGTTTGACTGAAACTATGTAACATAGTATTACTGTCTCCTACCCTTTTGTAAGCTTAACTTAGTCTTTAAACAAAAGTGGAGATTAATAGTTATAGCAGAAACTCTACCATAGAGAATACTTTGCTGGCTGAGTCTCACACCTGTACTGAAAGTAAACAAGGGTAGATGTGGGCACTCAACAAACCAGCCATCAGATTCTCACCTACAGACCAAGTTCTCTTTATCGCAGAACTGGGATCCTGGACACGCGATCCTGGTCACTCTATCCTGGTCACGCGATCCAGGCCACCCTATCCTGCACACGCGATCCTGGTCAGGCTATCCTGGACACGCTACACATTGCGGCTGGACCAGAAGCTGGGACTTCGCCCAACACCAGGGCGACACCAGACAACCAATCTACACCAGTGGGGCAGTCACCAACCACAGGAGAGATCAACTACCCTCTCCGAAGCAAAGCTAAGTTAGCTTACCACCTGGACTCAAACCCATCAGACCCTTGCCCTCACTTTATGATGACATAGGGAGAACCAGTCTATGAGTACCACTCTGGCTACAGTCACCAGGTGATTTGCAAGCAAAGTGGATGTATAATAACCATATACATTCAGTGTAACTTAGACTGACCCCCCCCCCTCCCCATATGCCAACTTAAAACTTGCTGCACTGAGTGCAAGCGAGTAAAGTAGGAGTGAGGAAGGGCCCCTCATTGTGGTAGTCCAATGAGAATTATACCCATGCCTATGGAATTGACCCGCTAATACTTGCCTATGTGTAAACAATAAAAGTTGATGTGTGAAAGTGCACTTAACTTGTGGCAGTTCTTTGTTGTTCAATCAAATGTTGAATGTTTGAACTTCTCTCTTCAATTCTGTCTCTCGGAGCTACAAGTACTAATAAGAGTACAGGCCGAAGGAAAACTATCTCAGAGCCACTGTTCAGTATTTTACCCAGTCCTGGTATAAAATTCTTCGATGACTAGTACCGGAAAGTTGCTCCTTCCACCACTAGTAAAAGAGAGGGTGTAGGTGAAATGTTAAGGTAATTCTCATTGAGAAATTATCCCTAGTCCTTCCCCTAGAGGACCTACCTAACACTTACTCATCTCGTCACAGGGGGAAAAAACAATTGAAAAGAACTAAAATGACATGTGGGGCTTCTGGCCACTTTGAATTGGTAAAAAAGTTTATGTTGATGCTGAAGCGTTCAACTGTTTGGTTCTTAGTGCTTTCAGTTAAACAGGGGACAGAAATTTGGGGTGTTCTGTCTGTCTGTCTGTCTGTCTGTCTGTCTGTCTGCCTCTCTCTCTCTCTCTCTCTCTCTCTCTCTCTTCAACAGAATCCACTCGTACAGCAAAATGTTGTGAATGAGTTTTGATTAATCATCATAGTCATATTATTTTATAAAAAAAAGTGTTGATTTTTTTTTATTGTTATTGACAAGAACGTACATATTCCGATATTTTCAGCCTGCTTCTCATGTACATAAATGAGGTTATGTGAATTTCTTGAATATTCATCTGTCACACATGATAATCATTTTCACAAACAATTAACACTGGCACTCGCTGGCGCGAGAACAGTATGTTCTTCTTCACTGAATAATAATATTGAGGCGTGCACGCACACACTACTGGACTTTTTTTAAACAATGCAAAACATGTAATTCTCACTCATAATGCATAACATGTAATTCTCATTCATAATGTATAACATCTCATTCTCACTCATAATGCATACACGCACACACACTCTACTGGACTTTTTTTTTAATAATGCATAACATGTAATTCTCACTCATAATGCATGACATCTCATTTGCACTCATAATGCATAACATGTCATTCTCACTCATAATGCATAACATCTCGTTCTCACTCATAATGCATAACATGTCGTTCTCACTCATAATGCATAACATGTCGTTCTCACTCATGATACGTAACATCTCATTCTCACTCATAATGCATAACATCTCATTCTCACTCATAATGCATAAAATATCGTTCTCACTCATGATACGTAACATCTCATTCTCACTCATAATGCATAACATGTCGTTCTCACTCATGATGTATAACATCTCATTCTCACTGATAATGCACAATATCTCATTCTCACGTATAATGCATAACATCTGGTTCTCACGTATAATGCATAACATCTGGTTCTCACTCGTGATACATAACATCTCATTCTCACTGATAATGCACAATATCTCATTCTCACTGATAATGCATAACATCGAATTCTCACTCACAATGTTTAACATCCCATTCTAACTCACAATCCATAACATCTCATTCTCACTTTTTTTCTTTTTTTTTTTTTTAATTCAAGATCACCTCAACTTTTTTCACACTCGCCATGCAGTTCTGTATGCTGAGTCGCAGTGTTAATGATGGATATTCACTCGTTTGCTTTAATGTTTGTGCGTTTGATACAATAATGTCTCGGTTTTGTGGTGACCTGATGTATGGCGCGCTGATACAAACATTCTGTAATATTATTTAAGCGATAATGGTAAGACATGAATAAATATTACAGTCCTAAAACAATGTACGGCGTCTGAATATTTTAAGTGTGTGTGTGCGTGTGTGTGTGTGTGTGTGTGTGTGTGTGTGTGTATAGTCAAGAGCCTTGGAAGATGGTATGATGATACGCTGAAAGACACACAAAGAGCAAAAGAAACCAAGCAGATGTTGGAAGAAGGCTTGGAGACCATGACCAGTGTGGGCTCCCTGGCAAATACAAGGTCTGGTGTCTGCAGTTCATGCTGATACCAAAGCTCCTATGGCCTCTGATGATATACGACATCTGCACCAGCATAGTGGAGGCAATGGAAGCCAAAATCAACAAGTTCACAAGGAAATGGCTTGGTGTCCCACCCTGTCTGACTGACATAGCGCTGTACTGTCGCCAAGCAAAGCTGAAACTGCCACTGAAATCCATCCTGGAGGAATACAAAGCAGGGAAGATCAGACTTCAAAGCATGCTGGAGGACTCAGGAGACAAGTGGTAGAAGCAATCAAGCCCCAGCTGAAGACAGGCAGAAAATGGAAAGTTCAAGAGGCGATGGATTCTGCAAAAGAAAGTCTCAAGATCAGAGAAATAACAGGACACACACAGACCAACAGACAAGGACTGGGGGTGACCAAAACTGAATGGTGGTCAAAGGCCAAAGGAAAAGCCAAAAGAGACATGATGATTTAGGAGATGAGAAAAAGAAGACCAAAAAAGACTCCAAAAAGCAGTCCAGCAGAGCCAGCAAGGGCAATGGACAACGTGGGAGAATGCACTCCAAAGAAGTCTCACTTGGAATGACATTTGGCACATGGCCCCTCTCAGGATCAGCTTCATTCTCAGATCTGCATATGACCTTCTGCCCTCAAATGCGAACCTGGTGAAGTTGGGAAAAACAGACGATCCTGCATGCCCCCTCTGCCATGAAAAACAAACAGTGGAGCATGTTCTAAGCTCATGTAAAGTAGCCCTGGCTCAAGGAAGGTACACATGGAGGCACAACCAAGTGCTCAAAGAGATTGTACAAGTAGTCTGGGCTAGTACCAACATCACAAAAGGGAAAATCAGGACTCCAAAAGCACCCGCAACATTCTTCGCGGCAGGAGGCAGCAAATCATGGCCAAGAACAACAGTGCCACTCGAAACATGCAGGCAGAGTCTGCTGGACAGGGCAGATGACTAGGAGTGCACTGCAGACCTCCCAGAATGGAAGAGTCACCCAGAGATCATCAGCAAGAGTGGCATGAGACCAGACATAGTAGTCCACTCTAAGTCAACCAAGCAGCTGATCATGATCGAGCTCACGGTGCCATATGAGAACAGAATGGAGGCAGCTCAATCTACAAGAGAAGTATGTGATCTGGCAAAAGCTAGGAGAGCTACGTCAAAGGTGATGATCGTTTTCAGTTTATGGACAATTTTCCACTACGACCCATAAACACCTTCGTTGCGGCTGAAAATCCAAGAGAGTATAGCTGATGACGTCGAGTGTATAGTCCTGACTTCATCAAAATCCTCACTGCAGAAACTGGAGCTAGGGGGTTTGTAGGAAGTCTGCATACAGCCTCATGAAACAGCTCTCAGTTGCAGGGAGGGAAAAAACCTGAGCCCTGAAAGCAATGGCAGAAGCGGCAGAGAGGTGTTCAAGCTGGATCTGGTCAAGGAGGAACAAAAGTGAACTTCATAAGGCTTAACTTCCCTACACATATCAGGTGTCCCTGTGGCTCAGTGGTTAGAGCGCGAGTCATTAAGTGGAAAATGAGCATGTCCAGAAGGTCATGGGTTCGAATCCCAGCCATGGCTCGTCCCAAGATAGGGAAAAAAAGG
>CM065721.1:72928835-72931335 GCA_033310375.1 Conus canariensis
AATTTGTATAGCACGGTGTTAATCATTGTTAAAACGTGACCTGGAAGACCTATTGACTACATGATGTACACGAACTGACTTATGAGAAATGTTTTTATTATCATAATTTTCCCCTGAATGCTGAGATCCCTTTTGCTCCACTCCCTTATCGATTTCTGCAGAGTGTTCATTTGTGTGTGCCAGTTTTCCTCGTTGTCCTGAGCCAGGTTATTTCGGCTAAAAACAATGCCTGAAATTTCAATCTTATCTACAAGTCAAATGGGCAGTCTTGCAAGGGTTGAGCAACACCAACTCTTAGAATTCAAAACTTAGAAAGAGAGGGTGTTAGTTACCGCCAATGACATTGACAAACAAAGCACATGACAAGACACGATGCATTTCGACCTCTTGGGTCTTCTTCAGGCACAAAATAGATCACATTTAACATTTAGGACACATCAACATCACTGATGCAGAAAGAGAATCTCTATTAGCATTTCATGCTATCACGGGCTCGGACAGCAAAAGCCAATTTGCTGGCATTCGCAAGCTATCAGCTTGGTCCATTTTTGTCAACAACCCAGAGCTTCTTCAAAATCTAGGAAAAGAAGACTTTCCTGATGAGGTTGTTTTGGCTGATGCTGAGTCTTTGTCTGTAGATTGTACAACCCAGACAGGCATCAGCAATCAGTTCACCAGGTTCGATGTGATCTCTTTCACGGTGCAAAGAGAAGTATTGAAAACCTTCCTCCCACACGTGATGCTCTGTTACTGCACATCAGACGATCACATTATCAGACTTTGATCTGGAAGCGAGCACTAGAGGCAAATCAGCACTTGCCTCCAGCAGTGGACAGTGGCTGGAAGCTAGTTGAAAAGGATGACAGCCATGCAGTACTTGAGCCTAAACTTCTCACAGAGGAGCCTTCGACAGCCATGTGCCTGGAGCTCACATCCTGTGGTTGTGGAAGAGGAGCAGGGGGCGAGGAAGCGGCATGCTGTGCAACACGGCGGTGCAGTTGCACACGGCTGGCTCTTGCTCGCACAAAGGCATGCTACTGTTACAGAGGAAACTGCAGAAATCCCGTGTCTCCTGAGCAGCAGGATAACTGATGAAAGTACAGTTGGTTTGACCTGCCCCAAACATATCCAAAAAGTGCCTCCAGAGAGACCGACACCACAGGATACTATTTTCTGTACATGTTGACAGTGTACTCCAGAGAGACCGACACCATTGATGGAAATAATGTTTATCACTTTATGTGTGTCTTGAATTCTCTAAAGTAGCCTAGTATTCACTTTTGTAAGACATTTTATAGGTCATTCCTCATTTTTACACAGAAGAGAGTGTAAAATTTGATTTCTCTATACCAAAAAATGGTATATTTGACACTGATTATGTGTACTTATGCTCATTGCAACTAGAGATATGCAGAAAAGTGTCGTTTTCGGCAGTCATTTTAAAAAGTGTCATGGCGGCCAAGGTGGGCAAAGTTGGAAGGGCCATCCACCCAGGTTGTCTTCGAATACATCAACAGATTTAAGAAAAACTGGATATTTGCTTCTAACCCGAAACATTTAGGGTATTAGTTTTTTTGCAAGATACAGATTTCAGCCACCTGACTATGACTGCACGACACGGCGTTCGCTCACCGAATCCATCCTAGTCATATTGTGATCATCATGTGACATTTTTCTTCACATAGCCTGAGCGTTCTGTGTCTATAAACTTATTTACTTACAAGCATTCGACTTCTTTCTCTGTTTCTATATATCTCTCTGTTTTTGTCTCTTTCACTCCTGTCCCCCCCCCCTCTCTCTCTCTCTCTCTCTCTCTCTCTTACATTATTTCATTTCACTGCATGTGGTAGTCCCTACTCAGGGCGAGGACTGGATGTAAAAAAGCCCGTCATCAGTGCTTACCTATTATCCTCGTAAGTAAAGAATTTTGTCTTGTCTTCTCTCTCTCTCTCTCTCTCTCTCTCTCTCTCTTCTCTCTCTCTCTCTCTCTCTCTCTCTCGAGACAGATACAAAAATAACTCAAAAAGCTGCCCTTTTTGTGTCAAAACTGAAGATGAAATACACATTTTGCTGGAATGCCCATCATATCAAGATTTAAGAAATAAGTATATCATGAAATATGTAACAAATGTACACGGACCATTGTTGAAGTTTTTGCTGCAAAACGAGAAAAGGGACGTAATTCGCTCTGTTACGATGTATATCTTCTATGCCTTGAAGAAAAGAGAAGAATTGTTACTGGGGAGAGAACATTAGGAGTACCATATGTTTTCATAAATTTATCTGTTTTACCTTGTTTCGTGGTCGATACGTCTTGTGTATACTTAGGGATCATGATGAAAAATGTGTGTATGTGTGTGTGTGTGTGTGTGTGTGTGTGTGTGTGTGTGCGTGCGTGTGTGTGTGTGTGTGTGTGTGTGTGTGTGTGTGTGTGTGTGTGTGTATGCTTGTGTACGTTGTGTGTGTGTGTGTGTGGTGTGTGTGTGTGTGTGTGTGTGTG
>CM065721.1:72936335-72938835 GCA_033310375.1 Conus canariensis
AATTTACGTTTGTGACATTTACCATTTTTTAACACAAAACTGGAGTTTCTCCTATTTCTCTCTGATCATCTATATCAATACATTATTTATGTAAAACCCTTTGCCTTCACTAATGACAACATGTATATTTATATGTTCGGAATCCTAATCACACCGAAATAAGATTATTTGTTTAACCAGTGGTTCGATTCCCATCAGAGTCATGTGGGATGTTTCTGCCCCGACCGACTGCCACTTAGAGTTGAGATTGCTAAGGGCTGAGTTGGGAAGACTCGGACCATACAATCGGGTTCCATCTACTTAATGGATGCGTCTCTGAGAGTGTTGCTCAAATTTCCTGACCAACACTGCAGGTGTCTTTATCTCCGGGCCTGGTTGACGCCGGAATATATCATGAAAGTAAGTGTAGAGTGCAGCCCTGTCATGCAATCTCAGACCGGAAGGGGAATTCGTAGCATCATTTTCATTCTCTTCAATCTTATCGATCAGCATAAAAAGTTTCAAATTCTGTGTCCCTTCATGCCCTACTCTCATGGTGACCTCAGTTTCGATGTCATCTCTGTCTGTAACCTTGATTTGGTTCCGCTGGGTCACTGGCATCGGTCAATTCATGCGGACTGTTGTTGAACGGACGTGGTGGCGCCCTCCGGATGGAGAAGAGTTCACTCACGTCGGCTCCGCGACTAAGGAATTATTGTCGTCAGTAGGGGCTTAGTAGGTGAACAGGCGTCCATTGAACATCACTGAAGTGACTCGGCGGCAATGCAGTGTCTCCTCCTGTAAGTTGCCTCTTGACAATTTTACATTGGCTGCTACCTATAGATTGCCGGTGCCGGGGCTGCGGCGGACCAGGCCGGGTTGTGGACCGAGGGGGGTGGGGGTGGGGTGTGTGGGAATTAGCTGCAAAGGTGCAGTGCCACTAGGGTGGCACAGAAGATGGGATAGCACAAAACACACACACGCGCGCGGGCGCGCGCGTGCACACACACACACACACACACACACACACACACACACACACACACACACAAGTTTATGATAATTTGGTTATTAGTTCTATTTTCTGGTGTGGACGCATTATGATCTGTTGCGGATAGTGCATTTTGACATCAAAGAAATGGCGAAGGCCTGCTGCGGCGCGAAGATACATACTTTGAGATATTTTTGTACCATAGCTCTACACGTAAAAAAAAAAAAATTGTCTCCCTATGATTCCCCTGTCCATGATCACTTACGGGGTAGAGTGAAGGGCGGATAACTCAGACACACAACGCGGAATTCCTAGCTGGACGACATGAAAGAGCTAAAATACTCTCTTTCTCTCTCTCTCTCTCTTTGATTTTATGTCCTTCGGTTTCTGGATTTTCTTCTTGATGTTTTCAGGGACAGAAAACCAGGCTGCGCTCGATTAACCCATAAGAACTGGGAAACATCTCGTTGGGAACTTAAAAATTGCCACGCAGGCCGAAAATTAAACATTCCATTTGAAACGCTGTCTACGCAGTGTCGGATTTTTAATTTTTTTCATTACCATCATCAAACAGACACAAAATCACACCTTTCACGCACATGTGCGCCCTTGTCTCTGTCTCTGTCTGTCTGTCTTTCCATTTGGATGCAGTCGAATATAAGCTATTCATATATATATACTCGGCTGTTTCCAAATTGGAGCTGACGTTGAATATGGTCAAAACTAGTATTATTATTGTTTTTCGTAAAAGCGACCCTTGAACACAAAATAATGAGAAAATAGAGGTTGTCAACACATATGAATATCTTGGTTTTATTGTTTTAAACGTGTTAGTTTTGAACGTGCATGTCAAGATTCAGGTAACAGAGCAAGGGAAGCAGTGCTGGTTATCGTTCGTATATTGTACAGACCGGATGGCTGCTCTTTTAATCTGTAAATTATTTGATTCTCAGATTTAGCCAATAATGCAGCATGTGGTTGAAATTTGGGGATTTGAAAAAAAAAATCGTTATGTTTGCTATGAAACGGAAGTTTTTTTTCTTTGTTTTTTTTTTGTGCTTTAATTTTTTTCCATGCATGTTTCACCCAGTTTTTGTCGCCCAGCCATATTTCATCTAGGTACTTTTGCCCAGTCACGTTTCATCAAATTTTTCTTCATTACCACATTTCCCTCATGTTTCGCCCAAAGCCGGGTGTACTCAAGATAACCCAAATCATTGTTGTATAATACACACACTTCAATTAAGAATTGCAAAATTCCGACGCGGAAACAACCCAGCGGTATTTTAAACACAAATCACGACAGACCTCATATATACGAAAGGTGACCTCCCTCCCCCCACCCCCCCCCCCCCCCACCCCCAAGCGCTTCCAGATTATAGTAGAGAGAGAGAGAGAGAGAGAGAGAGAGAGAGAGAGAGAGAGAGAGAGACGCTTCAGACATATTTTTTATTGACATTAACCTACACAGTCTTTGTGTCAAGGGGGAACAAGATCATATTTGCAGCGCCAGGAAAGAGCAGCAAAAAA
>CM065721.1:72941335-72958835 GCA_033310375.1 Conus canariensis
CAAACTCAGTGGCTTGACTATTGACGACAAACTTTCTTGTCTTATCATGTTTCTCCTTTATCTCAGAAGATTCAAAGAATATTTTGGTTCTACAGAATTAAACATTATACTTGAAAATCATTTTTCCATGCACATATACGATCTTAATGCCTAAAAGTGCTGGGACTCAGCCAGCCAAAGCAGCCTAGCGCCTAAACCACTGAAACGCTTGCACGGACGTTCTCTTAAACTTATACTTCTCAACTCTTTGTGATGAATCAGCCAGTTGTTCTCCAGTCCTTCAGGCAAATTCAGGATAGTTTTGCTATTGATGGGAATCAGTTTGCTCTTAGACTCTTGAAGTTTTCAAACTCCAGTCCCACATGTGGGGGGTACCCCGAGTTCGATTTTGAAGCATGAAGAGACATTGGGGAGTAATTCACATATCCAGGCGGGTCTTGACAAGCAGAGATCAAACTGGCAGTCCTTGAAGAGAAATACGTCCCATCTCCACCAACAGCTATTCACAGGGATCACCAGTGGACTTAGGGAGACGCGACTGGAGCTGGGCGTCGGTGTCTTAGGCCAGTGACCATTAGCCTGCACGCAGGTCGCAATGACCATTAACGGTCACTGAGCCATGAGAGTGAACACTTTGGGAAGGCGTCGACCTGTTAGTTGGCTTGCACCTTGTGGCGCCGTGGGTTGAAGTAAACACCTGAGGCATCAGGTCTTGGCTTGTGGAGAGGGCTGAGTTGTTGGCAAAATGTATGGCGTAGGGAAGCACAAAGAAGTCAAAGATCATGGTCAACAGCACGACTAACAGCAGTGCCAACATAACCATGAATGGTGAGCCCCTGGAAGAAGTGACCAGCTTCAGGTACTTGGGAGCAACCCTGTCCAAAGATGGCACCTGCACAGCAGAAATCCGAATCAGGATCAACTCCGCATCAGCAGCGATGGCCAGACTGAACAGAGTGTGGAAGAACAACATCAATTTCCACACAAAATTCCGGCTCTACAAGTCACTAGTGGTCTCGATCCTCTTATATGGTTGCGAGACATGGACACTGCTGGCCGAAACAGAAAGAAGAATCCAGGCGTTTGAGACCAGGTGCCTGAGGAAACTACTCCGCATCTCCTACAAAGAACACAAGACCAATGATTATGTGCGGAACCTGGTCACTAACCTAGTTGGGCCCCACGAACCACTTCTGGCAACCGTCAAACGACGGAAGATGGCATGGTTTGGCCACGTCATTCGTCACAACACCCTCTCCAAAACCATCCTTCAAGGTACCGTTGAAGGAGGGCGCAGACGAGGACGGCAGAGAAAGAGCTGGTCCGACAACATAAAGGACTGGACCAAAATGACAATGCCAGATCTCCTCAAGACAGCCACCAACAGAAGAGCCTGGAGAGAAACGGCGGCTGCCACATCACGTCCCCCCAACGACTCCAGCGATTAAGGGAATGACTGACATGGCGTAGGGGAATCGAACATGAGATAGCATGAGATGTTATGCATCCAACACACGATATCCAGCTATTTGTTGTGCATATGTAAGGAACATGCGATAGCATGGGATGTTATGCATCCAACACACGATATCCAGCTATTTGTTGTGCATATGTAAGGAACATGCGATAGCATGGGATGTTATGCGTCCACCACACGATATCCAGCTATTTGTTGTGCATATGTAAGGGTACGCTACTGATTCCAAAAAGTTACTCAGAGACTCACATGTTAGTTTTTCTCAACTGTCGGTGTAAGCCGTTGTGTAAATGTGTATGCGTGCGTGCGTGCGTGCGTGCGTGCGTGCGCGCGCGCGCGCGCGTGTGTGTTTGAGAGAGAGAGAGAGAGAGGAGAGAGAGAGAGAGAGAGAGAGAGAGAGCATTGATTCTAAAGCCTGAACCCGCTTCACTTTGTCATTGCTTGAGAGACGGTTATAACGCGCTCAGAAAACCAGGTAAGGTGTGTGACTTACTTGGGAAGTGTGAAATCCTTCCGTTTTGCTGAAGGCTCATTGAAAAATACCACGACGTAAAGTCAAGACGAGAAGACTTTACATATATAGGTCTGCCATAACCTCGTGAGCTGTCGAGAGACCAGGGCCTGGGAGACTCGACTAGAAAATTGTCTACCTGTCTGGGGGACGGAAGATAGCAAGACATGTCAACCTACTGGGGTTTGGATAGGGAGCTTCCAGCCAACGAGGATGTCTGCAGCGACACAAGACCTTTGGGAAAGGCGTACAGGAGCCCTTTCTGTGGAGAGAGCGAAGTCCAGCAGAGTCCAGAGGTTTCGATTCGAGGGTACAGCTACAGCCCCATCTACACTGCCAGTATCCCCCAACTGGGATTCGGCCAAATCGGGTGGAAACGAACAGTGCAGCATCTTCGGGGACGTCAACGTGAGTGGGATGAAACTGGCGTATGAAGGAACCAAAGAGTTCAGCGAAGGGAAACAAACCACCAGCCTGGTAAGTCGCGCAGGTTTCTTTCTTTTTTTGTTGTTGTCATAAGTCCATGACTAGATGAAATATTAAAGATGTTTTCATCCCGGATAATTGAGGAATAACTGAGAAAAAATAGGGTGCAGTGATTAAATTATCTGTGTGCTGTATTTATATGCGACACACACACACACACACACACACACACACACACACACACATACCTTCTTTTGCCCACTATTGAGTCTCATGTTAAACTTAGGCAAACTGGGTTTCCCTATTTCTTGTGGATTTGGGGCTTCAAATGGATGACAAATAGATTGATGATTAGTATTGCTATAAATTCAGAGCAAACGGAACTTGTAATACCTTATGTGTGTCAGAGTAGACTCGTGTGAAATAATGGGTTTATTTGATACCAGTGGGTTCCATCTAATTTAAATATTATACACTCTGTCAAACTAAGGAGGAAAAATGGGTTTCACACTTAACTTGATTTCGTTACACTCTGTCTGACAAATGACGAAAACTGAGTGCATGTATGTGTAGACTTTGTATGTATATGCAGGATAACTGCAGCTACTATATAGATAATGTGATCCAACCCATGAGGTGTCTAATAAAAATGATAGCCATCTGACATTTAAATTCTGTAGTTGAGTCTGTGTTTCACATGTTTGTTCTGCGTGTTTTTGAATGTATATTTTAAATGTATAAATGGTTCTTATTATTGTATATCTGTTTGTTTGTTTTTTTACATATACAATGGTACTTCTCGAATAAGATGCTTGCAATTGCGACTTCTCAAATAAAACTTGACATTGGACAAGGAAGAATGCGTCAGTGTTGTGGAGAGAGAGAGAGAGAGAGAGAGAGAGAGAGAGAGAGAGAGAGAGAGAGAGAACAGAAGTGCCATTGCTTTAAATTAAGCGAGTGAAAAATTTAAATAAACCAATATCCCTTTTTCGAAAATCCTCACATCACCGTAGCTTGTGTATCTGTACATAGTGTTCAAGTGCCTCAGCGTTTGGGATGACCCTGCAGTTTTTATTAGCCAAGGTATCTCTTCCAAATGCTGACTCCTTGAATCTGACCGCTTATCTCTGTGTGACCTTTGCCTTATACTTTAAATATAATCAGCAGATGGATGTTTGTTGTGCAGTTTCAAAGCAAAAACCTTTGCAAAGGGTAAAGCAGAGATGTCCTACGTCTGAGTTGACAACAATCAGCAACCAATGTCTTTTCACCCAAAGTTGGAGTGTGGCTGCCTATGTGGCGGGGTATTTTTTTTTTTTTTCGTGTTCTAGTATCTGGTAGCTTGTGAACTCGTTTTACCCTGTTGGGCCACCCATACTATACTTGAGAGTATTGTCAGTTTTACTCCAACTTTGTTGGGTGTTTATGCATGTCTGTATAGTTGTTTTCCTACGAAAGTGAAGTTTTCCAAATAATTTTGCCAGGGTCAACTTCCTTGTTGCTGTGGGATTTTTTACGTGCGCTAAACGCATGCTGCACACGGGACCTCAGTTTTTCGTCTGATCTGAAAGACTAGCACCCAGCCCACTGCCAATGGTCTAAGGGTTGGGGAAAGAGTCCAGGCTCAGACGGGACACACCCGGCGGGGTAATAGACAACAATCACATTTGTAATGGTCTCATCCCTATCTTGTGCATCTGTACATAGTGTTCAAGTGCTTCAGCATTTGGGATGACCCTGCAGTCTTTATAAGCCAAGGTACAAGAACAGAAAGAGAAGGTCTCTTTAAGTGTCATCCCGAAATGAAACTGGAAACAAAATGAATAAAAAAAAAAGAAAAGAAAAAAAAGAAGAAATTTAAGTGAACGTTTACGAGAAAAACTGTTGTTTGTGTTAATGATGAAAGAAAGACAAGGATGGGCGTGCAGAAAAATGAAGAATGGAAGGTATGTGTCTGACGGCATGAAGAAGAATGAAACTAGACAACAATGTAAAATTGCAAAGCACACATAAAGAAGAGGAAGAAGCAAATACACTCGTCAACAAAAGTCACTGACCCTTTTATGAATTAGTGAAGTTTCTTATGCTTTTTCTTTAGTTTGAAGATTTTGTTGATTTCCAACTGCATCTTTTCAAAATCTAAAATCATTTCTTTCATTAATCCTTGTTTAATGCTTTTTTGTGTGATGTGCTCCTGAAAAAGTGGTCCATGATTTTTGTTAAGGAGTCTGTATACACAAGATAGCATTCAAATACTTAACAATCACTCTTTCACATAACGATGACCAGAACAAGAATTTTACTTTCAAAACTCACAGGCCTTTTTGCCGATAGACATTAATGTAAATGTAAGATTTCACCAGAGACATGTAAAGACATTTAACTAAAAGCATCTCTCTCTCTCTCTCTCTCTCTCTCTCTCTATATATATATATATATATATATATGCTGAAAGAATTATATTTGAATAATTACACAATTATTTAAACCTAACCTATTCATCCTTTATCTTCACAAGATATTTTAATAAAAATATTTGAAATTTCTAAACAAATCTATAACAGGTCAATCATTGACAAAATAAACAAAAAATTAGCAGTCATTCTTAAAGAGAAATGAACAGAGGGCAATAATAATAATTAGTTCACAAGTGCAAATACACAGAAAAAGAAAAAAAAAAAAAAGAGAAAAACTTTCATGAACCATAATTCCCAATTCAAGGCACTGATGCGAGCGTCTGAAGTCAATCTGAGAAAATACAACACAATGGGTGTTGCCGAAATTAAGCATTGACACTAGTGAAAAACTTCTTGGCATTGTGCATATCGACTTCAACATGTAATCCACCTTAATTAACAATTTTTCCATTGATACAGTCACAATGAACATTCAACATCACCAGTCCCCAGAGGCCACATTCATGACTGCAGACCAGTCAATCAGATCAGCGATCTGTATGCAAACTAGGGCAAAACCATACAAAAACTGGGTGATTCACTCAATTTGCACTGCAATCGCCAAAGGGAATATCCAACCTGCACCCACAATCATGGCCGCAGCTGCCAGCACAGGAAAAATGCGCGTAAGCAGCGACTGGTCTAAAGGTAAAACAAGTCGCTTACAGTTCAAATTGACAACATTAAATGTCATATAGTATGGGAAAACCTGGCTAAAGTCGATGAGAAACATTCTTAGCAATGAACAGAAAGAGATAAATTGATTATACTTGATTCTGTGTATCTTGTCAAATTAAAACAAAATGAAGCAAAGACTATACAGACAAATCATTTCTGTTTAGAGCTTTTCAGTCTGTAAAACTTCAAACTTTCAAATAATGTAGCTAGAACTGTGGTGTCCGAATGTAGCATTAATTTGAGCGTCACCCGCATTGGCTACCTCCCTTCATGATTTTCAGTTTTCAAGGTCATGAATATGTCAAGGTCATGACCTTGAACCCAAACGGCACATCCTCAATACATAACCTACATGCCCACCAAGTTTCCTCTTCCTATCTTTACTCCTTCATGGTGTTAAGCTGCAAACAAGCATACACACACACAGAGCTACTTACACAACAAAAAACACCGTCACTGCACAAACTCCGGGGTCATAAAAATGTTAAAATAATGATTTTGAACTTTCGCCTGGTTTTCCTGTACTTTGTCACAATTGTTTAAGAAGCTGGAATGTCTCTACTACAATGGAGTAAGGGGGGAGGCAAAGTCAGATAGAATAAAGAATGCACGGATGAAGAATTCTAACCCACATATTAACACGGAAGCGCTCCGGCCTTTCAAACTTTAGACATATGTCATGCACTCATTATAATGACAAAAAGAACAAGGTATAAATGTATCAATAAACAATCAACCAGAATTAATTATTATTGTAAATATTTACCCATCAATGCGCAGACAAAAAGAACAAGGTATAAATGGATCGATAAACAATCGACCAAAATTAATTATTATTGTAAATACTTACCTATCAATGCACATAACGAATAAGAAAAAAGTAACCTTTCACTGGCATACTTCTAGCAAGAACGTAGCTTTACTTTTCGGTTTCTGTCGTTGAAATGGGATCCATTCACATTCATAAACAGGCTAACGTACATAATGACACAACTGTTCATGGCATTGCCCCCTTCGACTTACAGAGGAAGGGAGAAAAACACTTAAGACTAAGTACAAAGAAGAAGGGGTACTACAAGCGAAAAGAATGAGAAAGAGGGGAGAGAGGAGAGAGCGACAGGGAGGGGAGTGGCAGATATTCAGAGAAACCGACAGATAAACTGAGGCAGCCAAGCAAGAAACGTGAAAGAGTTACATCTGTCCATGTCGCATGAACATAACTGTATAAGCTTACAGGGCATATATATTTGAAAATTGTCATCCAGTCTTGTTTACACTCGGCCGTACAACAAATGATTTTGCATATAACCCGTCTATCATCACCATATTCAATTAGTGTCTATCCTTGAAGAGAGAGGAGATTGGGGGGAGGGGAGTAACAGTCTCACTGGATCTAATCTAATCCAATCAGACATTTTGATTCATTCTTTGTTTCTTCAGTAAGTTGTACACATAGTATTTCACGCATGTCCAACTTCTGCGGCGAAGATCTGGTTCTGAAGCTACAGCTTTCTGTGCATCATGCTTCTGGGGGACTCTGTTCATCGTAATGCAATGGGACAACTGTCTGTGCACAGCAGCTATCTCATATTTGCTCCATGGTCTCTTAGTCTGCTTTGGTGTCTTTGTCTGCGTTGGCGTCTTCGTCTGCTTTGGGGACTTGGATTTTGAAATGCACAAGTCAGGCTCTGAAGTACTCACGGTTGAGACAATTGCGGTGGATCCGGTGTGTTTTGGGGCATGACACACCGACATTCTTTCATCTGACATCTCAGCATTTTCCACCTCTACAATGTTGCTGGAGAAATCTTCATCATCTTCATCAGCGTCCTCAACATTATTTGCTTCTTTGTCAGGATCCAGCTCCTCTTTATCCAGGTCTTCACCATCTTCGTCTACGGTCAATCCCCGATTCACTCTGAAGAGAATGCTGGCCACTTTTGCTTTTTGCAAAATGTCAAGTGGTTGGCGATAAACTGACCTGTGGACACGAATGTCATGGCCAAGGAAGGACGCCAGTTGGTCTTGCTTTAACTTGGAGATCTCCATGGCTTGACTTAAGGTCGCCAGCTGTTTGCGAAGAGCCGTTGCAGTGAACAAGGATGGATTCGTAACACCAGCATTCAAAGCATATTGTTTCAGAACTTCAGGTCCTCTATAAGGTGTGTTCCTGTCGGGGTCATGAACATGTATTCACTTTCAATCCCTAAGATGCGGCGGAGGTCAAGCAGCTTTTCAATGCTTTGAACCATCTCAGGAGTCAAAAGAATGGGCACTGCTCTATTGAACTTGCCTCTGATTTCCACTCTGTGAAGCACATGAACTAATTTCTTTTCAGTGACTGTTAGGTCATCAAGAAGCAATTCTTCTGGTGGAGCAGCTTCTGTGGCTCTGCTCTGATGGTAGTCTGACCACTTCATTCGTTGCACTTCTCCACCACGTTTTCTGTTGAAAACTGTGATGGATGCTAGTGTAGCTTTTGCCAATGTTCCATAAGAGTCACTTTGGTTGTCTTTCTGAAGAAGGGAATTCACTTTCTGGACATCTTCCAGAGATGGGATCAGTTTTGGCTTGTTCATCTTTGCTCTCTGGACGGATTGTGAAGCGCAAGCTGACACACGGTCAAACCAGTCACTTTGATACAGTGTATCAAAACGTTCACATGTCTTGTTCAGGGCAGTGTCGTCCATCATAACAGCTTCTGCTTTGAGAATCTGGGATGCTTTTTTCAAGCTGTACCCCAACTTTAACACAAGTGATCCCTTTTTACACATGTTTGTGGAGTCACTGAATTCACCTAATTGTCTGGTGCAGCTGATCAGCAAGTCAAAATTGACAGGGTCAATAGCTTGAGCCAGAGATGAAACCTTCATGTTTGAATGTTTTCTCATTAACTGAGAAAGTCTGCCCAATTCTCGAAGGCGTGAGCGGATCTGACCTGGTGTATTTTCTTCAATGTCCCTGCGGTAAAATAATCTTTCGCCATATTTCAAGATCAGAGAATCGTTTCTTATGACAGAACTTATCTCATCATCTCTCATGTTTGAAATGACTTTCTGGAAGAAATTCCGTGAGACACTGCTTGACAAAGGCATCATCATTTCACCTTGCTTTACACATTGCCCTCTTCTAGGTTTAGGAGCAGTGTCAGGTTTTTGTGGACAGGTTATGTCATGTTTAACAAGAAGATATCTCAGGAAAAGTGCTTTGCAATACTGACACGCCACATACTCATTTTGCGTTGTACAGTGTTCCTTCTTTTGGTATTTGGGGATTAAGCTGCCTTCTTTGTTTTTGATGGCTTCATAATTATGTTTGAAATCACCTTCATCTTGCAGTTTTATGAACGCTTTTCTTCTTTCAGCACTCCCTTTTCTCATTTGAAGGATGGCTGCAACTTCTGGTTCTAGTCGATGCACTCGTGTCAAATGTGTCGACATTTTTGTGTTCATTTTTTGACAAAACTTGCAACAATGCTGTTTACTTTTGGAGCTTTTATTCCCACGAGCAGGCTTGCCAACTGTAGCATCACCACGTTTTCCACTTTCATTAGCTGAATCACTTTTTGTGAGTTTACTTTTTTCTCCCTGGAGCACTGGAAACACAATACTATCAGAAGAACTTTCATCAGTTTCTTTTATAATTTCCTTACAAGACATTTCATTGTCTGTGTCAGGTATTATGTCAGGGTCATAATGGGATGGAAGACTTGCATTACATTCACTGTCTGATTCAAAATCTGATTCAAAATCATTGTCTCCCGAACCTGGGGCCCAGTCTGATTCAGAATCAACGAAACTAAACAAAGATATGTCACTGTCCACTTCGCTTTCATAGCCCTCCTCAAAGGAACTGGAGAAGGATCTGCTGGTTGAGGCTGGTCTGGCATTGAGGTAGCATTGCTGCAGAATCCAGGACCAGCTTCCATGACTCCCTCAGCACCCTTCACCAAGTTGTCCCCAGCTTCATCACAACTGAAAACACATACACACACATTTATACTGAGTTGTTTTTGTATTTGTACGTGCAATACTTAGTTCCAAGAAGTACAATCAAACAATACAAAAAAATGATATGTATCTCTTCATGACTGTCAACCTGTGGATAAGGACAATGGGTGTATGGTCTGTCCGTTGTGTGGATGTAACTGCAAGCCTATGTGCGTCCATGTAAGACAAAAATGTTTCCCAGTCAACAATGCTAAAACAACTACCATAATTTGCAGACTACAATGCAATACATTTTTCCAAGACTAAAACTCTTCAGCATTATTTATTTACGTATTTATAGTCCTGTCGACAGCGACTGACCCTTTATGATTAACCCACCATGTGGGCAACCACACTCCACTTTGCATGGTGTTAATGCTATGCGAGACAATACCTGCATAAAGATGCAAAACATAACATACATGAAGCTTTACTGCTCTAGCCTATGTCAATATGTGTGACAGCCTTCAATAAAGGCCCACATGCTCTATATTCCACTTTTATTTACCCATCTTACAAAAACAAAAAATATCAAAATCAATTTTTTAAACACAATTTCAAGAACCCACGCCTCCTGGATACCAACTTTTCACAATTTCAAACGAATGCAAGCCCAGTGGTACAAACACTCATGCATCACTGAAAGCAACCAACCAATTGTTCTGCTTGTACCCTGGCCTGTGATTCATAATCAGTTTCTCCAGGTGCCCAGGCTGATTTTGAGTCAATACAAATGTCTGAAGACAGTTTACTGTATACTTCATTTTCATACCTCTCCTCGGTGGAGAAGAAGGGGTCTGCTGGTTGAGGCTGGTCTGGCATCGGGGTAGCATTGCTGCAGAGTCCAGGACCAGCTTCCATGACTCCCTCATCACCCTTCGCCAAGTTGTCCCCAGCTTCACACCGAACTCCACCAGAACTGAAAACAAAAACACACCTTTATACCGATTTTAAGGAAACCATACATGCATTTATTATTCCTTTGACAATTTTTTTGGTGCAGTGGTCAGCATCTCAGATTACAGACTGTGAGGTCTACAGTTTGAATCCCATCACCGTCAAGGGATTTTTTTTGTCCTGGTCCAACCCTGCCCAGAGTGGGTGGCTATGAGCTCATAGGGGAAGACTGAAACCAACAAATCGAGCTTCATCTACTTAACGGATGGGATTCTGAGAGTGTTGTTTTAATTCCATGACCAACACTGTAGATATCTGTAGTTCTCGGGCCTGGTTAATGCCAGGATAACACCTAATTAATGCCGGGCTATTTGAAAGGAAGTGTAGAATATAAACCTGTCGCGTAGTCTCAGACCGAAAATAGAATTACACAACATAATTATTATGATCCGTTTCATTACCATCAATCATAAAAAATAAGAAACAGACTCAAATTCTGCGGCCTTGCATGCCCTGCTCTTGGTGACTTCAGTTTCAATTACCAATCCAGTTAATACCCTTGGTGTAGTCAGGTCAAAGTCATGGTGATCAGTGTGTTCTTGGGAGCTGTTGTTGGATGGTCATGGCGATTATTGTCGTCAGTAGGGCGATTAGTAGGTGGTGTCCTAGACTCCACCGAAACCCACAAATTTGTTTCAGCAACAGTGCAGTGTCTTCACGGTTGGTGGCCTCCTGATCATCCAACAAAGATGTGCTCCACTTGGACAGCTGGTGTTGGATTCTATAACTTGAACAAGCTGGGATGTGACTGTGTGTTGGGACTCGGAATGAGCGGTTTGTGAGCAACGCCACTTTACAACCCAGCAAATGAGACAGTAACAAATGTAACTCAAATGAGAAAGAATATGTTTTTAACTTAATCACTGTAGTAAGCCTCCTTCGATCATGGCTGAACATGGATGAATCTTTCCAAGGTTTATGCGTGGACGGTTATGAGCCTGGGCATTGTAATGTGGATGACAGGCTGCTGCCCATGCAACTTGTCTCCCATCTCAACCTCGCTGACGAATCCAAAGGAACAGCAAGACTACTGCAGTGCTACTGTAATGTGATAAGAACTTATATGAAGCTTTTAATTCTCTCTCTCTCTCTCTCTCTCTCTCTCTCTCTCTCACACACACACACACACATACACACACACACAACTGCCCCCATTTTCCAGAGATATATCCCGACAAGGAAAAACTCCAGTTTATCAACCCTCCAATTTTCAGGGTCCACTGATCTCTTTGACCTTGATCGGTACATAAGTGTCTAATGCACCATAAGCTGCTTCTTTTTTTCTCGATCGTCAAATGGACAGGCCTGTCTCCATGGTGAAGGCAGCGGTGTGCTGCACCTCCAGGCTGCCGTAGAGCTTTTAGGCCAGAGGCATGGGGTCAGGCCAGGTCCTCTGTCTGAGCGCCTCGTACGGCAGGCAGCACTGAAGCAGATGTTCTGTTGTGTAGCTGCTATTCCTGCATGGGCACTGCCCTGTGTGGCCGATGCGGATTTTGGTGTAGAGATGGTGGTTCAGGCGATTGAGGCCAGTCCTCATCCTGAACACTAGGACCTGCTCTCGTCTTGTCAGTTGGTAATACAGCTCTGTCCTGTTGTGGCATGGGTGTTCCTGCATCCATTTCTTCTGCTGCATGGCCTTGATGACGGTCTTGGCTTCAGAGTAGGATGTAGTCCTGTCCAGCACCATAAGCTAAACCACCTTCACACCATGTTTCAACATCAAGTGTCAACCAGTGCTTGAGATATGGCTAAAAATAGATTTCCGGTTATCAGTTTCATACACCAAGGTAACGACTTTCACCTTAGAATGTAATGTTTGGATCTCTTTCCATTAAGGTGGCACACTAACACTCAACATTTAAAGCGATTCTATCAACCCGTTTGGAAAATGTACTTGGGACAGTCAGAAGAAGAAATAATGATACTGATTTTCAGCAGCCACGATCCAGCAATCAACTTGACCTGAATCTTGACCTTAATAGGTACACATTATTCGGAAGCACCATAAACCAAACCAACTTAATATCAAGCTTCAGCAGCCTACATCGCCTGGTGCCCGAGATATGGCTTAAAATACATTTTCAGTTTTCAAGTCCATATGACAAGGTAATGACTTTGACATTGATAATTCATGTACTAATCTCTTCCTATCAAGAGTGACACACCACACAAAATTTGAAGCAATTTGGCCAAGCTGTTCTAGGGATATCCTTGGGACAGACAGAAAAAAAAACGCCCATCACAAAGGCTGATCACCGACAGTGTCAGACAAAAAAAAAGCACATCAAACATTACACTGAACTGTACCTCTTTCCACGTAATACTCCTTCCTTCCTTAGAAAGCCAAACACTTCGTTGGCAGTCATGAAAACCTGGGGAGAGAAAGAAAATGGTAGTTATCACAAAAGCTACAACAAAAATTAACAGTAAACACAACAAAATCCTTACAAAGGATGGATTTTGCGTGTGTCATTACACTTTTTTCCCTTCAAGGGCGTGGAGGGGTAACAGCAGAACGTGAGTGAGTGGCCACGGCTCTGTTGCATGGAAGTCTACTTAATCGTTTAGTGATCACTAAACAAGTTTTTCTCCTCTATCACTGGCGGAAAAGCTGTTTAGTAACTACTAAATAGCAAAGTAGACTTTGATGCAACAAAGCCCATAGGAGCAGAGCTGAGGTGCAATAGACGGGATATTATGGCCAAAAAATGGCCTGCTTCCTGTTTCATTACTTTTAAAGATAGGGTCGGTAGGTCGGTTTAAAAAAAAAAAAATATATATATATATACCTATATACATATACCTATATATATATATATATATATATATATATATATACACGTAAAACTGATGCAGTAGGTGATGAATTTTGGAGAAGACATCTCTGCACTCCATCCCTCGGCTCCTGCTTTCCCTCCCCCCACCCCCTTCTTATTCATGATAAATGTTCACTGTTACTGTTTTAAGTACCGAGAAGATCACAGATTTTTAATTCAACGGCTGACTAATGCATAAATAGGAATGTGTGTGTGTGTGTGTGTGCATGGGGGGGGAGGGGGGGAGGGCATGTTCACAAAGATTTGTCGAAACACCAATGAAAGCATTACCTTAGCATCGCTCGGTAACAATTTAGGAGCTATGATCAGCAACATGATAAGAAAAATTGAAACAAGTGTCCTTCACCGAAGCTTTTTGTAGTACAAGAGATTCTGCAAACATGGGAGTGTTGAATAGCTTAACGGCTTGTTTGGTCCCTAAATACTACTACTACTACAAAGCTGGCAATCCTGCTTCTCCCCCACCCCCACCCCTCCCCCAACCCTTCCCCTTCCTCCAGCCTTTTCCAATGTTACTACGACGTTTAACACAGTTTTTTGTTTGTTTGTTTGTTTGTTTTTTGCACTCTCCCTGTTTTCCGTCGCAATACAATCAAGTTGGTTCAGCGACGTATGCAGCCAGATCCAGATCTAGACGGTGATTGAACTCCAAGCGCAGCGCGCACCTATCTTTAAGCTGCACCTACCGATTAAGTAAACAAATCAGAATTATTAATACACAAGCCCTTGGAGAATAAAACCGAACGTATATTATTCAGAACTATCGAAAGGTAAAAATGACTGAACTTGAAGCGTGAACACAACAATCTTGGAAAGAATAGCTAGACTCAAAATGTCAAGTCGTCACTAAATACAATTGCGGATATTAATAATATGAAAAATCTTTTCAAACACCAAATCATTTTGCACGAATACAAAATAATAAAATAAAAATAAACTTACTTCATCCTGTTTGGCAACAACACTCCGACCAAAAGGGAGCGTGTCCATGCGAGTTCGCCCTTCGCTCCGACCCACTGTCGCCATAACTCTGAGTGAGAGTGACGCCCCTTGCGCCTTTTTCCCGCGCTGTGTAAGTTGGGTAGACTTTGGAAACTTTTTCACACAGATTAGAGGTGCAAGTCAGAATACACAGATTCCGACGAAACCCAACCATTGGGTTTCAGACCAAATTTTGGTTTGGGGAGCTTGATTAGACTATTTTCAAAGGCGGGAAACTGTCAAAAAAACCGGGTTCCATAATTTTAAACCCAGTAATTTTATAAACCGAGTTTTTACTGAGTGTAACATACGGATAAACCTGGTAGTAGGCAAAAGACAACACACACACACACACACACACACACACACACACACACACACACACACACACACATTTATCTATCTATCTATCTATCTATCTATCTATCTATCTATCTATCTATGTGTGTGTGTGTGTGTGTGTGTGTGTGTGTGTATGTGTGTGTGTGTGTGTGTGTGTGTGTGTTGTGTGCGCGTGCGTGCGTGCGTATTGTGTGTGTGTGTGTGTGTGTGTGTGTGTGTGTGTGTGTGTGTGTGTGTGTGTGTGTGACTGATAGTCCCCAAACCAAAGACTTGGTGATGTGACTGCGTTGAAGTTCCCCTGCAACCCCTCCCATGTGACTGCGTTGAAGTTCCCCTGCAACCCCTCCCATGTGACTGCGTTGAAGTTCCCCTGCAACCCCTCCCATGTGACTGCGTTGAAGTTCCCCTGCAACCCCTCCCATGTGACTGCGTTGAAGTTCCCCTGCAACCCCTCCCATGTGACTGCGTTGAAGTTCCCCTGCAACCCCTCCCATGTGACTGCGTTGAAGTTCCCCTGCAACCCCTCCCATGTGACTGCGTTGAAGTTCCCCTGCAACCCCTCCCATGTGACTGCGTTGAAGTTCCCCTGCAACCCCTCCCATGTGACTGCGTTGAAGTTCCCCTGCAACCCTCCCATGTGACTGCGTTGAAGTTCCCCTGCAACCCCTCCCATGTGACTGCGTTGAAGTTCCCCTGCAACCCCTCCCATGTGACTGCGTTGAAGTTCCCCTGCAACCCCTCCCATGTGACTGCGTTGAAGTTCCCCTGCAACCCCTCCCATGTGACTGCGTTGAAGTTCCCCTGCAACCCCTCCCATGTGACTGCGTTGAAGTTCCCCTGCAACCCCTCCCATGCCAACATGGCCATTACCACCCTGCTCCCTGCTCGAGACAAGGAACGACGGACGAGGTTTACTGCCTTTTAGCCCATGTCACATGTTCCTGTTGTCAGCCGGCCAGATGATGCTGGCGCCGTGTAACGTATGGGTTTCATTCCCAGATCATAAAAGAAAGCAAACTAATTTACTTTTCTGGTTTTGGATCGGTTGAGGGAGCTCAGAAGATGGGTAGGCTTATTTTCACAGAAGCCGGACAAAAAATTGATACAGGGGTTTGTAAGTAGAGGGACATGACTGGAAGTGAAAGAAGAAACAAATCCCTTAAATGTCACTCCTCCTGATAGGGAAGAGCGAAAGATCCCACCTACAAAGCTTATCATTATTTATGTCCCTCTCTCGTTCTCCGATGATGATATATCAAGTGCCATCAAAAGTCTGAAAACCAGTGTACGGTCCAAACTTATCGCAGAGAGAGAGACAGGGACACTAACCGAAAATTCACAAGGTGGCAGACAGACACAAGATTCGTGTATATTGATATCCCACTTGTATCCCTTCCAACGATCTTAGAGATAAGACCATTTAGGACATCGCTATACCATATAAAGAGCAGAAGTCTGCCAGGAGTAAAACAGACTTTCAGTGCAGGAGATACCTAGGTAAGGGGCTCCGATCCTCAGGTTGTGACCGACCAGTGAAATGTCGCCAGTGTTACCAAAATGGCGACAAAGCAGGGGGTTCTCTGTGCGACATGACTCTTGTGGTCCAACGGGAGAGCAGTGGCTACTGAGCAATGACTCCTGTTTGTAACAGGGCCATGAGTAGTGGTCCTGGCAGTGACAAAGCTGGAATGATTTCCGATCGTGACAGGACAGTGAAAGTCCCAAGGGTAAAATCCCCTCAATTGGAAGGACTTTCGAATGTACCCGTCAGCACCAGTCATCACCAACCTGCAAGTTTACTTCACCCGGCGTTTCGCTATCAATGTTACCAAAAAGGGCGAAGATCTAGGCTGCAAGGATGACGTAATAAAGGTATGTAAAGAACCATTGATGCTGACAGAAAAAAATCTAACGATATACTTAAAAAACAACCAAGCATAGAAGAAAACTGGTAAAAAAAAAAACAAAACAAAACAAAAAAAACAACAACAAAAAACTGGAAGACTGAAATGGATTGTGCTTTGTGTGTGTGTTTGTTTGTCCGTCGAGATGACGAAGACCATCTAGTCATCCTGGGATCGGGTTGAGTGCGTAGATGGCTGGTCAGGCCGATCTGCGCCCGGAAAGACCTGTCACTGTATGGACAGGGGATGGTGGCGGCAGTTGGAGATCTCTTGGCGTTGGTCTTCCTGATCATCCTGCGCTGCTCAGCTGCAGCAATTTTGTTACTTTCACAGGTTTCTGCACCTTTGCGGACAACTGATCGCCACCCGTCTCTGTCCTGGGCAGTCTGCTCCCATGTTGTGTGGCTGATGTTGAAGGCCTTCAGGGAAGATTTGAGGTTGTCTTTGAAACGTTTCTTCTGGCCTCCATGAGAGCGTTTTCCTTGTTGTAGTTCGCCAAACAATAGTTTCCTTGGCAGCCGATGGTCCGGCATGCGAACTACATGACCTGCCCAGCAAAGCAGCGAAAGAACTGGAAGACTGAAATGAATTAAAACGTGTAGCAAGACAGATTTAAGAATTTATGGGAAAACGATCACAATGAAATGCTTTCTGTTGAGTCAGTTTGTATTTGTAAAGCAGTCTGCTGGTTTGCTCAGGAAGGTTTTGATTAAAATAAACAGAACCTTACATACAACTTTGTACGGCAAAGGAAGAGTCTTAAATAAATAAAAAGTGCTTGAAAAAATAAAAAGGATAATACTGGAAGCCGATATTAGCCCAGGAAGAGTCAAGACGGTCAGCATTTAGGATGCAAGAAACTTTTTTATCTTCAGTGGACTGGTTTATTACTTAAGGCAACAAACGATAACAGGAGATATATTCTCAAATGACATGTTAAAA
>CM065721.1:72966335-72978835 GCA_033310375.1 Conus canariensis
CGTTAACATTATCCTGGCAGCTGAAATGGTTCTGTTAAATGTGAAGCTAATAATTATCTGATGGAAAAAAAATCTGAGTTCTCTCTCTCTCTCTCTCTCTCTCTCTCTCTCTCTCTCTCTCTCTCTCTCTCTCTCTCTCTCTCTCTCTCTCCCTCTGCGTTCCTTGACTCCTGTTTACTTTCTAATACATATAATTTAAGGAGAATTATTTGAGGTTTACCAAAAATCAGTTTCTGTACATGAGCTCTGAAAAAAAATCATGACATATTGCATTTTTTTTCCAGAAAATCTATCATGAAGCTTGTTTATAAAAAAATCAGTTCAGGACAAGCCTCCAACCACTTAAGAATTTCCGATTCTTTGGATTTTCTCTGCTTTTCCACCCAAGTGTTAAATGTATACATGAAGGGATTGATGGCAGAATTCAAAGGTAATATAAATATTGCTAGGGCCACATTCACTTCTCCAGGGACTGCAACACCAGACAATGCCAACATTCCACACAAGCCAACAGGAAACCAGCACAGAAAGTCGGTTAGTGCAATAGTGATCAATCGCCGAGCTACGGTCATATCCCGTGACACGTTTGTAGAGCTGACTTTGAAAGAGTTGTTTTCTACTGACCAGTAGATTGATGCCTGACCCATGGAGATGAACAAAAACAAAACAAAATTGAGGGCAATCATCACACCGAAAGAATACACCTTTCCTTTGAAATCTTGCCTCGTTACTGGCAATGGAATACAAATACCTGTCTGGCTGTAGAACTCCCAGTGTGATGTCACTGGAAGCAAAGGCAAGGAGGCAAGGAGCCAGCCAACCAGCCAAGTCAACACACAGACCATAACTGCAGACGTTCGCCCAAATCGCAGGGTGCTGAACGGAAAGCAGATCACAACAAAACGATCTAACGTGATCAAGCAGATGATCAGGGCTGACACTTCAGAAGACAACAGACACAGAAAACCAGCCACCTTACAGGTCACACTGTTTTTCCACATATCGTCATAATGGAGATATTTGTCACGGAATTGTTCATCAGCCACTCCTATAACAGCCATGTAAGCACCCATCAGAAAGTCAGCCATGGTCAGGTTTGTAACAAACACAGTGAAGCCACTGGTTGAAGCCATCCTCTTTACAAACACACGTGCACAGAAACAGAAGAGGTTACCAGACACTGCCAGACAGGCCATCAGCCACAGAAATCCACGGTATGTCCATGACTGCAATAAATCATCACAGGATGAGATTTCGTTTTTGGGGGCATAACAAAATGAAGCATCAAATTTGCTGGGGAGTATTGTATTACAACATAGCTTATAGTTTTGTGCTGAAATGACACGGAGATGGAAAAGACCTTTAAATACGTCTGCTGGAAACGTTTTCAAAGGACTTCCATCCATGTATAAATCAGTCAGACGAGGAACGTACTGAAAACCATTGGGGCTTATTGCATATATAGAAGTAAAAGTCAAACTGAGTTCTTGTAACAGAGGAAACATTGCTAATGCTTTGGTATCTAGTATTGTCAGTGTAGTGTGTGACAGATCTATCGATGTGAGTGTTGTTCTGAAAACAGAGGAAGGGTCAGCATACAGTGACGCAATGGGATTGTCAGACAGGGACAATGACTGTATGTTTTCTAAGCCAACAAAACAAGTCATGTTTACAAACTGCAGCTTGTTCCCAGTAAGGTCCAGGTACTTCAAATTTAGCAGTTTCATTTCAGGCAGGACCTTTAGAGAACACCCTACAAGAACCAGATGAATAAGATAGAAACAACCGCTCACATCAGACGGTGTCATGGCTGAACCGGAGGCATCCAAAAATTGGATCTGAGGGAAGAATGTAGCATTGAAAGGCTGTAGACATATGAAAGTGTACACATGACAGAGGCAATGAACAGGGCATTCAACATCACACCATAATTCATCGTCATGCTTCGGACATTGAACCCAGCCATCACAGACGTGGTCGCTGTGTACACATATCTGAGAAGACCTGCATCGGAGAAGCCCTAAACAGGTCATCTCGTCGCACGCTACTTCATCCTGATGATCTATGCAGTCATACATCCCGTTGCATCGTGTGTAAATTGGGAGACAGTCGTTGAAATGACCAGGACAACGATAGTGACTGTCAGGACATGAGTCATTGGAAGTCATTTGTACTGCGGTGAAGTGCAATATTTCATCGAAATCGATGATGGCGGGATACGGAACCCGCGACTTCCTCCCTCCTTTTTCTGTCCAGACTGGTCGATAACATTTCGTTTCATCTGATTTGTCCATACAATGCGGCATTTCATCACACATGTTGTCGTATAAGACACACTGACCATTTTCGCATGTAAAATATAGTTTGCTACAAAGAGGACGCTTACAGAAGGACTCATCTCCGGAATCGAGACAATCATGTGTGAAGTCACATAAGAGGCTGTATGACACAGTTGTGGTGAACTCATCACCGCACATAAATGAAGACAGTGCAGAGACATGGTCGTTTGTGGAATTGAACATATTTACATCTGTAATATTTTGAAAATACAGTTTATCTTGGTTTGAACCACATGATAAATATTTATGTATCTTGAAAGCCTCATCATGTACTGTAACAGAGCACTGCCTCCTTGATAGTGAGAACACTGCTGTTATTGAGAAAAACTCGTCAAGTAAATCAGAGTTCTTTGCAGTTTTGTTTGTTCTGATTTCACAAATTGTCCCATATCTTGAATACGTGGTGCCAAACATTAGGGCCATTTCAGGTAGATCTAGGAAGCCTGGGACTTTGCCACCTTCGTAACGTCTATACAGATGAAAATGATGATGAAAGATAGTTCTGTCTTCATTTGTGTACACTTTTTGTATACATACTGGGCATTGTCTTATCATTATAATACAAACCCACACAGAAATACAGGGTGTTCCAGTACCTCTTTGATTTGTTAGTCAGGACGCCATATGGCTCATTCAGACATGTAGGAATGTTTGGAATGCCCTGAAACAAACTACAATGTTCACGGTAGTGCTTTTTATCTCCTTCAAATGCATTTACATCCCAAATAACTTTGTAACAATGATCACACAAAGCGACCAGACCCTGGCAATTCTCACTGCTGAAGGGACAATGTTCTGTTTCATCTCGTCCGTCTTCACACTCTGTCTTCAGGTTACAAGTCACGTGGTGCTGAAACCTGTAATACAGCTCCACTGAGCAGTTCAACAATCTGGTCGACAGAGTTTGTGGCCCTTTACTCTCAGGAAAGAAAGAAAAGAAAAACTGAAAATGTGGATACTTGCTTATGTACTCGTCGCCATATTCTCTAGACACTCGAACAACAAATATTGAGTCCTTAGTATGGAACATTTTGTAAGAATTAGACGCAATGTCCAACGAATTCCAGATACTGATTATTTGCTCTCTTTGCTTCAAAGAACCAGCAGAATTATCGTTCAGTTTTGAATGCCGAAGCAGAGTGATGTTTGTTAGGCCTTTCTCAAGCTGTTTGAAACTGACCATCATTTCATGACCAGATGGTGCAGGCATGTCCTTCCACCAAAGACCCGTATCATTCCCACTTACATTGTTCGTTGTAATGTATCCAGATAACTGTGACGTTCATGACAAGAACCAGAGGTCCAGGTGCTTTGAGTATTTAATATGTTTTAAATTACACAAATCGATCAAATGTGATAGACTTTAAGTAAACTACCAATCCTGTAAGCAACCAGCAGCACAAAAGCACAGTAATAACACGCAAGCGAAACTAATGCGGCATCAAAGTTATTACAAAGTGTGATGTATATTCATATATAAGATGAAGTAATATTCTTAATATTAAGCAGTCGCAATATCCATCCGAACGACTGACAGTGCACAGGCCTATACATTTAAGGCACCAATGCTCATTGTAACACGAACGATAAATTATTTAACAGTTGAATACTGACCTTCAGATAATAAGTGAAAGAAAAAGAATTGGGTCAGTTCAGACAGATGCAATTAATCATAGCTGCAATGATGGAATCCAACATAATTTATCAGAGAGTTAATGGTTTGTAGACAGGAAGCACAGAGTAGGAAAATGTACAAAACTATTTGGTTGACTATCAAGATAAGACAATCCATTGTAAACATGTACAAAGTAAGCAAACATACAACGAATTACGTATAGTACTTAAAGCATTGGTGGGAAAACGTCTTGGGAGAGTTGGACAACAGACGGCCTTTAGCGAAGTCTCCTTCGTGAGTTGGTCCTTCACTCAGTGCAAGCGTATCCAGGTCATGAGTCCTGGATTACCTTCTGCTATCACCTTTTTTTCCACCGCAAGGATTCGAACCTGCACCTTCACGATGGTCGGACACCTCAAGGCCAAGTGGCGCTGTTACGGATATCTTTTTCACAAAGGTGTCGTTTGGATACTGGGGCTTCATGAGTTTATTGCATTTCCTTGGTGAGGAAATCAACTTGGTGAACGTTTCAGGCTCTTCTCCAATTTTCCCATTGCACTCAAATTCAAATTCAAATTCAAACGACTTTATTATCACAAAACGTGAAATTCAATGTGACAACGTCTTTTGATTTTTAAAACATAACACACACACACACACACACACACACACACACACACACACACACACACACACACACACACACACACAAATTACATATCCAATAAAACAGCATTCTATTCATGTCATTTTATGTTATGCACTTCAACACAACACTATGCACCCCCCCCCCCCACACACACACACACACAAACACAGTGACACACACACACACACACACACACACACACACACACACACACACACACACACACACACACACAGTGACACAGACACGCGCGCGCGCGCGTCAGTTGAAGTTCTCAATGTTTTCATTCGTCACATGTAAAAAGAGTCATTTGTTTAAAAGTGGGATGGACATGGGGATAACACTCTTTTTTGTTCTACTCAGTCTAAATTTTGGGGTCCGATAACGTCTTCCGGATGGCAAAAGTTCATAGTACCGACTAAGATTATGGCTGCTGTCGCTCACAATCATCTGCCCTTTTCGAACTGCTCTTTGTTCAAACAACACATTCAAACTACTCTGTCTCTCGCCCACAATCTTGCTACAGACTTTCACCACCTTACTCAACACATTCTTGCTCTTCACAGTTAGACTTCCATACCAACAGATAAAAGAGAAAGTTAAGATGGACTCAGTAAAACATCTGTACAATCCTTGCAGCACTTTGCTATTTACATTGAGGCTTCTGAGCTTCTGAAGGCAAAAGATCCTTGAGTGACATTTCTTGTGGATAAAAATTAGTATTTGCTATACAATTTGATTTGTCATCAATTATTGTGCCTAGACATTTATACACACTCACATGTTCAACTTTCTCACCGCTGATATAAAGGTCCGGAACATCTGGGGGATTTTTCCTAAAATCGATCAGCAATTCTTTTGTCTTTTGAACATTTAGGTTGAGATAATTGTCTTCACACCAAGCAGCAAACATATTCACACGATCACAGTACGTAGAATGACAGTTTGACAGATCTTGGAGAGCAGAGCCATCAGAATATTTCACAAGAGGAGTAGTATCATTGCCAGTAAAATCATTTGTGTATAGAGTAAACAACACAGGTGAAAGAACAGTACCTTGAGGAGAGCCAGCAGATATGTTACAAATAGATGAAATAGTTGCTGAAATCGAACAGACTGTGACTTATTGACAAGGAAACTAATAATCCACAGAACAAGATGAGGATTAATTCATAAGACAACAGTTTTGGGGCCATTAAGTGAGGCTGGATAGTATTGAAGGCAGAAGAAAAATCAATGAACAATATACAAACAAATGAACCAATGAGAGTAAGCATTGTGGAGGAGGGTGAGAGTGGCATCGTCAGTACTTCGGTTTGGCTTGTATGCGAATTGATGTGGATCTTGATACGGAGCAGTTTCTAGAATAATTTGTTTTAGAATGAGTCTTTCAAAACATTTCATAACAATAAAGTGAGAGCAACAGGACAGTAATCATTGAGAGAGACAGGTTTGGTTTTCTTAGGCACTGGACAATTAAAAGATTTTTTTCCACAAGTCAGGCACACAACAATCTTTTACAGACCATGAAAACAATACTCTAAAACATTGTACAACTGTGACGCACAGGATTTTAAAAGCCGTCCACCAATATTATCAGGACCTACAGCTTTCTTTGTTTTTAGCTTAAGAAACAGAGTCTCTACTTCTTGTGCGCCAATCTTTACACTTTCATTATCAGTTTCTCTAGAATCACTACTAGAATCATTATGTAACTGTTTCGTACAAGTTTTCTGTTACTTTCTGTAGTTTATCGTTCAAATCGTCACGTTCAAAGCGGCAATAAAATTTGTTTAGCTTTTCCGAAAAACTCTTTCTGTTTTTCTAAAGCCATGACTGATGCGGGATTGTTTGTTTTTGTTTGACCTGTGAGAGTTTTTACCCCTTTCCATGCATCAGCTATGTTTCCTTGTTGAAATTGAGATTCTACTTTCTCTTTATAAACATTCTGCTGTTCTTTAATTTCTTTAACAAGTACTTTTTGAACCGATTTTCTGTCTGGTTTACTACCAGTCTGAAAAGCAGTTTTCTTTTTATTGAGAATCACTTTAAGGGATTTTGTAATCCAAGGTTTATTGTTAGAAAATATTTTTACTGTCTTTTGGGGGATGATCAGATCTTCACAAAAAGATATGAACTCGACACGACATCGGTAGCTTCACTGAACTGTGTCACATGAATTTATAAACACTTCCCATTCAGTACATTCAAAGCATTCTCTCAATTCTTCTACACTTTCAGACGTCCACACTTTCACACATTTAGTAGTAATAGGGTCAGTCTGTATTTTGGGTCTATACTGAGGCAAAAGGAAAATAGTATCATGGTGTGAATTTCCAATGGGAGGAAGTGCTATGGATTTGTAGGTGTGAGGTATGTTGCCATAACACAGATCAACAGTTTTGTTTTGACGGGTGGCACATGTAACATATTGATATAGGGCAGGAAGAGAGGTACATAAGTCACAGTGATTAAAATCACCCAACACAAGATTCGGTGCATCAGGATTGATCAGCTGCAAAGAACGGACAACGTCAGCGATGTCAGCGGCAGCACGTGCAGCACAGGAGCAGGGGTGGGCATCACACACTGTCACCAACAGCTGGCCGAACTCATGCGGCAAGTATCGAGGTCGAAGTGACACAGATAGCAGTTCAAAATCCGGCGTGCAAAGCTGCTTTCGCACTGTCACATGACACCTGTCGCACCACTTCTCGTTTACGTACAGGCACACGCCGCCACCACTGTTTTTACCTGTTATTGTTTTATCTCTATCTGTCCTGTAGGGCACACCAAAACCATCAATTCTAATGCTGTCGTCGGTGATACTGTCACAAAACCAGGTTTCTGTAAAGGCCATTAAACAAGTGTCTAAAATCTCTCATAAAACGGGTACATCCTAAAAGTTCATCAAAGTTGACATTTCTTCCGTTAGGTCTTAGTGATCACACATTGGATAGAATCATGGAGGGAAGGGGTGGTCTGTTTTTGTTTCGTCTCAGTCTTCTTCTCACTCCTCCTCTACATCCTCTCTGTCTTCATCTGTGTTGTTTGTCAGTGTTGTGGCCAGTGTCCTCTTCTATCTTCTTGATATCAACTGGAAAATCATTGAAATTGTGAGGTAAAATGTCAGTGGGGGTCCTTAAAAATAGTAAACAGTCTCTTGAATATTTCAGATTTCTGGTACCTGTACCTTGCTCACCGCCATTGCTGAAAAGATTGCACATCACGCAAATATTGCACACACAAACTATCACAGTCACAAGCACCAAACATTCCATTCGGGGCTCTAGTTATCTTCTTCCCAGAAACTGAGAGCTGCTTCGTGAGATCAAAGGCATATGTGCTTACGACCCTCCCCCCTACTCCCCCCCCCCCCCTCCCCTTGCTGAAACGTCTATGGCGAGGACTTTGGGCTTGGATGTTTGGGCCTCTTGAAGTTTACTGTTGTTCCTTTTTGAGCAGATCCACCTGGTATTATTTCCAGGTTCTTCTCCCCTCACCTTTAGGGCTGTAGGTCTCTCCATCCCTGCCACAGAGGAACTTCATGAGATCAAAGGCATATGTACCCCCCCTCCCTCCCCTTCCTTAATGTCCATGGTCAGGAGTTCGGTTAGAAAACCAGATTCTTCAAAGTGCTGGTTAGACTGGCATCTTCTCAATCTTGTAGACATGAGACGTGCATCTTTTCTATTCTGCTGTCATAGGACATATTGGCTTAATCAGAGTTATTTGTTTTAATATGCCCGGGTGGAGCACTATATCCGGCTTAATCTCACTCTCGCTGGTGATTCTGTTATGTTCTTTTTTCAATCTGGTAAATCTGTTGTACACTTCCAGCCATTCCTGTCATCCAGTAAATTCCTCTTCCATTCTATGGTTATAGATGGGATGAAACGACGACTGTAAAGTATTAACATTATGTCCTTTTTGACAGTAAAGAGAATCATTGACTTCCGTATTTTGGATCTAGTTGCAAAGTGAGGCGACTGCAGCCGGAAATCTAAACAAATTCAAAAATCTATTTATAAGACTCCGCCGAAAAACGTAGACAAACGAATTACAAGACAAAACACGATAGGAAACATTTCAACGTCCACTTGCGCCCAACTGGATGAAGCTAAGTGATTGCTCGTTCATTTTCGTTGTCCTGTGCGTTGTGTTTCTTGCATGAAAAAGACCTAAGAGGTCGAAACGCGTCGTGTTTTGTCTTGTAATTCGTTTGTCTACGTTTTTTCGGCGGAGCCTCATAAATGATTTCTAAGATTTCCGTATTTTGAACAGAGCAATTTGTTTATGTCTGTCCTGAGTAAAGTTTTGTCCCGCGGATGAGATCACTCCAATGTACACGGCTGGTCGTGGTAGTAATAGTCCACCCATGGTATCTGACATAGACCACCACCTATAATTTGTTTGGTATTCTCAACACCATAGTGGAAATATACCACAAGTCAAAAAAGAAGAAAAAGAAGAAAAAAAAACTTTCAAAGAGGCCAGCAAAGGAGAGAAAAGTGAAATGGAAGCAAGTCATATAAAGACTTAGGTTATCAAAATATGTAACGAATCACCAAAATAACAGAACATAGTAGACTGATACTTGAGGATCCAAAATTAATGAAAGGTAAGTTACTTGAAAGCAAAATAGAACACACTGAAATATTGAAGTCAGATTGAAGACAAGTAAGTTTAAAAGTATAATAACTCTTTTGCTCGACTCACTCTCTTGTTCACTTAGGAGGGTTGGGAGGAGGGGAGGGGGGGAGGGGAGGGGAGAAAAGGACGAGTCAGGCGGTGAAAAAGACGACATTAAAGTATGAATATTAAATCCTTGACTGGCAGCAATTGCAGTCATTGACTTCTCTATTTTTTCACAGAATCCAATCCAGAGTCAACTTTAGTCTTCCTGAGTGACAACTCGCTTTTCTTGACAAAGGTTTTACTGCTGACTTTTATTCAAGCAATAAGTCCTATGCACCGTGACAAGAGCTGAAGACACAATGTTTCTTGGGATGAGATTTGTAAGCTACTGAGACTTCTGCGGCTTAAAGTCTATGGCAATTTGACATTAACTCACTGAAGACAGATCAGGCCCTTTTCCATGACCAAGCATGTTTCCCACTACCAGCTGTACTTTGATGACCTGACGTGTGTTTGGGCAGGTAAGTGTAAGATAAAGGATTTCTTTTTTATAAAAGTTTATAGAAATATTTACCTGTCCAAACATCGAAACTCCTTCCCACTTTCCTGTTGTGGGGAATGGTGCAGAGACTGGTTCGGCACTGCTCAGGTGGATATGACGTGACTGAGAAGGGATGGCAGACACTCAGTTGAGAAAAAAAATTGTTTTGAGTGGGCTTTAACTCCTCTCCCATTTCTTCATCCTTAGCATAAAAGCCACCTGCACGTTCAGACACTTGTTCAGGCACACAGGTATTTCTGAAACAGCTTATTTTATTAGAAAATTCCAATTTCTGACATTGCAAAGTATTTTCCCTTTGAATACCATAACAAGTTTTCAAAAGGAAATTTTTAGAATCTAGTATGAGTTGCTGACATCTTGTATCTCTTGGTTTATGAACATAAGTTGTATATTGGCTGTCTAATATGATGGCTTACACTTTTTCCAGCAGGTACATGAAAAAGATAGGTATGAGGTGATGGCAAGATTTAACACTCAAGCAATGGCCATCAGTGATGCGTAAGGGTGGAAAGCATGACCCTCTAGGTGTAGGACCCAGGAAGACTTCATATTTAGATGTAATGGAGTGACTTTACTTTAAAAGTTTACTTCCACATTCTCGTTAGTAGTAGTGGAAAGAGCAACTTTTTAGCATCGATATATTGAAACTTTCATTTTTTCGGAAATGTCAAAGATACTCGTGAATGGCTCTTAAAGTAATTTGCCCTTGGGTTAAACATTTAAGAGTGCCTGTGCCCCAAATTAACAGACAGAAAAGCACTGGAGATACGCATGAGAGCGAGATCAACGCACAGATCAATGCAGGTGAAACAAATTTTCACCCTCAAAACTGTACTTTGGATGCTGTAAATTAAAGACTGGGGCCAACCTGAAGAAATAACACAGGGAACAAATATGGTCTCTTCCCAGCTAGGCCCTTCAGTCTTTCTCATCATCAAATTCTGGCATTCACTGTCCATTGGATTTTCAGTTTCTGTCCACAATTTGTATTGTTTCCTTTACTTTGGAAATGTTGCCAGGGCTGAGAGTGGGTAGTCTTTTTGGTATTGCGGATGGCACCAGAGACAGATTAAGCCTGCAGGTCTAGTCAGCTGTGTGTCTGAAGTGGTCTGACTCCATGGTGATTCGCCCTGGAAGCCTGGCCAGGGTGCCCAGGAATTCTTTGGAAGCAGCAGAGCCAGGACTTTCCCACCAGTTTCCTGATCTCCAGCCGGAAGAATCCTCACACCTGAACTCCTTTTCTTCAGGAAAGTATAAGACCTCTGGCAGCATTATAAGACAGTATGTAACACATCTAATTTACTGTCTCCATTTCATTTTATGACATCTAGAGGCGAATGGTTTATAAACAGGGGAGTCAGACGATAAGAAACTAAGTGGATCTATTAAAGAGGAAAAATCTCTTCAGCTTATCAAATGAAAAGACGGTTTAATTAACCACTTGGTGCAGTTCAGCAAACAAGCGTACGTACTGGAAAAATCAGCTACTCGAATGCAGTTAAACAAGCAAATAATAATCATCCTACCAGTTTTAGCCAAACATAGATACAAAGATAAAATAAAACGTTAAAGCGTAAATACAAAACAAACCACTGTCACCCAACTTTGCAAATAGATATCACTTACTTCTGTACTGGGCTGGATAAGCAACAAAAAATAAATGAATTAAAGAAAAATGCAAAATGTGACAAGATTAGCATTTTCTACCAGGAAAACACCAACTTCACTGTTGATGGGGAATGACCAGACTGATGATTTTTTAGTGAATGGCTGGGCTCAGATACACCCAGTCACTTAAAAGCTACAATTGCATCACAATGTGGGTGGCTTGACTGACACAGTTTTAAAAGAAACAGACACAAGCCGCTTTGGTTAAGATCATGTGGGGCGAACTGCACACAACAGGCGAGCAGTCTCGCAGGTACATTCACTCCTGGGGCGTGGGTTTTAAGGAGTCCATCATGTTATGTCTGGCACACGATGTTTCATGGCTTGAGTGGCCTTCAGAAAACACAACTGTTGCTCTGTACTTGGAGAGATTTTAGGACGGTTGACAGGTAAATATTCCTACCTGCCTTGTCACTGCATACCCGGCGAAAGAAACACGTGCACCTGGGTAGCCACTGCAATGAGTCATTAACGTATTTAATGTGTGGGAGTACATTGACCCATTAACTAGTTCGCTGTAATTATCCTAATTGAAGTGAGGGAAGTTAAGAGCACAGAGAAGGACCCTCTGATGTCATGTTACCATGCCATTAATTGTCAGTCAGCGCACGTGTCTCTGACGTAAAATTTCCACTGGTGGTTAATCTCATGAGGGGAGGGAGGAGGGAGATGAATACCAGCAGTGGCTCTTTGATCTTTGATGTATACAGCTAAAAGAGAGAGAGAGAGAGAGAGAGAGAGAGAGAGAGAGAGAGAGAGAGAGAGAGAGAATATGCTAGAGAGAGAGAGGGGTACAAGGTGAGAGGATGATGGTGGCTTGTGCATTTCATCACATAGGAGCCTGAAAAAAACCCAACTGCCTCTCTAAGGAATCTTCATGTGGACAACCAACACCTACCCTCCACCCTTACACCAGCCATGGACTTTAAAAACAGCAATGCTAAAATCTTGGAATGTGGCACCAAGTTTTTATTCAACAGTGGCTGGCTTGACCTCTGTTGGGTGACAGCTTTTGGCATAGGTGGCAGG
>CM065721.1:72986335-73023835 GCA_033310375.1 Conus canariensis
TGACCCATAATGAACATACCTACACATTTTCAGAAAGATCGGCCAAGTACTTTCTGAGACATTCCATAAAAAAGAAAAACTATTATGGGCCGTTACAGCCGTCAGTAACGGCTACAACGGTAAACTAAAACGTCGGGCATCATCCGTCGCCCATAATGGACATACCTACAAATTTTCAGAAAGTTCAGCCAAGTACTTTCTGAGATATTCCATAAAGAAGAAAAACCATTATGAGCCGATATAGCCGTTAGTAACGGATATAACAGTAAACTAAAACATCGGGCATCATCCGTAAGCCATAGTGAACATACCTGCTAATTTTTGCAAAGATCGGCCAAGTACTTTCTGAGATATTCCATAAAGAAGAAAAACCGTTACAGGCCGTTACAGCCGTTAGTAACGACTATAACGGGGTAAACTAAAACATCAGGCATCATCCATGACCCATAATGAACATACCTGCTAATTTTCACAAAGATCATCCAAGTACTTTCCGAAATATTCCATGAAGAAGAAAAAAACGTTACAGGTCGTTAAAGCCGTTAGTAACGACTATAACGGGGTAAACTAAAACATCGGGCATCATCCGTGACCCATAATGAACATACCTGCTAATTTTCACAAAGATCGGCCAAGTACTTTCTGAGATATTCCATAAAGAAAAAAAAAACCGTTACAGGCCGTTACAGCAGTTAGTAACGGCTCTAACGGTAAACTAAAACATCGTTCATTATTCGTCACCCATAATGAACATACCTGCTAATTTTCAGAAAGATTCGGCCAAGTACTTTCTGAGATATTCCATAAAGAAGAAAAACCGTTACAGGCCGTTACAGCCGTTAGTAACGGCTATAACGGGGCAAACTAAAACATCAGGCATCATCCGTGACCCATATAATGAACATACCTGCTAATTTTCACAAAGATCGGCCAAGAGATATGCCATAAAGAAGAAAACCGTTACAGGCCGTCACAGCCATTAGTAACAGCTATAACGGTAAACTAAAACATCGCTCATTATTCGTGACCCCTAATGAACATACCTACAAATTTTCAGAAAGATCGGCCACGTACTTTCTGAGATATTCCATAAAGAAGAAAAACCGTTACAGGCCGTTACAGCTATTAGTAACGGCTATAACGGGGTAAATTAAAACATCGGGCATCATCCGTGACCATTAATGAACATACCTGCTCATTTTTACAAAGATCTGCCAAGTACTTTCTGAGATATTCCATAAAGAAGAAAAACCGTTACAGGCCGTTACGGCTGTTAGTAACGGCTATAGCGGTAAACTAAAACATCGGGCATCATCCGTGGCCCATAATGGACATACCTACAAATTTTCAGAAAGATCGGCCCAGTAGTTTTGTCTGGAGCGAGTGGAACACATTTTGACCACGGACACACGGACACACAGACAGACACACAGACAGCAATTCTTCGTTCCCATTCTAAAGTACTCCCTCTTCTATAAGAACTGGGAGTACAAAAAGAGCATAGGCAAACTCTAACACAGTGACGAGAGTGTAGGAGAGAAGCGACTTGACTAGATTTAGAACATCTGAAAATTAGATCTAGTTGCAAAGTGAGACAACTGCAGGTGGAAATCTAAACAAATCTTAAATAAAGATTCAACGCCTGCCTACATTGCGCTGAAGAGTGAAGAGATCGAAGCTGAGTACCAACTTCGTTCATTTTCGTTATCTGAAATGTTTGTGTCTTGCCTGAAGAAGACCTAAGAGGTCGAAACGCGTCGTGTTTTATCTTGTGACTCGTTTGTCCACGTTTCTCTTGGCGGTTCGCTAACATTTATCTAAGACCTGAAAATTAGTTTGGCTGCATTATTTTGTTCTTTCTGAACCTGATGAATGAGACGTTTTATACAGCCAGCAAGAAGAGATTTACAGTAATCTAGCCATGAAAGAAGAACAGCACAAATTAGGGCTTTATCCACATCTTCTGAAAGATGATACCGGAAAGAAAACTCAGAGAAACTATGGCAGAATAGAGTGTGTTGAGAGACAATGTTAGAGATAGCTTGAGTATAAAGAACAAAGACAACGGGGTCAAGACCAGATCCTTCTTGTACACCAAACTGCGAGTCCACAGAAGTGGCATGCCCATTAGCAGCTTGAGTACGACCAGAAAATTGGGAATGAAACGAGGAGACTGCAGTTTCAGAAGTGCCAAAAGTATACTCAGAGGCATAAAAAACGCGAAAACAAACTGTATAGAAATTTTGATGTAATTTGGGCAACGATTCCTTTGAACTGGTAATAGAAAGTGAGAAAAAGCAATCAAACACCGCAAAAGTGTCCTTTCAAAGTTCATTCTGGTAGAAAATAAGGTCACGTGAACTTGACCTTGACCCTGTGTTAACAGCAGAATGTCAGTATCTGGTGTGACCACCTCGACCATTGATCACAGCTGTGCACCTGCGGTACATCGAGCGCACCAGAGTGTTGGTCTGCCTCTGGGGGACTTGCCACCACACCTGGCCCACAGCGACAGCAAGCTGAGCTGCTGTCTGGGTCTGGGGTTGAGCTGGTTCAACTGCCTCTGAAGGGCATCCCAGAAATGCTCTATTGGGTTAAGGTTGGGAGAACGGGCTGGGTGAGGCAGCAGATTGATGTTGTTCTGCCTCAGGAAGTTCTGCGTAGCACGGGCAATGTGCGGCCTTGCATTGTCCTGCTGAAACAGGTTCTGTGGATGCCGCTGGAAATGCGGCAGGATGTAGGGCCTCAGAACTTGGTTGATATAATGAACAGCAGTGACCCCGTTACCACGTCCTGGACCCACATTCTGGAAGATGACTGGCCCAATACGGCGATTCATGCCGATAGCCCCCCAGATCATGATGCTTTCACTACCCCATGGGTCCCTTTCGGTGATGTTGGCATCTGTGAAGCGTTCCCCCACTCTTCTCTAGATCCGGATGCGGCCATCGCCTGGGTCGACGCAGAACCGGCTTTCATCACTGAAGAGGACTCGGCCCCAGTCCCGATGGCGCCAATGCACGTGGATCTGTGCCCACTGCAGACGGTTCTGGCGATGCTGGAGTGTCAGGATAGGTCGCCGGGCTGGACGTCTGCATTGGAGACCAACTGTGTTCAGTCGGCGACGCACGGTCCTGCAGCTGATTGGCCTGCCATGGTTGCTGACGGTGTTCCTGGCTGTGTTGGCAGCGGTTTGGTAAGGCTCCCGTCGATGCTGACGCAGAAGATGGCGGTCTTGGGCTGCTGTGGTGACCCTCGGTCTGCCGCTCCTCGGTCTGTCATCAGTGGTGTTTCTTGCTTGAAAGCGGTCCAGAAGGCGATAGACGGTGGAAATGTGGACTCCGAATGCGATAGCGACCTGCCTCATTGGAACCCCGGCCTGCAGTTGCCCCATTGCTATGCAACGATCTTGACGAGAAAGTCACGGCATTATGTTGGCGCCGCTGGAAGGGATAATTTGAACTTTTTGGGGTTTGGAAATTTATAACCCCACAATCGGGGCCACATTGAGTTGCAATTCACATTGATGCACGTGGCGTAGGTAGTCCACATGGCAAATGCACTCCTCGTGCCAAAAACGCTGACCCGGCAACATTCGCCCACTGTTACGAGGTTACAACCGGCCAAGACACCACGTACTGCTAATGTTGCACGTGCCAACGACATTGCTTACGTCCTGTTCACAATGTGAACAATCGTGCACTGTCTCTATTTTTCGCGTTTTGTTATGCCTCTGAGTATAATTTGGAAACGAGATAGAACAGAAGCATGATCTACTGTATGAAAATCAGCAAACAGATCCAGCAGAGAAAGGAAAGGAATATGACAATAATGAAGGGCGACAGGCTGATCTTTGACTATTTTCAAGAGTGCTATTTCAGTGCCACGACCAGGGCGATGGGCAGATTGTAAAAATGATAGCAAGTTAGTGTGGGGAAGATGATCAAAAAGCTAAAGGAATGATATCTTCTCAGTAGTCTCAGACAGGAATAGTAAGTTTGTGACAGGTCTTTTTTTCAAGGTTTCAGCATCCCAGGACAGGTTTACAACTGTAGATTTAAACCCAGATGGAAAATGTTCAGATGTAACGGGATCATACGCTACTGGAGTAAAACATGGCATCAGATCTCCAGACAGCAGAAAGATCTGAATGTAATCCACAAGTTTTTCACAACAGACATTTTTATCACTTCTGTAACCACTGATTCAGACACTGGTTCAAAAGTTGACAAAGGAGTGCCAGAGAAAGAACGGTGTTAAATGTTTGGCAAAGACATACACTGAGGTTCACGACTGTCAAATAGGTTGATAATTCTGCCAACAAAGAAATCGCAAAACTTTGGGGCATGTTCAGGAGGAGGGGTAGGCAGTGGAAGTTGAACTGATTTGCTTTGGCCATGATGATGCTGGTAATCTTGAGTAGTTGCTTATTGGTGGTGCATTCTAGAGTTGTTGCAATGAAAAAATGTGAATTTATCCTGTAGTACAGCCACAACAATTTGCTTTTCCTCTTCTCGTTCCTCTACTTACCAGCGCCTCATATCCTCAATCATTTCCTTGAAGGAAATTAGGATGCTTGATTTGGAGTATGGGAGGGAATCTGGGACGAGGGACAGCAAAGGGACGCCATTTGTTGGAGGGAGTCCATGCTTGTGTCACTTTTCCTTTCATTGCTGCATTGGTTTTCTTGTGGTAGGGCCACAAATAGGAACACTTAGTCTGTAATCAGTTCCATCTTCTGTATCTCTTATTCCAGGTGTCACAGCGCGACTGGATTTCAGCTGGGCCCGAACCTTTTGTGTCGCTACTGTAGCCATCATTCTGCATCGTATCCATCTGTTACTGCATTGTGGATGGAAATGGTCCGTTTTCTTACAGGTCCACAGTAGGGCATCAACTGGTCCAGTAACGGCATTTTCACAATATCAGGAATGACCGTTCGGTCGCCAGATATGTTGTATATCCATCCATGGGCGTGGCTCTACCTTTGTAGAATCATAACAGATCTGAAAAAAAAGATGTTTCTTCATTTATGTGATTGGTTGTTTTCAATTTGTAATCCATAGAAATTTTAAAGCATGTTTATTTTCTGATGTCAGATGTGTTTGTATACCGCCTTGCTTTCTTGTTTTAATTTTTATTCCTGCTGATCTCATCATGTTTACCAGTTCACTCATATAAAAAACACACCCTTCAGAGGTGTGTTGTTGTTATTCGTTTGTTTTTGATAAAGTGGTCGGATGGATCTGGTAACAAAATCCAAAGAGGTTTTAGTTTTGACTAAACGACCTACAGCTATTCCAACACATGAAATGATGTAATGAGTTAAAATTTCGATTTTTTTAACTGAATATTTTCTTTTCATAATAATGGACCATCTCACATGAGTTTATGTCTTATGGAAACAAGTTCCAAATATTGTAAATCTAGGGGATGTTGTGAGAGTTTAAAATGTGGACAATATTTCATCTTACGCCTCTTTCGACACCTGCGCCATTACCCCTGCATTTTCTCGTTGTTCATGTGTAGACATGAAGCTGTGCCAAATTCGTCAGTGATATAAGTATGCTAGATGGTTCGAATGAAACTCTGTCTCCTTTCTTTACTGAGTGTCGTCAGCAAACTGAGAAATTGTGTATGTCCCATCACTTATTTCATAACCCTCTATGAAGTGTTCTTCCTTTACATTTATAGCTAAAGCCACTGCACAGAGTAAATATGAACAAGGAGGCAAAAGATCCCCCTGCTTTAAACTATTACGTATGTTGTTGGTTTACTGTAATTATTGATTTGATAATTTTTAGAATGTTGTTCTTATGTGGCGATATATACTCTCCCTGAAACCAAAAGCTTATTGTGCTGTAAGCATAAAGTTCCAGTCTATGAAATCGAAAGCCTTTTAAAACTCAATGCACAGAAACAACCTAGCGAAATTTTAATGCTAATCTTATATGTATCATCATTCTAAAATTATTTCATTTTATCTATTGGTGATACAGCGTTCTGGTCTTTATTGAAAAGGAAAGAAAAACATACTTCGTTTGGTTTAAAATGCATGTAGATCTTACCCTATACATCTGTGACGGACCATTTTTGTCCGGTCCGAAATTGTGGGGACATTTGTAAGGTGGTGTAAGTTTACCTGTTTACCTGACAGCTACTCACCCGCGTTTTGTTGTCAGTCAGGTGAGCGAGGATTTCATTTCAGTCTCTGTAGATTTGCCGGCCTGGAAACGTCCCCACGTTGCCGAAGAGAGACTCCCAGCTTAGTTTTGGTGATAATCAGGTATGTGTGACTGGTTAAATGGAAGTTAGGGTTAGTACTAATGGAGTTGGTTTTTCCTACAGGGGGTCGTGAGATTTTCAGTTCTTAGTGAAGGCCTAAATATTTGATTGTTCCCTTGATTGATCTTGTGATTGACAAGACTTGACGAGACATAGGGTGACTGTAAGAAGTTGTGGTTAGTGAATGTGTGAGTCGAGAGGTAGATGAGAAGAATGGAGAGAGTGATGGAAGAGAGAACATCTATATTTAGGTGTGATCGGGGAAAAGTGATCAAATCAAATTAATGTATTACGGAAAAAAAAATGCAACACCCAACGTTGTTTATGTTTTCCCTAAAGTACTATAAAGATGTGAGTGCTGGTGAACTCTGGAGGTGAGGAATGAAAATTAGTGTGTATAAATTATTGGAAAATGTATTCTGATCCCTGTTGTGGACACGTCAAGTGATCATAATGTGATAAAATAAAAAAACATTCTTTTCTTGATAATAAGGGACAAGTGGAAATCGTTCCTTTCTCTTTTATCTGTTGGTATGGAAGTCTAACTGTGAAGAGCAAGAATGTGTTGAATAAGGTGGTGAAAGTATGTAGCAAGATTGTGGGCGAGAGACAGAGTAGTTTGTGTTGTTTGAACAAAGAGCAGTTCGAAAGGCGCAGATGACTGTGAGCGACAGCAGCCATAATCTTAGTCGGTATTATGAACTTTTGCCATCCGGAAGACGTTATAGGATCCCAAAATTTAGACTGTGTAGAACAAAAAAGAGTTTTATCCCCATGTCTATCCAACTTTTAAACAAATGATTCTTTTTACATGTGACGAATGAAAACATTGAGAATTTGAACTGAAGCGCACGCGCGCGCGCGTGTGTGTCACTGTGTGTGTATGTCACTTGTGTGTGTGTGTGTGTGTGTGTGTGTGTGTGTGTGTGTGTGTGTGGGTGTGTGTGTGTGTGTTTGGTGCATAGTAGTGTTGTGTTGAAGTGCATAACATAAAATGACATGAATAGAATGCTGTTTTACTGGATATGTAGGGTTTTTTTGTGTTATGTTTTAAAAATCAAAAGACGTTGCCACATTGAATTTCACGTTTTGTGATAATAAAGTCGTTTGAATTTGAATTTGAATTATCTGTAATAATTGTATTCTTGGTGCATTTAAAAGGGTTACGTGAGGAAATCTTTAGTGTATTCTTCAATGTTATCACACATGGTGCTAATCGAGGAAATTTTTGATTGTAATGCACACATTGTATTGAAACTCAGTAGACTACATTATGGGTATTTTCGCCCAAATTCTAGTGAAATGTATTATGTGAAGAGTGACTGCTAGTGACAAGACAAGGACGATAAATATGTAGGTAGTAGGCTAAGTACCCAATGTAGGTATACCGTTCCCCAGGTGTCGATGAGGCCCCTGAGTCCGGCCTGGAACTGATTACCATCAGGTGTGGGGGTGCAGCCTGTGCCCTAGCCGCTGTCTCCGTCACGACGACGTGGAGAGGCTGACCGCGAGGTCGGTAATCCGACGTGATTTTCTTCTGTGTGGGTGTGCCCTGTGGGATACTACTTGGGACTGTGTTCTTGAGTGGCTCTGCTTGCCGTGTGAGTACCCTGGTTGGTGCTCTAGACTGTGACTTGGGCTCGGTGCAGCCAAGTGTGTGGACTGCGTCTGTTGGGACACTACTGACGGTGCCAGCGAGGTCCGTACGAGAAACAAATTTGCTGTGACAGTTTTTGTGAATGTTATGTCGCTGAGACCGACGGTTGAAGCTCCCTGTGTTTGTTGCATGCCCTTGCTGATGGTGGCATGTATTGATTTTGTGCCTGTTGATTTATGATAATGATTTATAGTGATATGTCTTTATATTCTTGATGGTCAGGCAGCATATAAAAGAAAAGAAACTTAATTTGTGTCTTGCCTTGCTGTCCATGTTCGTGGTGTGTGTGTGTGTGTGTGTTTGTGTGTGTGTGTGCGTGCGCGCGCGCGCGCGCGCGCGCGCGCGCGCGCGTGTGTGTGTGTGTGTGTGTGTGTGTGTGTGTGTGTGTGTGTGTGCGTGTGTGTAGTGAATAGTCGTTACACGCATCCAAACTTTCGAAAGTGAGTCAAACAGTAATACACACAGCACCACACCATCTGTAACAACATCACATCTGAAAAAGAAATCGGGTGCCAATTTTCAACAGACTCTTAAGGTATAACACATTTTGATATACAAATAATCGACCCTTCCTCTTGTGTTGTTGAAATTCTCCATTTTTGTGACCTTCATTTAGAGATCACACAACAATCGATTCCAGTTGTTACAAAAAAAGAATTCGGTACCAAATCCGTCCGTATATATACTTTTTCCGTGTTACATACTTTTAGGACTTGGCTTGCTTTATCTTTTGTGATTTAGCTTTCCAATAATCATTTTTCATCATAATTTAATTTAAGAATAATTTTATTACATTGTCTATATCATACTCTCCAGTTTTCCTTTTATAATGCAATTCTTCATAAGACGTTTTAATTTCAGTCGGCATACATTCTCAGAACAGGTATTGCTTTACCATCTTTAGTTACCAGTTTCGTAATATGTTGATTAGCATAATATCTCTTTTAAGGTTGACAAAATATTTAGATTTGTTTTTGGTCTTTTGAGATTAATCTTACTTTTGACTGAAATAATAACTCCCATTTTTTCCCCTCGATGGCTCTTAAATTCTGATTTATCATTACTGAATTGATCGATCAAATCCAATCAAACTGGTGGAGCTGAAATTGAACGTGTCTTTGCAATGACCCGGAGCAGACCAGTCCATGCTACTGTTCAAAATATTTTCTTTAATTTGCCATATTAAGCTTCAAATTAAAAAATTATTGTATTCCATCCAGCATTCTGTATTGAGTTTTTATCCGTGTTTACGGGGTTGTTGCATCATCTCGAAAGATTGTAATTCCCTTTGGTGCTTGAGGTTGAGTAAGTGATCAAGTGTTTCCACTTTGTGAATTTATCTCAAACTGGCAAGTATTATTCATATTGTTTTAATAATGGAACATTGCAAAAAACAAAAAGAAAAAAAAAAAAGAAAAGAATGTCCGTTTCGCAGACATAATGTCCCACGAAGACTAAAGTTTCATAACTCTCGTGCAAACGTATGAGGTGGAGAAAGAGGTGGAAAGAGAGGTTGGAGGGTGGGGAGAGAGAGAGAGAGAGAGAGAGAGAGAGAGAGAGAGGAGAGAGAGAGAGAGAGAGAGATGTGTGTGTGTGTGTGTGCATGTGTGTGTGTGTGTGTGTGTGTGTGTGTGTGTGTGTGTGTGTGTGAGAGAGAGAGAGAGAGAGAGAGAGAGAGAGAGAGAGAGAGAGAGAGAGAGAGAGAGACAGAGAGAGGTATTTACTGAAATGCCAATAATGTTAATTATCAACATTACCAACATTACACAGACTTCTGAATCACTGATTAGCCTTGAAAAAGGTGGAAATGGTACTGACTGGTTGAAATTAGTTTGCCAGCTCTCTACCTATTAACAATTTCTTAAGTTCTTGCTGAAACATGTTCTCGTGTCATGATAGATGTGACACAATCACTAACGATCTGTCTACTGCCGCGACAAAAAGAAACTTAATGCGTTACTTTTGATTTGTCTCTGCTGAACCAGTCACAGGTCAGAGGATTAAAAACAAAAAATCCACCCGGATAACGGACGTTTGCCCAGGTGTAGAATATTTTATTGATCTGAACACGACAGACAACACAATTCTACAGGTCAGCGTATCAAGGTGCTATACCAACTTACCAGCGTTCACAGCACACTCTGGAGTAGTGTACGGTGTGTGTTCTTCCTTGAGTTCTTTTTGTAAAATGCACGTGGAAGTCTCACGACCACTGCACATAAGTCTTCATCTTCGCAAACTGCAGTACTGGTGTCCTAGCCTTATGTGGAGAACTTATGTGGATAAGAGCGTAGTGATGTGTAATTTTCATTCCCTCAGAAAACTTATTTTTCAGTCAGCTGGAAACCATATATACGTATTCCATATGAACCGTCCTTTTGTAGAAATTGATATTGATACATTAAAACATCAGCATGTTATTATAGAATATGTTCTGGAATTTTCGGGATATGTGACAATGCCAAATGTGTACTTCAAAAGAGATCTTTGGAGTGAAGAACTGAGGGGACCATATGGATATTACATAATGATCAGTGCCGTGCAGTTTAGCACGGCCACGATGTGTGGTCTTTATAATTTGGATCTGGAGGCTAAGTACATGAAAACAAACACAAGTCAGCAAATAACTATCCCTTTCTGCCTTGACTATTTCTCACCAGCTACTGTCTACCCTTCCTCATATCTCCAGATCAAATTTCCTAAATCTGAGGATAATATGCAGCTCTATTTCTCAGCACTCTCTGATAGTAGCCGACCACAGAAGCTCTCTAGTGGTCTGCTCAACTGTTCTGTACCTCATTATTCAAGCTTTCAGGATCACGTGGACTGTAACCTGAGATCAGAGTGTGAAGATGGACGAGATGAAACAGAACACTGCCCCTTCAGCAGTCCCAGCTGCCATGGATTGGTGGCTTCGGCCAGAAAGTGTTTCCAACTCGTGAAACCCTCCACATTTACAAATGTTTACTCACGTGACTATCTGTGTAAAAGTAAGGGTGGCCAAAAGATCACTTTGTTAACCAGAAAAGAAGTAGAAGATCTGTTACATATTTTCAACAGATCTAAACAATTTAAGATCGATGTAAATTCTTTGTCCGGATGGCGCTCTGTGCCTTTCGAATATAGCAAGTTTTGTAGGTGGCTTGATAAAACAATCATTTACAATATTTACCACATAATTTCAGCCCATTACCGCCCTTCAAGATTGATACGAACCTGGATTGTGCGAGACATGGTATTTACCTCGACGAAACTTAATAGAAACTATGAAGCTATACCAGTAGTTTGTGAAATCCAATTGTCTTCCCATAGTGAATTTTGGTCCCAAAACAAATTAACTTATTCACTTGTGTCTCGACCCACCTTTACAAATACTATACAGTCTTTATTTGTTTGTGCTAAATATGTGACACACACATTTATGCTTCGCAGTCTTGATAAAATGTGTGAAACAGAAACATCTACACATCTTTACATGTTGAACAGGAGTGGTGATCAGGAATTTCACACAGGTCATCCTAGGAAGGTCGATGCATACACATCTGTTATGTTTAAATGCGATGATGACGTCACTACAGTCGATTACACTTTCATTTGTGACTATAGACAGAACTGTCCAGATAACAGCGATGAGGAGTTTTGTGGACAATTTCCATGCAGTGGCTTCCTGTGCTCTAATGGTCAGTGTGTGCTGCACAGTCAGCGCTGTAATGAATATTCAGACTGTGTTGATGATTCTGACGAAGTTAGATGTTCAGTAGCAATGGGATACGCTATAGAGGCCACAGGGATACGAAAGATGACACAGTTTTACATCAACCTGGATGGCACCGGATACTTCGTTCAAGACGTAATGAAAGCTAATCATCCATGTCCTGACACTCATTATCTTTGTACAGGTGAGTTGCTGTACTGTCTTCCGGTGTATACTCGATGCAATGGATTTTCTGACTGTGTTTTAGGAGAAGACGAACAAAACTGCGAGATAGTTACTTGTCCTTATCTCTACAAGTGTCGAGATCACAGAGTTTGTCTTCACGAAGATCACTTGTGTGATGGTTGGGGTCAGTGCCCACAGAATGATGATGAACTAATGTGTGCCATGATTTGCCCAGATGGTTGCATATGCCATGGTCATACGTTTTCGTGTAGTAAACATTTCCCTGCTGATTTATTCCCTCAAAATCGTTTCATTGATGCCACAGGATCAGGAATGTCACTGACTGATTTCACCAAAAATGCATATCTTAATTACCTGAGCCTGTGTCGGTGTTCTCTTACTAATATTTCAGGTCTGGAATTTAACTACTTACAATTTATTGATCTTGCCAGCAACGATATACAAATACTTAGTTTTACAGTTTTTGTTAACATGCCAAATTTGAGAAGTGTATCTTTACAAAACAATCCTCTACAGGAGATGACAAACAAGCAATTAAACCACATCCATTATGGACTAAGGAAAATAGATTTATCAGAAATACATCTTGAAATGCTTAAAAGTGAAATATTTCCGTATTTACTTCAAGTTAGACATTTCAATCTATCCTTTTCTGGCATTAAATGCATTGGAACCAAAGGCTTTAAAACCATGCGTCATCTTGTTGAATTGGACCTAAAAGGGAACCCAGTCAGCAAATTCCCATTGGATTTATTTTCAAGGTCACATAATTTGAAATTTGTTCATGCATCAGATTACAGACTTTGCTGTGAAAACCTCCTTCCTCAAAATCGACCTAAAACGATGTGTTTTTCAAATCATGTCGTATTTCCATCATGTTCGACACTGATCCCATCTGAACTGTATTCGGTTTTCTTTTGGCTGTTGAGTACATTTGCCACATTGGGTAATTTTGCCTGCTTTGTGACTTCAATAACTGTCAAGGATTTGTTTAGCATCAAGTTCATAATGATTGTAACACATCTGCAGCTTGCTGACATATGTATGGGAAGCCATGTTGGCATTGTCTTGGCAGCAAATGAGCTATTTCAAGGAGAATATATCTGGTTTGAGAACACCTGGACGAAAAGTGTTACTTGCAAACTGAGCGGTATGCTTTCTATACTATCCAAAGAAGTGTCAGTCTTTGTCATCTTCCTCATCACTTTGGATCACAGTGTTGTCCTTCGTACCGCCACATATTCCCCAGTATTCCATAAAAAGTCAACAGCTGCTGCTTGTGTTGTGCTGTGGATTGTTGGAATCTTTTTGTCGTTAATACCATTCCTTCCTGGACTGGCTCACTGGGGCGTTTCAGGTCAGTCTGGACTTTGTCGTTTGGCTCTCTATCAACGCATGGATTCTCGTCAAAATTTCAGATGGTTCAATGTTATGTTGACAGTTAACTGCAGTATATTCTTAATAACTATCGCATGTCAGATTGATACCTACAGGAATTTGCCCAAATACAAACTTTTTATAGATCCTGCAAGACAGTTCGTTTATTCTTGCAGCCTCCTGATGAGAAAAGTGACTGTCTTAGAGGCTGTTTGCTGTTTTTCATTGGGCATAGTTGCCATAGTAGCTTCGCACGGTGTGTCTGGATCAGACAATATCCTCGGAACTCTGGTTGTGATTATGTTACCACTTAACTCTGCTCTTAACCCTTTGTTTTACATCTGGACAGCAGTGACACAGAAAAAGGAAAAAACACAAGATGAAAAAATGTTAAAAGTGTTAAAGTCACGACTCAGTGTACCTTCGAAGAGAAATATTTAGATTTTGAATTAAAAAAGTACAATAATTTCATGCTCCAATATTGTGCTTGGGTCTTTACGTTTTTCATGTGAACCCGCATGCATATTTTTGTCTTTCCTGCCCGTTTTTTTTTTAACCTTAAACATACGTGTCAGTGTTTGAAGCGAGGATACATCCATGTTGTTTTGTTACAGTAAGGGTGGTGAAAAACCGAATAAGTGATGAGAAGGTCATGTGCAGCGCAGGTTTCCAGCAGTAGAGGGCCATTGCTGTTGCAGCTGCCAACGACATCTTTTGCCTTAAAAGTCCTTCCAAAGACGTGTGATCTGTGCTGACACTGGTTTTGAAATCACCGTAGATGATGAGTTTATCTGTTGTTACGGCAGAGATGGTTTCTTTCAGATTCTCATAAAACCTTTCTTTGACCTCGTAAGGGTTTGTCATAGTGGGGGCGTAAGCGCAGATTAACACGGCATATTGCTTTCCTAGGAGTGGTCGTCGGATTGTCATCAGGCCACCTTTGGGTGGCGCAGGCAGCTTATTGATCAGGTTAGATTTGATGGCGAATCCAGCTTCTGCCTCACGGTGCTTTTCTTGTTTGCGTCTGATCCAGACGTGTACCCAGCGTGAATCTCTGTCAGTTGGCTTTCTTCTGCAAGCCGAGGCTCACTGAGGGCAGTAATGTGCACATTGTATCTCGCCAGCTCTGTGGCGATAAAAGCAGTCCTCCTCTCTGGTCTGTCAGCTTTGGTCCTCTCCATTAAAGTGTGCTCATTCCATGTGCCTTGAGTGAGCGGTGTAACCTTTGTAGATTTTCTTGATTTCTTTTCACCGCTTAAGCGGAATCCCTGCCAGCTGTGGCATGCTATCCAGGGTACAGGTGGAGCAGGCAATCTTTCAGGCACCTTTTCGAGCCCCCTTTCCCTGGATTATGGGGGAGGGGGGACGATAAGTAGTGCATTCCTAAATATTATTGGGCTGCTTGCTGCCAGATTCCAGTGCAAAGTCTGAGTTCTGAGTCATAGTGTCAAATACAAAGGACACAGCTGTGATAAATATCTGAATATCTGTGATAATTTTAGCTTAGTGTTGGTGCTGTACCGGGATGACCTCCATGCATTGTGCAGCATTCTGAGGGGCACGCCAACGATCTTTTATGGCGTGCGGGACTTGATTTCAACTCTGTATATGCAGGCGGATCTCATTTGCTGCACGTGCGGCCTGTGGTTCTTATTGGGGCCTGTTCAGATGAATGTGCTAGCAAAGATTTCCACTTGTGCCTGCAATTGTTTACTATTTCTACTTTTGTGTTCAGAGTTGCTAAATGTGGTTTACATAATATTAACCATTTTTTTGTGGTACATTGATTGCATTTAAAAAAAAATATTGTATGGTGTTGCTCTTTTAATGATTTTCCATGATATGCTGTAGCCTAATTTTTTTTTTATCTTTGAGTCTCCAAATGTATTTACTCAGCTCTGTTTGATTTTTGTATTTTTCATTTTTAAATGACTTTGTGGTTTGCATATCTGGTTTTGAAAGTGTTTTCAGTAATCCCTATATATGTTTCTTTTTGATTTTCTGATGTTACCGTAGCTTGGTATACAATGTTGCTGTGAAGACATTTGTTGCTTAGGGGGCACTGTTCTTTTCTAGTGCAGTTGCAAGATGTCCTTTCAGCACCCTTTTCTTTTGTGTTGCTTTTCCAAGCAAGAAACAAGCTTGTAGACTGATTTTAACACTTCATTTAAAAAAAAAAAATTAACAGATGTTGCTCCCCAAGGGGTTGAGCCCTTTCAGATTTTTAAAAGACACTTTTATATTGTTCATTATATATATATATATATATATATATATATATATATATATATATATTGTGTGTGTGTGTGTGTGTGTGTGTGTGTGTGTGTGTGCGTGCGTGCGTGAGTGCGCGCGTGCGTGCACGCGTGCGCGCACGCGTTTTGTCATCTCTATCATCGGCTTCCCACCGCTCGCCTGAAAACTTCAGGCCAACGATCTTTCTCTTACCAGGCACCTGCTCTGTGAAATGGTCTCCCTTCTTCTCTGTGTAACATGAACTCTTTAGAGACTTTTAAAACCTCCCTAAAGACACATCGTTTCCCTCGGACTGATTAACGATATCCACTTATCACTGTACGCATGTTTGCTAGTGTTGACGTGCTCGTGTGTCTGTCTGCGTGTGTGAGTTTTTCGTGTGTGTGTGTGTGTGTGTGTGTGTGTGTGTGTGTGTGTGTGCGTTTCTGTGTGGTGTGTGTGTGTGTGTGTGTGCGAGTGCGTGCGCGAGCATGTGTGTGTGTGTGTGTGTGTGTGTGTGCGTGTGTGTGCTGTGTGTGTGTGTGTGTGTGTGTGTGTGTGTGTGTGTGTGTGTGTCGCGCGCGCGCGCGCGTGCGTGCGTGTGTGTATGCTTAGAATTAGAATGAGTATTTTATCATGTTTTTCTGTAATATGCGCTTTGGGCTCTTACGAGGTAAAGCACTCTGTAAATATCCTCTTACATTACATTACATTACATTACATTACATTACATTACATTACATTACTATCATCATTATCTTTGCAACCATCATCATACCCTCCGTGTTCAAATAGTACTGTTCGCTTTTTACTCATTACCGTTTCTACTCCTTTCCAAACTATCATCATTATTAACATCACTTTTACCGTTATTATTATCATTATTATTATTATTGTATTATTATTCAGTAGTACTATTAGCTTTCTCTCATGGATTATTTCTGTTCCTTTCCATTGACTATTGTTATTACTAATATTACATCTACCATTATTATTATCATTATTTTCATCATATCCTTACTATCATCATCATCATCAGTATTACCAATATCGTTGTTGTTGTTTGTTACCGATGGCGTGCGGTGCGTGCGTTTTCCTGTCTGACTCTCTCTGGAGATATTTGGATGCATGTACGAGTTTTTTTGTTTTTTTTTTCTACACACATCTACACCACACGAACATAGACGGCCAGGCAACAAGTTACGTTCCTACTTTTTTTCTTTTTTTTTTGCTGCCCAAACCATCAACAACAAATAAATACACAATGCATAATAATGTTAATCAAGCATAATACTAATGCACGCCACAAGCCAGGCGCACAACAATACTAGAGGCATATAAGGACATAATAACGCAACTTCTTCATACAGGTTAAGCTGAAACCTTCAGCAGTGTCTTCTCAGAGAGTCTATGCACCTTGCTGCATCTGGCCCTAAACACTTCGTTCTCCAGACGTTAAAAGTCACTCAGGTAAGAGCGATACATGGAGTCCCCTCCTGGGAACTCTCACACACAGGAGCAGCAGCTCACGGAGTCCTCTACGAAACTCTAGCACAACAGGAGTGGCGGCTCTGGAAGTCCTCTCTGGAACTCGAACACAACACAACAGGAGCGGCGGCTGGTGGAGTCCCCTCTGGAACTCTAACACAACACAACAGGAGCGGCGGCTCTGGGAGTCCTCTCTGGAACTCTAACACAACAAAAGCGGTGGCTCGTGGAGTCCTCTCTGGAACTCTAACACAACACAACAGGAACAGCAGCTCTGGATGTCCTCTCTAGAACTCTTAACACAACACAGCAGGAGCGGCAGCTCTAGGCGTACTCTCTGGAACTCTAACACAACACAACAGGAGCGGCGGCTGGTGGAGTCCTCTCTAGAATTCTGACACAACAGGAGCGGCGGCTCTGGGAGTCCTCTCTGGCACTCGAACACAGTACAACAGGAGCGGCGGCTGGTGGAGTCCTCTCTGGAACTCTAACACAACACAACAGGAGCGGCGGCTCTGGGAGTCCTCTCTGGAACTCGAACACAACACAACACGAGCGGCGACTCGTGGAGTCCTCTCTGGAACTCTAACACAATACAACAAGAGCAGCGGCTCTGGGAGTCCTCTCTAGAATTCTAACACAACACAACAGGAGCGGCAGCTCTGGGAGTCCTCTCTGGAACTCTTACACAACACAACAGGAGCAGCGGCTCAGGGAGTCCTCTCTGGAACTCTAAAACAACACAACACGAGTGGCAGCTCGTGGAGTCCTCTCTGGAACTCTAACACAATACAACAAGAGCGGCGGCTCTGGGAGTCCTCTCTGGAACTCTAACACAACACAACAGGAGCAGCAGCTCTCGGAGTCCACTCTGGAACTCTAACACAACACAACAGGAACGGCGGTTCGTGGAGTCCTCTGTGTAACTCTAACACAACACAACAGGAGCGGCGGCTCGTGGAGTCCTCTCTAGAACTCTAACACAACACAACAGGAGTGGCGGCTCTGGGAGTCCTATCTGGAACTCTAACACAACACAACAGGAGCGGCGGCTGGTGGAGTCCTCTCTAGAACTCGAACACAACACAACAGGAGCAGCGGTTGGTGGAGTCCTCTCTGGAACCTGAACACAACACAACAGGAGCGGCAGCTCTGGGAGTCCTCTCTGGAACTCTGACACAATACAACAGGAGCGGCAGCTCTGGGAGTCCTCTCTGGAACTCTAAAACAACACAACAGGAGCGGTGGCTCATGGAGTCCTCTCTGGAACCTTAACACAACACAACAGGAGCGGCAGCTCTGGGAGTCCTCTCTGGAACTCTAAAACACCACAACAGGAGCGGCGGCTCTGGGAGTCCTCTCTGGAACTCTAACACAACACAACAGGAACAGAGGCTCTGGAAGTCCTCTCTGGAACTCTTAACACAACACAGCAGGAGCAGCAGCTCTGGGAGTACTCTCTGGAACTCTAACACAACACAAAAGGAGCGGTGGCTGTTGGAGTCCTCTCTGGAACTCTGACACAACACAACAGGAGCGGCGGCTGATGGAGTCCTCTCTGGAACTCTAACACAACACAACAGGAGCGGTGGTTCTGGGAGTCCTCTCTGGCACTCAAACACAGCATAACAGGAGCGGCGGCTGGTGGAGTCCTCTCTGGAACTCTGACACAACACAACAGGAGTGGCAGCTCTGGGAGTCCTCTCTGGAACTCGAACACAACACAACAGGAGCAGCAACTCTGGGAGTCCAGTCTGGAACTCTAACACAACACAACAGTAGTGGCGGCTGGTGGAGTCCTCTCTGGAACTCTAACACAACACAACAGGAGTGGCGGCTCTGGGAGTCCTCTCTGGAACTCTAACACAACACAACAGGAGTGGCAGCTCTAGGAGTCCTCTCTGGAACTCTAACACAACACAACAGTAGCGGCGGCTGGTGGAGTCCTCTCTAGAACTCGAACACAACACAACAGGAGCGGCGGCTGGTGGAGTCCTCTCTGGAACTCTAACACAACACAACAAGAGTGGCGGCTGGTGGAGTCCTCTCTGGAACTCGAACACAGCACAACAGGAGCGGCGGCTCGTGGAGTCCTCTCTGGAACTCTGACACAACGCAACAGGAGCGGCGGCTCGTGGAGTCCTCTCTGGAACTCTAACACAACACAACAAGAGCGGCAGCTCTGGGAGTCCTCTCTGGAACTCTAACACAACACAACAGGAGCAGCAGCTCTGGGAGTCCACTCTGGAACTCTAACACAACACAACAGGAGTGGTGGCCCGTAGAGTCCTCTCTGGAACTCTAACACAACACAACAGGAGCGGCAGCTCTGGGAGTCCTCTCTGGAACTCTAACACAACACAACAGGAGAGGCGGCTGGTGGAGTCCTCTCTGGAACTCTAAAACAACACAAAAAGAGCGGCAGCTCTGGGAGTCCTCTTTGGAACTCTAACACAACACAAAAGGAACGGCGGCTCGTGGAGACCTCTCTGGAACTCTAACACAACACAACAGGAGCGGCAACTCAGGAGTCTTCTCTGGAACTCTCTGGAACTCGAACACAACACAACAGGAGCGGCGGCTCTGGGAGTCCTCTCTGGAACTCTGACACAACACAACAGGAGTGGCAGCTCTGGGAGTCCTCTGGAACTCTAACACAACACAACAGGAGCAGCGGCTTAGGGAGTCCTCTCTGGAACTCTAAAACAACACAACACGAGCGGCGGCTCGTGGAGTCCTCTCTGGAACTCTAACACAACACAACAAGAGTGGCGGCTCTGGGAGTCCTCTCTGGCACTCGAACACAGCACAACAGGAGCGGTGGCTGGTGGAGTCCTCTCTGGAACTCTGACAGAACACAACAGGAGCGGCAGCTCGTGGAGTCCTATCTGGAACTCTAACACAACACAACAAGAGCGGCTGCTCTGGGAGTCCTCTCTGGAACTCTAACACAACACAACAGGAGCAGCAGCTCTGGGAGTCCACTCTGGAACTCTAACACAACACAACAGGAGCGGCGGCCGTAGAGTCCTCTCTGGAACTCTAACACAACACAACAGGAGTGGCAGCTCTGGGAGTCCTCTCTGGAACTCTAACACAACACAACAGGAGCGGCGGCTGGTGGAGTCCTCTCTGGAACTCTAACACAACACAACAGGAGTGGCGGCTCTGGGAGTCCTCTCTGGCACTCGAACACAGCACAACAGGAGCGGCGGCTGGTGGAGTCCTCTCTGGAACTCTGACACAACACAACAGGAACGGCGGCTCTGGGAGTCCTCTCTAGAACTCGAACACAACACAACAGGAACAGAGGCTCTGGGAGTCCTCTCTGGAACTCTGACACAACACAACACGAGCGGCAGCTCTGGAAGTCCTCTCTGGAAATCTAACACAACACAACAGGAACAGCGGCTCAGGGAGACCTCTCTGGAACTCTAAAACAACACAACACGAGCGGCGGCTCGTTGAGTCCTCTCTGGAACTCTAACACAACACAACAGGAGCAGCGGCTCTGGGAGTCCTCTCTGGAACTCTAACACAACACAACAGGAGCAGCAGCTCTCGGAGTCCACTCTGGAACTCTAACACAACACAACAGGAGCGGCGGCTCGTGGAGTCCTCTCTGGAACTCTAACACAACAGTTATTATAGGAATGTACATTATTCCTGTTTGTATTCTGTCTTTGAGAAAAACTCTGGCCTCCTCTATGACCATACCTCCTGTTTGGTTGAGAACGACCCGGACCAAACTGTCCTGTTGAAGCAACATTTGCCTCAAACACATCACGGTCAGATTTCCTGGAAAAATGCTTTTCCGGATGAGCAGTCTGAAACTGATCTGCCAGCTTACACATATCCTCTGCAGTTTTACAAGATCTCTCTTTTAGAAAAATAGCTAGGTCTTTGGATACGCTTTGTAAAATCTGCTCACGTAACAACAAGTCACGCAAATCCGCATATTCTTTCTGTGTTTGGGACAATTCAACCCAATGATCAAATAAATGACTTGTCCTAACAAGGAAAGCTGCAAATGATTCGCCTTTTTCTGGACGAACTGAACGAAATTTTTCTCTAAAGCCTTCATCTGTATATTAAAACTTCTTCAAAAGTTCAGCTTTCAGTTCTTCCCATGTGAGAGAATCACGAACTGCCAAACTATGATACAGAGATAGAGCATTGCCCTTGAATAAGGAAGCAGCATACAATGTCCATTTGTCCTTGCTCCAACCACATGATGAAACATGGTTTTCAAACCTAAAAAGAAAAGAGTCTATGTCATCACGATTCTCATCAAAAGGGGGTAATTTGGGAATGTAGGAAGTTTTACCTGTAACCTGAACAGGAACAGTATCAATTTGAGAAACATTTACATTTGCAGATTGTTGAACAGCCTGTTGCTTTAACTGAAATTCCATTCGTTTTTGTTCAAGTTCCAGTCTTCTCATTTCAAGTTCATGCGCCCTGATTTTTTCCTCTCTCTCTATCTGTGCTTGTTTATCCCTCTCTTCTTTCTCTAACTGTGCTTGTCTATCCTCTTCTTTCTCTAACTGTGCTAGTCTATCCTTCTCTTCTTTCTGTAACTGTGCTTGTCTATCCTTATCTTCTTCTCTATCTCTGCCTGCCTAATCTTATCTTCTTTTTCTGTCTCTGCTTTTCTAAGCCTTTCTCTCTCATCTGCCTCTTTCTTCTCCTCTCTTTCTTTCGCTCTGAGCGCACGCTCTTCACACTGATCAATGTAGGCCATTAAAGCATCACCAGACAACTGTAATTTCTGTCCTTGGGACAAAAATCTGTTGAAACGAACTGTTTCCTCATCCTCCTTTACAAATAATTATTGGAATTCCTCTATTTGTTGATCATCTACTGCATCAGTCATCATTTATGAGTGTGTAGATAACGCTTAAAGAAATCCCAAAGCGTGCAAATTGGGTAGGGAAATCAAGATGTGAAATAAAAAACACTATTTAAAATAGAACAACAATTTAAAGTTGCTTGGCACTGATTACTAGAATACAGAGTTCAAAACATTCAAATTTGTAAAGAACCAAAAAAAAAAAAAAGCAACAAAAAACAAACGAACAAAAAAAACACAATGACGGGACAGAAAAGAATATTTTTCCAGTAAAATTTGATTGAGTATGGAAATGCACCCTCACTGAAAAAATGTTTTATTTAAGTTAATTTAAATGGCCAAAAAAAAATGTGAGAAGTAAATTTAGAAACAGCTCTGAAAGAGTAAATTGTGAAAAAGATTTCCGAAATACCAAGAAAAGCTAAGAATATTTTTTTAAATTATTGTTTTAAACTAAAGTAGAGCACTGTTTTCAAAAAGGAATCCAAAAGAATGTGCCAGAAAAAACACAATTTTACAAGAAAGATTTTCAACTAAACCCTACAACATTTTAAAATAAAGGGAGCATTTAAACACACTAATCAGAAACCCTATTTAAAATAGCAAAAAACCGCCTAAACTTGAAACTAGAGAGGAGCTTATTGTAAAGAATATCAAGAGAATTTTAATTAGAATAGAGACAGAAACCAAGAGAGGCGAAAATTTGAAAAAAGTAGGAAAAGTAAGACAAAGCAAAAGAACCCTTAGGTAGCCCACTAATTGAAACTACCACCCGTAGAACTGGAGACGGGAATACTAAGAACAAGGATACATTACATAAACTGACTGACACCATAAATATAAAGAAAACCAAAATTGAAAATACCAATGAAAATAAATAAATATAACAACAATTATTCAGCAATGCAGAGGGGAACAAAATAGTATCTTTATAATTGTAATTTGGCAGAGTAATTTTACTACTCTTTTATATTTTTTTTACAAAGGGGTTCAAAACAATATTTTAGCAGCAGTACTCACTCAAAAAACTAAATCCTATTAAACTAACCTAAATTCAAAGACGGGGTCACCACTGTCACACACCCATGTTTGTGCACATATACACTTGCATTCACAAACACAGTATGCTTACTTCGTACGCAACACGCAATCACTCCATTCACCCAAAGGAGCACTATCACAATTAAATTAAGTTTTCTATAAAACGCTGCCTTTACTCAATAAAGAAAAGGGTCTTAATTCTTCTTTTCACTTCACTGCATTTTCCAACAATTATTTCTTCTCTTTACAAGATAATTTCCCACATACAAATAATAATAATACAATATTCAAAGTTTTATCAAAAATCAAACACACTCACACACATGTTACACTATCAGTTCTTTTTATATTAAATAGTAGCAGTAAAGACAAGTCATCTTCTTGACTTGTCGAGGAGCTTTCGTGCACTTGGCTGTACCACCTCTGGACCACCACAGCCTGGACCCTCAGTAGGCTGGTACACCTCAAGTCTGGTACACCACTGGACGCTGGGAGATTCTGTAATGAAACCCTAGGTCCAGGGTTAACCTCTAAAAGTGAATTTTATTTATTCTTTCTCTTTCTCTCTTATTATTAAATAGCTCCTTTTTAACTCCCTTCACATTCACTCCAAAATCAATATAGAATACTCACATGAGTCTTGTTCCGCCAACCTATTCCTACCTACAGTTGAGGTACAGAAAGAAATCTTTATACAACAATATTTTATTTATTTATTTTTCAATTCTTCTTTTCTTTTCGCGTTCAACGTTCATCTTTCTCTTTTTCCCAAATAGCGCAATATCATCAAATCTGTATAATTATCAAACTTCTGTTATCATTACAATTACACCTTTACTGTAATTGCTTTAACCAGTTTACAACCCCAACTGGTACTCACCTTCTAGGGAATAAGCGACAAGCCTACCCTAGTAGACTTCCAGTCTACATCTACACTCTATACTTGAGTGAAACTTGCCACGCCAGGCATATTACACCCACCAAGGGTTAAGCACACCCAAACCAGGGTTGCATCGGACAAACCAGTCCAATCGTTTTGCACACCCAACCCAGGGTTGCATAGGACAATCCTAGTCCTAACTATGTTCAAACCCAACGAGGGTTACAATCAGACATCCTCCTATGTCTGTGTCCAGAGCTCCTCTGAAATAACAATAATCTTCCACCCTTCCTCACATTGGGTGAACACACTTCACAATCCACTCAGCGTCCAACTCTTCCACATCACTGGCGGTTGCACTCCATGAATACAAAAAAGCATCAAAACCGTAGGTTCCATTCCACAATTGCAAAAATTACAAAATCTCTTAACACTCTTTTCTTTGACATGAAACTTTTCCATCACATAACACTTTTCTCATTCACATGACAGCTGACAGTGCATTTCTCTTTTTTTTCTCTCCCCTCTCTTCTCACATCATAGTGCACCCTTCCTCCCACTTCTCACCCAGTCCTTCCCCGCTCCTCCCCCCCCCCCCCCAACGCACCCTCCACCCAGCTGTCCCCCTTTTTTTCCCCATTTTTCTCTCCTATGAACAACTTCTGCACTCTTTTGACCGTTTTGAAATGCAAATTTTTGTTTAACATAGACACACACATGTACTGACGTAAGCTGTATTCGGCAAAGAATGATTTTCACATTAATATTGCTATAGAACTAACCTGTACTTTATTGATATTAACACATTGATCTTAAACTGTCCCATGTGGAGAAGAAAATGATGATTTTTTTGCCTCCTGTCACACAAATCGTGTCTTAAATCGTGGGTTTGGAAATTTGTTTTTAAATCACATCTGAAATAATGTTACCATTTATAATAACAGGATAAATGAACATACATGAGAGTAGTTCTCATTAAAATTTGGCAGCTGTCCATCCCATATGTGTACCAAATTTTAAGAATAAGTTTTGAATTGTGTCCGAATTGCCGGAAGGGAAACAATTATTTATCAGTGCAGTGGCTTCACTGTACTCGCATTCCCATGCACAAACTGCTTGCAATATCAGTCTGAGCAGGTAATTGTGTATACAGATGGAGAGACTCGTTTGTTAAAATTTTGTTTTCACTTGGGGATTTTTCAAAGAATGTTTAGTGTTTCAATTGACTTATTATCATGAACAAGTGACTTTTTAGGGAAGGGGGGATACTTTGAATTAAAACAACAACAACAACAACAACAAAATGAAGAGCTTGTTAAGTCACACTAAATATACTCTTTATAGTCTGTACTTATCATGTCCATACTGTGTTTACAAAATGTCAGTAAAAGGCTGTGGGCAAGTGCTTCGACAGCCAGTGTCATTTGAATTCAGACAAAAATTGCAAATGGGCTGTCACATGTTATCACAGATGGTTTCAAAGGACTCACAGACTCAATCTAGGTGGGAAGGTGCCATATAAACTGTTCAGTTGAGCCGAAATTGATGGAAGTTTTTCGTGATGGCAGTATTTTTTCAAAGTGGTGAGAGAAAGGTTGTGTGCAGGCTGCACACCAAACATTACTGTGCCATGGCCTTGCTTAAGTAGTCGAGTATTTATAGACTGGCGCAATTACAAGCCAGGTGGCTCCAAGCAGACAGATGAAAATCAAAGGAATGGGACTATTTGGGCGCTTCCAGCTCGCGCAAAGATAGAGTCATGGGAAGAGTGCAAAGGCCTGAAATGTGACGTCAACTAAGGGGATAGTCATGTATATGAAGATTGTGATGTTATTGGTGAATGTCCCTCAAAACAAGGGAAATAAGTGGTGGGGAGTTGCTTTTGTTGATCGATTATCAGTTTAGCATTAACTGGTGCTCACATTTATGGTAGACCTTCAAAATTCTCATTGATACTCGTGAATGGCTCTCAATGTAATTTTTCCTAGGCTTATGCATTTAAGAATTGTTGTGCCCCAAATTATAGGACAGAACGGCACTAGGGGTAAACACGAGATTAGGCTGGATCAATGCATAGATAAACTTACATGAAGGAACCCTCACACACCAAACTGTACTTCGGATGCCACAAATTACAAAGTGAAAAACAACACTGAAGAAATAACACAGGGAGCAATGTGGTGTCTTTTCAGCCTTTCTCTCCATCAAATTATGACATTCACTGTCCATTGGTTTTCAGTTTCTGTCCGGGGTTTGTTTTGTTTTCTGTCCTTTGGAAATATTGCCAGAGTGGAGAGGCAGGTCGACGTTAAGGTATTGGGGGTGGCATCACAAATAGATTAAGCCTGCAGGTCTTGTCTGCTGTCTGCCTGGAGTGGTCTGACTCCGTGGTGATTCACCGTTAATGCCTGGCAATCAGAGCCAGGAAGCCCAGGAATTCTTTTCAATCAGCAGTGCATGGACTTCACTATCAACTCCCTGATCCTCAGTCACAGGAGTTCTCACACCCGCCCTCATTGTTTTAAAGAAAGAATGAGGAGGTCTGTGCCAGCAGTATGAGACTTAGTATGTCGCACATCTAACTCACTGTCTCCGCTTTGTTTCGAACACATGAAGACGAACGATCCAGAGGTTGAGAAACCAAGATCTATTTGAGGTGAAAATCTCTTCAGCTGAATCAAAGTAGTAGATGAGTAGAAATTAACCACTTTGTAAAGATCAGCAAACAAACATACTGATAAAACTCTGCTACATAGGTGCAGTTAAACAAGCAAGTATATCAATCAATCATCCTACCAGTTTTATCTAGATGCAAAGTGAGGCAACTACAGGCGGAAATCTAAACAGATTAAAAAAATGATTTATAAGGCTCCGCCAAAAAACATAGACAAACCAATCACAAGACAAAGCATGACGCGTTTCGACTTCTTAGGTCTTCTTCAGGCAAGATACACAACACTCAGGACAACGAAAATGAACAAGCAATCACTCATCTTCATCCAAAATCAGCCCAAGATGGGTCCAAATTATTTTTCAAATCTACCAGTTTTAGCCAAACATGGATGTAAATTGAAAAAAAAAGCTGTTGAGGCATAACTACGAGGCAAACCATTGTCACCCACATTTAAAATAGATATCATTGACGTCTCTACTAGACTGGACAACCAAGGAAAATAGACGAGATCTGAGATGTGACAAGATCAGCATTTCCTACCTGGAAAACACCAACTCTAATATCTTCACGGTTGATGGAATAGTACCAGTCTGATGACCTGTTAGTTAATGACTGGGCTCAGATAGGTCCAGTTACTTAACAGGTACGATTGCATCACCATGTGGATGGCTCGACTGACACAGTTTAAAAACCAGGAGACACGATCCACTTTGCTTAAGACTAAGTACGACTAATTGAACACAGCGAACAGGCGAGCTGCATTCACTGCTGGGGCGTGGGTTTTAAGGAGTCCATCATGTTATGTCTGGCACACGATATTTCAAGGCTTGTGTGGCCTCCAGAAAACACAACTGTCTCCCTGTACTTCGCAAGATTTTAGCATGGTTGACAGGTCGAATTCTCACCTACCTTGTCACACATATCCAGAGAAAGAGGCACGTGCACCTGGGTACACACTGCTATGAGACATTAACTTATTTAATGTGTGGGAGTACATGAGACCCACCAAATAGTTCACTGTAATTGTCATACTCTGAGTGGCGGAGGGAGCCCTGATGTCATGCTATCATACCTATTAATTGTCTGTCAATGCACGTATCTCTGACGTTAAATTACCGGCGGTGATTAATCTCAGGAGGGGAGGGAAGAGGGAAAGAAATACCAGTAGCGATTATATGATTCCCGCACCTGTTGTCAGAAAGGAAGAAGAGAGAGAGAGAGAGAGAGAGAGAGAGAGAGAGAGAGAGAGAGAGAGAGAGAGAGAGAGCTGGACAGGGAGGGGTACAAGGTGAGATGATGATGGTGGCATATGCAGTTCATCATAAAGGGTCCCCCACCACTACCACCACCCAAAAACTCCTTCTCTTAAGAATCTCCATGTGGACACCCAACAGCTACCTTACACCAAAACACCAGCCATGGACTTTCCAAAACACCAATGGCAGAGCCTTGAAATGTGGCACCAAGACTTTGTCCAGTAGTGGCTGGCTTGACCTCTGTTGGGTGACAACTTTTGGCACAGGGGCAGGAACTGACATACCGCCTGATGTCTTCAGTAATCTCTGGCCAATAGCAATGGGCAATTAACTGGGCATGGTTGCTTCAACTCCCATGTGCCCTTGAATGGAAGAGCTTGACCTACTTTCAAACCTACATGCAGCAGTCAAGGAAACAAAAGGCACTCCTATAGGACGTGGGCAATCATGGATGAGACTGGTAGAATACGATGTACAGCTTGAATGCCAGTTATCAGAACTCAAAGAAACAAAGGAATGTGGAAAATACCCAGACCATTTCAAACAACCCTACCAACCTTCCGTCGCTCCAGACCTTGTAAGACATTGCTGAGAATCGCCAGAGAGTAAAACGAAACCCTCAGTGTAAAAGAAAGCATTGTTATTATACACTGACAGTTTGGTCACCAAAAAGTAAGTCAGGCTGGGGACAGACACTGAAGCAAAATGGCTGAACAATCCAGTATGGTGCATACAGTTTAACAACTTCAAGTCTAACAATGCAAGTGAAAGCAGTGACACAAGCACTCCACTGGCTCTCATCCACTGACCAGTTTAGCAAGCCCCATGATATTGAATGACTCCATTAACCTGAAAGTGGAATGGAAAGCCCTACCTGGCATGAAGTAATTAGCAGCCTTCCATTGGAGAGACTCTTAAGGATGTACTACCCAAGGCATGCAGGGGTCAAAGTAAATGAGAGAGAAGATACACTGGCAGGCAAGGCAACAATAAGAACTGGATCGCAGCCTAGCTGAACTGATGTGATAAGAAATCTAAAGAATCCTCTCAACAAACAAGATCAAAGCCATTATAGTATAAACCATCTTTTAGAGCTCACCATCAAGAGAGGAAGTGGCTGCACATCCAGACTTAAAGGAAGAGCAAGAGAAGTCACCAACGAAACAAATAGTAGAAGAATGCCGAGGCCAGCACTGCACTGCAAAGACTCCTAGACAATAGGGCAGACCCATTACGGGACTTTCCAGTAGCACAAACGCGGATGTAACACGTCAGCTGAGATTACAGACTTCGAATCTCTCAAAGCCAGCACTGCCAAGACTCCTGGGGCAGAATCATACTGCACATTTCCAACGGCAGACGCAAGTGACTCAACACATATCAACTGATATAACAGACTTTGAATTTCTTAGGATTCCCTACTCCTACTGCAAACATGGGTGCTCTGGCAGGTGTGCTCCAATGAAGCGATGGAAGTATGTAATGTGGATAGTTAACATTATGCCTTGGTGTGTGTGTGTGTGTGTGTGTGTGTGTGTGTGTGTGTGTGTGTGTGTGTGTGTGTGTGTGCGTGCGTGCGTGCGTGCGTGCATGCGTGTGTGTGTGTGTGTGTGTGTGTGTGTGTGCGTGCGTGCGCGCGCGCGCGCGCGTGTGTGTGTGTGTGTGTGTGTGTGTGTGTTGTAAAGGTGAGATGTTTAAAGAAAACTTACTTACTAAAAACATAGAGGAATTAAACAATATACTTGATAATGAAACCACTTCTGTTGCCGATGCCTATACATTGTAATCACAAATTCTGTTAGAAACAGCTAAAGACACTCTGGGAGAAGTAAAAAAAAAGTGTCAAAAGGTACAAAGCAAAAGTCAGACAAAAGCCACGAAAATAAGTCGTGGTTTGATGCCACATGCAGGGAACATAGACAAAAAGTATTTTACAGCCAAACGTAGATCTAAATTAAATGATTCTAGTCCCAACCGTAGAGAGGTTGACATTAGCAGTAAAGAACACAAAAAATTCTCAGAAAATCGTATAGAGTTTACACAAGACACTGGCATAAGAAGATTCGTAATCTAAAAGCTAATAGACCAAGAGAATATTGGGAAAACATTAAAATCAAAAAGAGAAATGAATGCCCTGTTAGTATGGATGATCTTTTCTCACATTTTAAATCATTGAATGTTCAACCAGATAGTGTTGAGAATGAAAGTGATACAGACTGTGGCTTGCAATATGATCTTGAATTTCTAAATGCACCAATAAGTGACGAAGACGAAAAAGCTGTACAGCAGCTTAAGAATGGAAAGGCTTGTGGGATAGATAAAATACGAAATGAATATATAAAACAAAGCATTCCAGTTCTCAAAACAAGTTATTGTAAACTTTTCAATAAAGTTCTTGATACAGGAACCATACCAGAAGAATGGCTGATTGGACTTATTCTGCCAATATACAAAGGAAAAGGTAGTAAACTGGACTGTAACAATTATAGAGATATAACACTTTTGAGTTGTGTTGGAAAACTGTCCACAACAATTTTGAATAACCGTTTGACAAATTTTATCGAGAATAACAACACACTTTCGGAAAATCAAGCTGGTTTTCGACGAAGTCATTCTACAACAGATCATATATTTGTTTTCAAAGGCTTAATTGATATTTTCAATAGTCGTAAAAAGCAATTGTTTTGTGTTTTTGTTGATTTCACAAAAGCGTTCGATTCAGTTTGGAGGCAGGGATTATGGCAAAAGCTTATCAAAGAAGGTGTAAATGGAAAGATTTTGCAAGTAATCACGAATATGTATCAGCTAATAAAATCTTGTATATTTATAAACGGAAGTCAATCTGAATATTTTGTCAGTTTTAGAGGTGTTCGTCAGGGTGAAAATCTTTCACCTTTGCTATTTTCTTTGTATTTGAATGATCTTGAACTATATCTCAAAGATCGTAACTGTGCTTTCTTAAATATTGACTCAGATTTATTAAGTTACATTAGTTTACTTTTACTTTTATACGCTGATGATATTTTATTATTGCAGATTCTTTATGCGGTTTAGAGCATGCTCATGATGTATTAAGCGAGTATTGTAGTACATGGAAGCTTAATGTTAATGTAACAAAAACAAAGGGTGTAGTCTTTAATGGAGGCAATAAGAATAATCCTAGGAAAAAAATTCAGAAAACAGTCTATAGAAATAGTACACGCTTTCAAGTGTTTAGGTATAATCTTTGGCAGAACAGGAAATTTTTATAAATGTAAGAAGTATTTGTATGACCAAGCGCAATGTGCAATGTTTTCTTTATCAAAGATGGCAAGATTTCAAAATTTGCCTTTAAACATTGTACTGGACTTATACTAGTCAACGGTACTGCCTGTGCTTTCATATGGCTGTGAAATTTGGGGATATAGTGATTTAAAGCTAATGGAAAGTTTTCAGCTTAAATTTTTAAAGCATCTTTTTCATTTACATCGTTCTACCAAAAAAGAACTGATATATGGAGAACTAGGAATGTATCCTGTTTCAGTTCAAGTACATGCACGAATGATAAAATTCTGGTCATCCTTACTTTCTCCACAAACAAATAAATATTCATCTAGATTGTATCAAGTATTATATGATTTATACAGAAATCAGGTTTTTACATCTAGGTGGTTGATGTGTATACGGGATGTCCTAATAGAAACAGGATTCGACTGTGTGTGGGAGACACAAAAGTTTTCGTCTGTTCACAGTCTCTGTAGAAATGTTCGTAATTCATTGGAAGACATTTACATACGTGCATGGAATGATGCTTTAGAATCTAGTAATAAGTGTTTATTTTACAGAAATTTTAAGGCAGAGTTTCGTCGTGAAAAATATATTGAAATGTTACCTGATGTTTATATATACCTACTGATTCGGTTTCGCTGTGGCAATCATAAACTCATGATAGAAATAAGCAGACGATTTGGAATACCTCACGATGAACGATTCTCTCGGGACTGTGACCAGAATGACCTTGGTGATGAATTTCGTTTTGTAATGAAACGTAACAAATATAGCGACATAAGAAATCAGTTTATACCTAGAAAATTTACATGTACAAAGTCCGTATTTAACTATTGTCGTTTGCTTTGTGGTGGTAAGAAAGTGTTGCTAAACTTAGCGAAGTTTTTAAAACTGAGTAAAGTTGTGTAACATTACATTAAGTGTGTTAATTATGGGGAAAATTTCGATGTTTAATTTGTTTCATTTCTATTTCTTTGATTTGTTTCAAGTCCTCCATGCCCCAAAAGGGGTCACAGGATTAAAATCTTTGAATCTTTGAATCTTTGTGTGTGTGAGTGTGTGTGTCTACATGTGCGCAAACATTTTTGGACGAGTGTGTATATCAGTGTGCACGCATGTGAGTGACTGAGTAAGTGTAGTGAGTGTGTGTGTATGCATACGAGCATGTGTGCATGCGTGCGTGCGTGCGTGCGTACGTGCGTGCGAGCGTGTGTGTTGTTGGTGTTCTTCAATTTAACGTCTTTTCACTAAATGTGATATTAGACAAGGTGTGTGTGTGTGTGTGTGTGTGTGTGTGTGTGTGTGTGTGTGTGTGTGTGTGTGTGTGTGTTTGAGTGTGTGCGTGCAGCGTGCATACGTGTGTGCGCGTCCGAGTGCGTGCGTGTGCGTGTGTGCGTGTATGTGTGATGAGGAGAAACTCTAAGTAAGAATTAAACTGTAAAAAACAAAACAAAAAAAATAAAAAACATCAAAAGTAAAAACAAACAACTGTACAAAATAAGATCATGAAACAGCAATTACTGGATTGAGCCAACTGGGCTTAACATAAGAATTCGTACAAAATTTAAGAGAGACATGGTATCCGGGAATATGCACTTTGAAGCATCCTTTCTAAATTCTGACAAATCGGAATCAAAGTAGGGACAAAAGTATAGAACGTGTGTTGTTGTACAATTACCAGATGTTACGGATGGTGTGCGGTGCGTGTTTTGCTGTCTGACTCTCGCTCTCAAAAGTTTGGATGCGTGTAATACTTATTCCCTACGCACACCTACACCAAACGCACATGGATAGCCAGGCAACACACGAGTTAGATTTTTTTTCTTTATAATTATGCTGCCTGAACCATCAAACATACATTCATGTGAATTGGTACAAATCAATACATGTCACTACAAAGCATATAGATCAAGATATCAATACATAGGAACTTCAATCATCAGATATCAGCATATCATATTACATATCTTGATATCACTCACAGATCTTGCCGGCGCCGTCCACAGTGTCTCACATATGCAGTCAACACACTCGGTTCCACAGTACCCAAGCCACAGTCTACAACACTAAAAGAAGACAAATAAGGATAACCAAGGTCCCCACATGATAAGCACAGCCGTTCACAAACACAAGCGATGAAGAAGAAGAAACAGGGTCTCAACACAACAAGCACAATAAATCACGTCGAACTATCAGAAGAAGAACCGCAAATTCACAAGGCACAGTAATCCATAGCAGAAAAACCGCAGATTCACAAAGCACAGCAATCCATAGAAGAAGAACCGCAGATTCATAAAGCACAGTAATCCACAGAAGAACTGCAGATTCACAAAGCACAGCAATCCATAGAAGAACCGCAGATTCATAAAGCACAGTAAACCATAGAAGAACTGCAGGTTCACAAGGCACAGCAACCAATATTGAATCCCCGGAGAACGCGATTTCAGCAAAGTCCCATAGAACACAATAAACTTCGATTCCACGTATTGTTGATCTAAAACAAAAATTAATTAGCTTCTCCATGTATTGATATTACAATGTTCACATCAATAAATTCAGCCCACCGACACACATGAGGTAGTACAATTAGAGCACATAAATATTCTGCAGGAGTTTTAAGTCACTCTCGGCGACACAGCATTCACAACATTTCTATAACAAATAAATTTCCTGGTACATATTTCGCTGGTACCGTCATCAGAAGTATCGCACATACACAGTGAACATCAACGTACTACTGACTTGAAAGTCAGCCTCTCCACATAGTAACACTACGGAGAAAACGACGATTAAAACAAAATAAAGTAGGCTGGACACCAAAGCCTCGGCCGTTAGTTCTTGCTCCTCTTCTCTCGTCTCCTATTATTATTTTCGTCATGTAGTTACCTATGTCATTTTAAGTTGACGTCATAATTTACGTTGACGTCACAATACTCCCCCTCCTCAAACAAAAAAAACAATGACCGAATTGTTTTTTGAAAAAGAAGTAAACAAACAGCAGAATACACAAAACCCAGAAATCACATTCACTCGACGGAAAACGAAGCCGCTCACGGCTCACAGAAAAACACAAGTTGTCGTCCCAACGAACTCTGAAGCCCTTTGACATGCTAGCTTGTTGCTGACCTCACGGACAGCCTCTCCATACCCACACAGGGTAGAGACCACACATATCTACTGACCACTCGGTCAGCCTCTCCATACCCCAACAGGGTAGAGACAATGGCTGGGCATGGGCTGCACCCCACACTCGAATGGCAATGTACATACCATTTCTACTGACCACTCGGTCAGCCTCTCCATACCCACACAGGGTAGAGACCACACATTTCTACTGACCACTCGGTCAGCCTCTCCGTACCCCCACGGGGTAGAGACAATGGCTAAACTTTCCCGCTCAATGATATTGTACGCCTTCTCGCGATTCAGCAACTTTCGACTAGCGAACACGACTGGGTGAAGAACACCATCATTTTACTGGAGCAATACAGCACCCAAACCAACAGAACTAGTATCAGTCCTGAGAACAAAAGGATTACCCAATCTAGGTAACAACAGACAGGCGCAGAAGACAAGATTCCCTGAATCTTCCTCAAAGCTTCAGCACACTCAGGAGTCCAAGAAATAGACCTGAAATCGATGCAGAAACGACACGTACAATCTTTCTTCCTGACGAACACAATTGGAGATGCATACGGACTATTCGATGGCTCAGTGATACCAAGATCCAACATAATACCAATCTCTCTCTCAACGACCTCTTTTGCAGAAAAGGGGTTATCATACTATTTCTTTCTAAGAGGGACATCTGTTGTAAGAGGGATCTGTAATAGTACATCACCTGAGAAAGAACCTGACTTGGGAGTCGAAATATCCTGAAAATCATCAAAGATTAAACGCAACTCCCTGGTACATTTTTCAGACAAAGTACAATCAAACTGTACAGAACGAACATCTTCATCTGGCATAGAAGACGCCATCGGAACAGTTAAAGTGGGAATGGGTAAAGCGTCATCACAGTCCTGGACGACACCAACTGTACGAACCACTTCATGAACAGTACAGACTCCGGAGAGGGATCCACAGAAAGACCAATTCCTGGAGAACTGTCCAAGGGATCCTGTTCTTGCTCACAAGCCAAAGGTGCTATCTCTGACCCAGGCACTGAAGTACCTTGTGAAAGAACAACTGTAGGTACAACAACATCAGAAGTAGACACAGCAGACACATCAGAAGACGCTAACTGAAAGTAAGACTTCAATGACTCATTCATCTGTTTCTGGACAAGATCAGGACGGGAAATGCTCAGATCATCAGGATCTGACACAAAGGCTTTTTGTCCCCAACACGCTTATCTCTAGCCCTCGTAACGGCGGCTGAAGAGAAAGGTTCACCAGATACATCACTAAACTCATCGCTCACAGAAACTCCAGGTACATTACCCAAAATGAGATCTGCAACAGGGCTGTCTAAGACACAACAAGTTAAATCGCCCACAAAATAAGGACAACTGACTGACACTGTAGCCAATGGAAACTAATCCACACGACCACCAAAAGAAACACACTTCACTGTGGTTCCTAACATCTGACTGTCAGAAACTAACCGTTTGCTAACGCCACAAATGGTAGCACCAGTATCACGCAGAACAGAACTCAAAGTGCCATTCACAGAACCAGACTCCAAATGCAATTTGCCTGTGAACTCACCAGCAGCTAGACAAGCAAAAGGAGTATCAAGAACAGAGCAACAAGCACTGGACTGTTTGCTGTCAGCTGAGTTCTCGATAAAAGTAGAGTTACCAACCACAAAAGGACACGTGTCTGGGTGGCTAAGGGTGCAAATTCTACAAGGGTTTCTACCTGACTTCCATGGACACCTAGCAGCTACATGTCCTGTCTTTTTACACAAAAAACACACAACACTTGCAAACTGATCAAAAGCACTTTCTGAGGAACTCTTACTGGCAGAGGTATGACGGGCGCCACGACCACGATAACGGCTACCGCCAAAGTTATTTCCACGACCAGCTGAGTAACCAAAGCTCTGATGACCACAATAACAGCTACCACCAAAGTTACTTCCACAATCCGCTGAGGAACCAGAGTAGTGGCCACTGTTTTGAAAAGTAGAGTATCTGTTTCCTCTGTCAGACTGACCACAGTATGGAGTTCTATCAGACTGACCGGGATACGGATTTCTATCAAATTGACCAGGAGTTTTGTATCCAACAGAAGCAAAAATGTTTACATCAGCTTTCCTAGAAAGCACCTTAGTGGGATGAGCATGTCTGTATGACTCTGCAGACTTGATCATTTCATCAAAAGTTTTCACATCTTTTTCACACAAAAAAGTAGCCAAGTCCTTAGAGACACACTCCAAAAACTGCTCACGCAAGATAAGATCCACCAGACCTTCAAAAGACTTATCATTTTTTGACAAAGAGACCCAACGGTCAAACAAACGTCTAAGTTCAACTGCAAAGGTCTCGAAAGGTTCATCTGAGCTAGTTTAGCCTCACGAAAACGCTTACGAAAACCATCTGGAGTACATTGAAATTTTTTCAGCAAGCTCTCTTTCAAAAGCTCGTAAGACAAAACATAATTTTCAGCGAGACTGTGATAGAGAGTTAAAGCGGAACCCTCAAGTAGTGCAGACAGGTATGTAACCCACAAACTCTCAGACCATCCTAAGGACCGAGCATGGGTTTCAAAACGAAACAAGTAACTGTCTATATCATCAGTTCTTTCCTTGAAAGGGGGCAGCTTAGGAAAAGTAGGACGAGGGTGTTAAACCTGGGAAAACCAGAACCCTGACTCTCACTGTCCTGTCCTGAGACCGCACTCTGCTGAGAAGTTATTTGTAACTGTATTCTTTTAGTTTCCTCTATCTCTCTTTGCTGAATTCTTTTTGTTTCCTCTTGCATTCTTTTTGTTTCCTCTTGTATTTGTATTTTCTCTCTTTTAGTTATCTCTTCTTCCTGCATGCTTTTCACTTTGATTCTTTCCTCTCTTTCCATATCTTGAGCAATGCATTTATCCACATAGGCCAACAGATCTTCTCCCTCCAGACCACATACTTTACCTCGTTGTAAATATTTAGCGAAAACTTTGTCCTCGTCCATAGAGGACACAACAGGACTTTCTTCCTTAGCCTTTTGTGCCATAATGAAAATATGAAATAATGTTCTGTCAAACCCGAGACACACACTAGTGGATCAAATACAAACAATTGCTATCACAAGCGTGTGTGTGTGTGTGTGTGTGTGTGTGTGTGTGTGTGTGTGTGTGTGTGTGTGTGTGTGTGTGTGTGTGTGTGTGTTGGGAAGATTGAAGTGCAGTTATTGTTTTATAGCTCTATTTATTCGTCTGTTTAATTTACTTATATTTATTGACAATAAACAAGTAGGGTAATTCTTTATTGACTATTGTTTACTGTTCCCTGCCTCATCTTATTTTCAACTTATATTTATTGGGTAAGGCACTGGTGATATGCCATGAAAAGAAAACCTTCTGCGATACATCAGAGATTCATGGGATCTCAGCTTCGTAACACCTGTAGGTGTGCGCTTATTGATCAATAGAGAG
>CM065721.1:73031335-73091335 GCA_033310375.1 Conus canariensis
TGATGCTCTTTTTATGATTTTCCAGGATATATTGTAGTTTGTTTTTGCGTCTTTAAGTTTCCAGATATATTTACTCAGTTCTGTTTGGTTTTTGTATTTTTCTTTATTAAATGACTGTTTGTGGTTTGCATATCTGGTTTTGAAGTGGTTTTCAGTGATCCCTATGTATGTTTCGTTTTCATTTTCTGATGTCACAGTGGCTTGGTATACAATGTTGTTGTAAAGGCATTTGTTGCTTAGGGGACACTGCTCTTTTTTAATGCAATTGCAAGATTTCCTTTCTTCACCCTTCTTTGCTGTGTTGGTTTTCATTTTGTTAGATGTGTCAATTAAATTTTTGAGGTTGGGCATACATGAATACGATAGTTTGACGATGTTTTTGTTGAATATTTTATATAGTTTGTGCTCTTTTGGGAACGAAGATGTTAAGATTTTAAAGAATTCTTTCCCTATGTTTGTTTTGAGTTTCCCTTCGTATGGTGGGTTGTACCATATGATTTTTCTTTTCCTGTTTTTCTTATTTCTATTTGTGTTGTTGTCTGGGTCGTATTGTAGTTTGTAGTTGTACCCACTTTTTTGCAGTGCTTCTTGGTATTCTACTGCTGCATTGTTGAATACCCTTTCATTGCATGACAGGTTTGATAGTCTCTTGTTTATGCCATTGGGTATGGCTTTTAATACAGATGGTGGGTGGTTGCTTTTGGTGTTTACATAGATGGGTGTGTCATTGGGCTTCTTGTATGGTTTATATATGTGGTTGTTGAGAGCAAGTGTTATGTCTAAGTAGTTTATTACCTTTTTGTTTGCTTCAATTGTGATTTTTAAGTTGTGGCTTTGGAAGATTTTACACAGTTCTTTTTTCTTGTTTTCAATGGTTCTTGGGTTGTTGGTTAGTGCAGCAAGGCCGTCGTCTCTATATAATCCAACTTGTTTTCCAAGTTGTTTCTTGATGTTGGATAGCATGAATAGTCCGACCAGTTCGCATGTTTCTGCACCGTCATATGACCCATGGTTACATCAAATGTTGAGTTTTTGTTCGTTTTCTTGATCCAGGTTTCGTTTTTGCTGTACAGTAACGTTTTCTTGGTGTGGAATATGATTTCCATTTCTGACCCTGTTATGTCTGTATGCTTACTAGCAAATCTCAGAGCTTTGGTGAGTAGTTCCTCATCTATGGATGGGTAGAAATCCACTATTTCGAATGTGATGAATACTGTGTTGCTTTGTTTATTGAGTTTTTTTAACCATTGAATAACTTCATTTGTGTTCTTCCAGAGATTGTATTCAGAGTTTGATTTTACATTCTTTATTGTTTTTTCTAGGATTTTCTTACTTATTTTGCCTAGTTCAGATTTAGATGGATTTATTAGTCTACATGTTGGGTTGTTGTGAAAGTTAGGCTTGTGGTCCTTGAGTGTTATGAAGGCTTCTTTTGTTGCTGTCGCTTCTACCCTGTCATTTAGGTCCATGCGATGTGAAAGTTCTTTTTCTTTAGTGCGGATGTTGTCATGTGTATTTTTTGTCGGCTTTTTTGTAGTTTTTCTGAATATTTTTGTCAAGGAGTTGGGAATATTCTTTTGGTTCCATTTTGTAGTAGTTACTGGTTTTGTCAGCCTTTACAAATATCTTTTTGTCGTTTTGTATTTGTTTTATTTGGTTTTTTAATGTTGTTTGGAAATCGTTGTTAGATTTTTTTAATTGAATGTTGGCTATCATTCTTTTCATTTTATCCTCAAACGGTTTCATTTCGTCTATGGTTGGTGGTGATCGCCATGATTTGAAGTCATAGGTGTTTTTGTCTTCTTTTTTTTTGCTTTTGGATTCAGAAAAAAGAATGCTTTCCATCTCATATTGTGTATGAACTTTTCAGTTTGTTCTATTATTTTTTTTTTTAGGTAGGATTGTAGATTGGAAAATGGTATGTTTTTTGTTGACTGTCTAAAATTGATTTCTTCCATTTTAAAATCTTTTAGGTCACAGTGCTCAACGTGAGGAGCGATTAAGATCAATGTGATTAAAATTCCTAAAATGATTTTGAGAGTGCTCAACCCCTTGGGGAGCAACATTTGTTAAAATAAGGGTTTTAAAAGGCAATCTACAAATTTGTTTCTAGCTTTGCGCTGTCATCAGGATGATTTTGGTTTGCCCACCGCCAGTGTTATATAGTGTGTGGGCTCCCGTTTGCAGTTTCCAACGATTTCCAAACAACATTAAAAAAACAACCTTATTTTAACAAATGTTGCTCCCCAAGGGGTTGAGCACTCTCAAAATCATTTTAGGAATTTTAATCACATTGATATATATATATATATATATATATATATATATATATATATATATATATACTCTCCAAAAAAAAAGAAACTTGACACTATTGTAATTTGGATTTGTTGTGAAAATAAGGGATGTAGTGAAATTGTATATCAGTATTTTGTAAAGCAACCACTGCACTTGCTAAACCTGCAAACTCACGTGCTTTGAACATCCAAATGTCCGTCTGGCTGATGTTACAATCAATTCGTAATTTTTCCCATTTTGCCTTTCACGTGCACAGTGGTGAGCTGTAACTCGGCATTCTGACACGCTTTTCCGTTGGGTATAAAAATCCAAAGCAACCATGGGTCAAACAATGCACATAACACTACTGCCGGCAAAAGAAGAATGCCAAGGTCGTCTGATGCTCAACGCAATAACGCAATTGGACGATTGCAAGCAGGGGCCTCTCAGCAAGGCGTGGCAAGGCACTTTGGGGTGTCCAGACAGACCATTGCTGCATTATGGACCCATTACAACATCGCTCACAGTGTGAGGGACAGGCCGAGGTCAGGTCGACCCAGGGTCACTACTGCTGCTCAGGATCGTTACATCCGTGTGCGCCACCTTCGAGACCGCACTACAACGGCAACATCCACAGCGCTCCAAATTCCGGGACATCGAAGAATTTCTGATCAAACAGTTCGCAATCGTCTCAGGGAGGCCGGCCTTTTTGCTCGACGACCAGTTCGACGGAATATTCTGAACGCAGGTCACATGGCAGCACGTCTTTGGTGGTGCCGATACAGAGCGGGGTGGCCACGTGCACAATGGAGAACAGTTTTGTTCACTGATGAGTCACGGTTTCTCCTTAGACGGGTTGATGGGCGTGCACGAATTTACCGACGTCAAGGAGAGCGTTTTGCCCCTAACTGCATTCAGCAAGTGGACCATTTTGGTGGTGGTAGTGTCATGGTGTGGGGAGGAATACGGCACAATGGCAGGACTGATCTCGTGCATGTGGCAGGGAATTTAACAGGAGCCAGATACAGGGATGAGATCCTGCAGCCTCATGTTGTCCCACACATGAACACCAATGGAGGAATTTTCCAGCACGACAACGCTCGCCCGCATGTTGCTCGAGTCTGTCTTGATTTCCTGCATGCCAGCAATGTCCAGACTCTGCCATGGCCTGCCTGTTCCCCAGATCTGAATCCAGTTGAACATTTGTGGGATGTCCTGGATCGACGCGTGCGCCACAGGAACCCACCACCACAGACACTCCCAGAGCTTCTTGAGGCACTCCAGCATGAGTGGCACACCATTCCACAACGTGTGATTAAAAACCTGATTGCGTCGATGGGTCCCCGATGCCAGGCAGTGATTGACGCCAATGGCGGTCATACCAGATACTGACATTTCGTGTACCCTGCTGTCTTTTCCACTGTCTGATTGGTTTACTTTTCAGTCAATAGAGTGTAAATGTTTTCAACACGTGTCCATTGGTAATCAATTAGTACATGGGTCATAATTTGTTGTTTGAATCAAATCCGATTTTGGCAATAAAAAAATTAAATACTGATGTCAAGATTCTTTTTTTTGGAGAGTATATATATATATATATATATATATATATATATATGCCGAACAATTAAGTAGTAGGGGAAAACAAGTGCAGGCTAACAATTCTTCCATCTTTATAGTAATGACTTGGCAAAGATTTGTAAAAAAAAAAAAAAGGGGGGGGGGGGGGGGTTGGAAGGTGAAGAAAATGGTAACATAAAATTAAGAAAATATATCATAAATATGAAAACCCTACACTAGCTGCATGAGGGAACCATCACAATCCCTCCTGAAGGCAGATCTATTGGTAGCACCTGCTCCTAGGCCTTTCGTCTGCTGGATCAGACTTATCAGGGAGACACAGCTGACTGTGTCTGTGCTCTTGGCGTCAAATAGAGACACACCACAGTCCATAACTCTGTGGTATTCTCGCCACCAAGGGTTCAAAAAAGAATCCAACAGCACCCCCAAAGCAGCCATTGAAGGGTAATAAATGAAACAAAACGAAAGTGTAGAGAGGAAAAAAGTTGCTGAAAAACCCAAAACATTATGCAAACAGTATAAAGTGTAGGGGACAGTGTTTGAGCCTACAATGATTGAGCATCCATTCAAGGATGCAAGGGAGATCAAAAGATACGGAACAGTCTGAGTGGTCAGCTCTGCTATTCAAGAATAACCCAAGCATTGTCAGCAGCTAAGAATTGTGTAGAACAACCTTTACCAACCTTTACTTGGATCTCCTAAGAGATGCAATCTCCCACTGATTAATTAAACATATAATGCTGAACAATTAAGTAGTGGGGGAAAACAAGTTCAGGCTAACAATTCTTCCGTCATTATATTAATGACTTGGCAAAGATTTGAACTAAAAAGAATGTTGGGGGGGGGGGGGGGGGGGGGGGGGGGCTGGAGGATGAAGAAAATGGGAACATAAAATTTAGAAAATATATTATGAATATGAAAACCCTTCACTAGCTGCATGAGGGAACCATCGCAATCCCTCCTGAAGGCAAATCTATTGGTAACACCTGCTCCTAGGCCTTTCGTCCGCTGGATCGGACTCATCAGGGAGATACGGCTGATTGTGTCAGTGCTCTTGGCGTCGAATAGAGACACACCACAGTCCATAACTCCATGGTGCTCTCACCACCAAGGGTTCAAAAAAAGAATCCAACAGCACCCCACAGCAGCCAGCGAAGGGTAATAAAAGAAACAAGACGAAAGTGTGGAGAGGAAAAAAGTTGCTGAAAAACCAAACAGTATAAAGTGTAGGGGACAATGTTTGAGCCTACAATGCTTGAGGATTCATCCAAGGATGCAAGGGAGATCAAAACATATGGAACAGTCTGAGTGGTCAGCTCTGCTGTTCAAGAATAACCCAAGCATTGTCAGCGGCTAAGCATTATGTAGAACAACCTTTACTTGGATCTCCTAAGAGATGCAATCTCCCACTAATTGACCAAACATATATTGCTGAACAATTAAGTAGTGGAGAAAACAAGTTCAGGCTAACAATTCTTCCGTCATTATAGTAATGACTTGGCAAAGATTTGAACTAAAAAAATTGTTTAATTTAAAAAAAAAAAGGGGGGGGGGGGGGGGGGCGAAGAAACAGAGACAGAATGTACTAAAATGCTAATAATGTTGATTATCAACTTTACGCATACAGTACTGCCTGGTTTATATTAGTCTGCCAGGTCTCTACCTATAAACAGTTTATTACGTTCTTGGTGGAACGTGCTCTGTGACATAATCACTAACGACCTGCCTACTGCCGCAAACAAAAAAAAAAAGAAAAGAAAATTAATGCGTCACTTTCGAATTGTCTCCGCTGAACCAGGAAGAGATCAGAGGATTACAAACATCAATTCCACCCGGATAACGGACATTTGTCCAGGTGTAGAATATTTCATTGATCAGAACACGACAGACAACCCGATTTTGCAGGTCAATGTATCAAACTGTTTTACTAACTTACCAGATTTCACAGCACACTCTGGAGTAGTATACGGTGTGTGTTCTTCGTCCAGTTCTTACTGTAAAATGCACATGAAAGTCTCACGACCATTGCAGATTGGTCTTGATCTTCACATATTAGAGTACTGGTGTCATTTTCTTCAGTGGAGAACTTACGTACATGACAGATTATTAATGTGTAATTTTCATTCCCTTAGAAAACTTATTTTTCAGTCAGCTGAAAACAATATGTATGTAGTACATATGAACCGTCCTTTCATTAGGATTAATATTGATACATATGAGCATCCGCATATCATTATCGAATATGTTCTGGAATATTCAGGATATGTGACAATGCCAGATGTGTGGCCTCGAAGAGACCTCTGGAGCGAAGAACTAAGGGGACCATACGGATATTACATGGTGATCAGTGCCCTACAGTTTGGCGTGTCTTTTATGTGTGGTATTTACAATTGGAATCTGAAGCTTCAGTACATGAAACCGAACACAAGTCAGCAAACAATTATTCCTTTCTGCCTTGACTATTTCTCACCACCTAGCGTCTTTCCTACCTCATATATTCAGATCGCATTCCCTAAATATGCAGAAAATATGAAACTCTACTTCTCAACACATTCTGATAGTAGTCGACCACATAAGATCTCTGGTGATCTGTTCAACTGTTCTGTACCTCATTATTCAAGCTTTCAGGATCACGTGGACTGTAACCTGAGATCAGAGTGTGAAGATGGACGAGATGAAACAGAACACTGCCCCTTCAGCAGTCCCAGCTGCCATGGATTGGTGGCTTCGGTCAGAAAGTGTTTCCAGCTCGTAAAACCCTCCACATTTACAAATGTTTACTCACGTGACTATCTGTGCAAAAGTAAGGGTGGCCAAAAGGTCACTTTGCTAACCAGAAAAGAAGCAGAAGACCTGGTATATATTTTTTACAGTTCTAACCGCTTTATGATCGATGTGAATTCTTTGTCAGGCTGGTTTTCTGTTCCTTTTAAATATAGCAAGTTTCGTAGATGGCTGGACAAAACTTTCATTTACAATGTGTACCACTTACATGCAGATCGTTATCGTCCTTCAAGATTGAAGCGAAACTGGTTTGTGTTTAACATGACATTTGTTTCGATGAAATTTCACAGAAATTATCAATCTTTTCACGTGGTGTGTGAAATTGAATTGCCTTCCCTTGGTGGTTTTCAGTCCCAAACCGTGTTAACTTATTCACTTTTGTCTCGACCCACCTACACAAATACTCGACAGCCTTTATTTGTTTGTGCTAAATACGTGACACACACATTTGTATTTCATAATCTTGACAAAAAGTGTGAAACAGAAACATCTGTACATCTGTTCATGTTGAACAGGAGTGATAATCGGGAATTTCACACAGTTCATAATCGGAAGGTTGGTGCACATATGTTCAGATGCGATGATGACATCTCGACAGTCGATTACACTTTCGTCTGTGACTTCAGACAGGACTGTCCAGATAACAGCGATGAGGAATTTTGTGGACAATTTCCATGCAGTGGCTTCCTGTGCTCTAATGGTCAGTGTGTGCTGTACAGTCAGCGCTGTAATGCATATTCAGACTGTGTTGATGATTCTGATGAAGTTAACTGTTCAGCACCTATTGAATACCATTCAGAGAGCAAACAGGCAGAAAAGATGACACAGTTTTACATCAACCTTGATGGCTCCGGATACTTCGTTCAAGAGGTAATGGAACCTAATAACCCATGTCCTGACACTCATTATCGTTGTACAGGTGAGTTGCTGTACTGTCTTCCGGTGTATACTCGATGCAATGGATTTTCTGACTGTGTTTTAGGAGAAGACGAACAGAATTGCGAGATAGTTACTTGCCCTTATCTCTACCAGTGTCGAGATTACAGAGTTTGTCTTCATGAAGATCACTTGTGCGATGGTTGGGGTCAGTGCCCACAGAATGATGATGAACTAATGTGTGCCATGATTTGCCCGGAAGGTTGTATATGCCACGGTTATTTGTTGTTATCTAGTAAACCTTTTCCTGCTGACATATTTCCCCAAATTCGTTTTATTGATGCCACAGGATCAGGAATGTCACTGACTGATTTCACCAAAAATGTATATCTTAATCACCTGAGCCTGATTCGGTGTTCTCTTACTAATATATCAGGTCTGGAATTTAACTATTTACAATTTATTGATCTTGCCAGCAACGATATACAAATGCTTGATTTTACTGTTTTTGTTAACATGCCAAACTTGAGAACTGTATCTTTACAAAACAATCCTCTACAGGAGATGACAAATAAGCAATTAAAGTACATCCATTATGGACTAAGAAAAATAGATATATCAGAAATACAACTTGAAATACTTAGAAATAAGATATATTCCTATTTACTTTATGTCAGAGATTTTAATCTATCCTTTTCTGGCATTAAAAGCATTGGAACCAAAGGCTTTAAAACCATGCGTGATCTTGTTGAATTGGACCTAAAAGGGAACCCAGTCAGCAAATTCCCATTGGATTTATTTTCAAGGTCACATAATTTGAAATTTGTTCATGCATCAGATTACAGACTTTGCTGTGAAAACCTCCTTCCTCAAAATCGACCTAAACTGATGTGTTTTTCAAATCATGTCGTATTTCCATCATGTACTACCCTGATCCCATCAGAACTGTATTTGGTTTTCTTTTGGCTGCTGGGTACATTCGCCATATTGGGTAATATTCTCTGCTTTGTGACAGCAGTAACTGTCAAGGAATTGTTTGGCATCAAGTTCATAATGATTGTAACACATCTGCAGCTTGCTGACGTATGCATGGGAAGCCATATTAGCATTGTCTTGGCAGCAAATGAACTATTTCAAGGAGAATATATCTGGTTTGAGAACACCTGGACGAAAAGTGTTACTTGCAAACTGAGCGGTATGCTTTCTATACTATCCAAAGAAGTGTCAGTCTTTGTCATCTTCCTCATCACTTTGGATCACAGTGTTGTCCTTCGTACCGCCACATATTCCCCAGTATTCCATAAAAAGTCAACAGCTGCTGCTTGTGTTGTGCTGTGGATCGTTGGAATCATTTTGTCGTTAATACCATTCCTTCCTGGACTGGCTCACTGGGGCGTTTCAGGTCAGTCTGGACTTTGTCGTTTGGCTCTCTATCAACACATTGATTCTCATGAAAATTTCAGATGGTTCAACGTTATGGTGGCCCTGAACTGCTTCATGTTCTTGATAATTATCGCATGTCAAATTAATATCTATCGGAATTTGCCCAAATACAAAATTTTGATGGATCCTACAAGGCAGTTTGTTTACTCCTGCAGCCTCCTAATGAGAAAAGTTACTGTTTTACAAGTTGTTTGCTGTTTTTCATTGAGTATAGTCGCCACAATGGCTTCATACGGTGCGTCTGGCTCAGAAAATATCCTGGGAACTCTATTGTGTTTATGTTTCCACTAAACTCGGCTCTTAACCCTTTGCTTTACATTTGGACAGCAGTGACACAGAAAAAGGAAGAAACACGTGATGAGAAAGTGTTAAAAGTGTTAAAGTCACGCCTTCGTGTACCTTTGAAAGGAAATACCTAAGTTTTACATTTAAACAGTGCAATGATTTTATGCTCCATATCGCATCTGGGTCTTTACATTTGTCATATAAATCCCTGTGCATGATATCAGCCTACCCGCTTTTTTTTCTCCTAGATGCACGGCAATACTGATAGAATTACAGGTATTATTAAATTAGAGCCCGCTATTTATTTGGCACGCAGAGCAGCAAGAAAAGTAACCCATGCTGGTGTGCTCTGCGCTGGATGAAATTTCAGGCGAGTTTCATGACCTTCAGTTCTCCCTCTTCTGTTCGTTGCTAGAAATTCTTGGGTCTTCTCTTGCGTTTTCTTTCTAATGTCCAATAAAGGGCAGTCTGGGTAATGTCTGTTTGTTTTGGATGACTTGCCTGAGCCATCTCTAACACCCCATCAAAAAGACGATGCTCATGCATTCTCACTTGGTCAGAGTGAATTGTTGTTGGATGCAGATGGGTGTGGCTCGGAGCATTCGCAATTTCTTTGGAGGTTCTTCATATTGAAAGTTAACAGCTTGTCAAGGTCGCTGTATGTCGTTCTCCAGTATTCTGAGTCGTTCTGTTGTTTGTCCTCCATGGGCAAAGATGACCAAGACTTCTGCTATAACAGGATGGTGGCTTGTGTGCAAAGAAGGCCGATTAGGCCGATCCTCTATTTGAATAGTCTAAGGCAGTATTGGCGGGGCTGATTTGGAGGTGAGCCAGGCTGAGAGGCGGTACTGGCTCTGTTTTTTTCCAAAATTAACGTTTTTGCTCCTGTGCCTCCACTCGCCTCGTTTCAAAGTCTCTCATTCTGAATTTAATCATAATGCGCCATGCTAAGCAATCTTGAGCAGGTTCTTCCCAGGAGGCGGGAACGATGCTACAGCATTTCAGAAAGGTCTTCAGTGTGTCTTTGTAGGGCTTCTTTTGTGCTCTATGGGAACGCTTGCCTTCCAGCAGCTCGCCATAGAACAGTCTCTTTGGGAGACAATCATCCACACGGTGTACATGTCCTGTCAGCCTGAGTTGAGAACTTCTTAGCATTGCATGAATACTTTTCATATGGGCCTTCTAAAGCATCTCTGTATCTGGTACTTTGTCCTTCCATGTGATGTGCAGCAATGTTCTGAGGCATTTCATGTGGAAGGAGTTCAGCTGCCTAGCACGTCGATTGTACATTGTCCACGTTTCACAGGCATACAGCAATTAGAATTGCATTGCACGATGCACTTTAAGCTTGGTCTGCAAGCTTATTTCTTGTCTGCCCCACATCTTGTCTTGAAGTTTGCCAAAGGCTGTACTAGCCCTAGCAATCATGTATGGAACTTTCTCGTCAATGTTGGCAGTTCCTGATAACGTTTCGCCAAGATAGGCAAACTCATCTGCCACTGTAAGCTTCTGGCCATTGCCTGTGATTTTTGGCTTTATGCAGGATGACGTTGATGCAGTACTTCAGTCTCCATTGTGCTGGTTGTGAGACTGAAGTCGTCACAGGTTTTGGCAAACTGGTCCATACTCTTTTGTATATCAGACTGTGGCAGCGTTTACTGCGCAGTTATTGGCAAAGACAAACTCACATGCAGTGTCTTCTTGAGCTTTGGTTTTGGCCTCCAGCCTCCACAACTTGAAGAGCTTGTCATAAGTCCGGTATTGAAAGCCAGCTCCAGTGTCATTATTTAGGAATGCATCTATCAGCACGGAAGAAAACACCATACTAAAGAGGGTGGGGACTAACACGCAGCCCTGCTGGACACCATTTGATACAGGGAATGGCTATGAATTCTCTCCATCATCTTGCACTCTTCCCTGCATCATAAAATTGCCTGACCATTCAGATGAACTTTGAAGGGCATCGAGATTGGCCCTGATCTTCCAAACCCTCCATAGCAGACAGTGTTGAATGCCTTGGTCAGGTCCACAAATGTGGTGTAGAGGCTGATATTCTGCTCCTGACATTTCTCTTGTAGCTGCCGTACACAAAAATCATACCCACGGCGCTACGACACTGGCTCTCAGGTAGCAAGCCTTGTTCCAGGTGCTGATTCAGATGGTTGAGTTGGATTTTGGCCAGAATCGTTCCAGCGACGGAGAGCAGTGAGATGCTACAGTGGTTGGCACATGTTTTCCAGTTCTCTTTCCACCGTAGAGGTGAATGATAAAAGCAACTTCGAATTCTTGTGGAAGTTTCTCTTAGTTCCACACCGACTGGAATAACTCAGCGAAGTTTCCTGATCAGGGGCCACCAGAGACACATATTTTTGCTGGGACAGAGTCAGCACCAGGTGTTTACCACTGGACATAAGCTTTACAGCTTTCTCCACTTTAATTTTGGTTGGGTGGTCATCAAGTGTATTAGTGAATTGGCACTTGAAGCGGTCTTGAGATCGCTTCGCCATCAATTATAGATGGGCGGTTGAGTACACAATTGAAGTGTTCAGCCCAGCGCTCAAGAATCTTCTTCTTGTCATTAATCAGTTTGTTTCCATCAGCATTGAGAAGAGGGGACGATGCTGACGATGCGGGACCATCAATTGTCTTAGGCGCACTGTAAACGTTCTTCATGTCATTGCAGTCGGCGAAAAAACTGGATCTCTTCTGCCTTCTCATTCAGCCATGCATACTGCATTTTGCGTAGCTCAGATTACAACGTCTTTTTGGCAATGTTGAATGCAGCTTTCTTGGAAATAGGGCTAGGACTGATGAGGTGGGTTCTATGGAGTCTGTGTTCCTCATCAAGCAGTGATTGGATACAATCATTATTTTCATCGAACCAGTCCTGGTGCTTTCGTGCGATAGGTCTCACCATTTCTGAGGCAACAGCATAGACTGTATCACGAAATATCTTCCAGTCTGCCTCAACATCATCGGAATCGAGCCTCGAAGGTTTCAGTTTGTTGTGGAGTTCTTCCACCAATCTCTGTCTGACGAGGTTGCATTTAACCCTGGAGACGTTCAACCGTTCTGGCACTTTCATTCCTTGTGGTCTTCTGGGTGACTGTACCTTGATGTTAAGCTTAGAGATCAGTGAGTGATGGTCAGTCAGACACGCTGCACCACACATGGCTTTGCTAACTCTGACATCGTGCCTGTCCCTTTGCCTTATGATAACATTATCCAGCACATGCCGCCAGTGCTTAGAGCGAGGGTGCATCCATGTTGTCTTGTTATGGTTAGGTAGGCGAAAGACCAGACTGGTGATAAGGTCATGTGCAGTGCAGGTTTCCAGCAGTAGAAGGCCTCCACTGTAGTAGCTGTCGATGCCATATTTCCTTGAAACTCCTTCCCAAGACGCGTGATTTGTGTCGACTCAACGGTTGAAATCAACAAGGATGATCAGTTTATCTGTTACGGGTATGGTGGAGATAATCTCTTTCAGAATCTTTCTTTGACCTCGCCAGGGTTTGTCACAGTGGCTGCACAGGCACAGATTAGCGTGGCATACTGCTTTCCCAGAATGGTAGGCGGCCGGTCATCAGGCGATCGTTGGTACCCTTGGATGGCACAGCCAGATTATTGATCAGATTGATTTGACGGCGAATCCAACTCCTGCACACAGCGCTCCTCTTGTTTGTGCCCGATCTAAAAAAGAAGTGTATACCCTGCATGCATCTCTATCAGGTGGTGATCTGCGAGCTGAGCCTCACCGCAGGCAGCAACATGCACATTGTATTTAGCCAGCTCTCTGGTGATAAGAGCAGTACCCCTCTCTGGTCTGCTAGCTCCAGATCTGTCCATTAAAGTGCGAACATTCCATGTGCCGATGGTGAGTGGAGTCGCCTTTGTAGACTTTCCTCATTTCTTCTTAACGCGTAAGTGAGTTCCCCACCAGCCGTGGCGTGCTGACCAGGGTACAGGGGAAGCAGACAATGATTGAGGCACCTTTTTAAGCCCCTTCCCCTGGATTACAAGGGAGGAGGAAGGGTAAGTAGTACATCCTGAGATCTCGCTGCTTCGTCGCTCAGGTGGCTGCCAGATTCCAGTGCAAACTCTGAGTTCTAGGACGTATTGCTATATAAAAATGAATGCAGTTGTAATGAAATCTTAGCTTAGCGTTGGTGCTGTACTGGGGTAACCTCCATGCATTGTGCAGCATTCTGAGGGTATTCCTGTCTTTGTCAGTCATTTTTGTTGTCACGGAGTGCTCCTTCATTACGTCTGACAGTGTTGCCCAGGTAGTGAATTCGTCAGGTGTGGGAAGGTCTGTTCTATCCAACTCAATTGATGAGAGGTTGAGATGTTTCAAGTCTTCAACTGTTTTTCTTTTCTCTTTTGGCCATCAAGCTCACTTGCTGTGCAGTGTTCAGGCGAGACATTTCCTCCTGCACATGTCGGAGAATGTACCTGGCCACCTGAGAAGTTAAAATGTGAACATTCTGGAAAGTGTGCATCTAGTACCTCTTGGCTGGTCTTCAGGTGTTAGGGGCGTCATCCAGTCTATTACCATGTTGAACAACAGAGCTGACATTACGCATCCTTGCCTCACTCCTGTCCTGCCTTATCATGAATGCTACGGCATTTTCATGAGTATTTCTGAAGTGGGTAATTCCATTAATTGAGACTGCCCTCTACTCTACACAATTCGTTCATGTTGTTTTATATAACTGCTGCATTAAAATTAAGCCTAAGTAGTCAGAGGCTGTCAGGCGAGGGATGGATGACTCCATCAAGAGAGTACCTCTGTTGTGAACGGACTTCCCCTCTCCCTCTCCCCCTCCAGTTCCATCCTATCTCTTCTCCCTGTCTTCACTTATCCGTATCCACTTACTGATGTGGACAAGGTAGGGATGTGGGGAGAGTTGTGGGGATGGGTTGGGTGTGGGGGACAATCATAAGTGAGAATATCTACTACCACAGTAAAACAGTCTCAACAGAGAGAGAACTCACTTTGTGCGAGGGTTGATAGGGCAGTTTCTTTGTAACAGCTTGTGTGTATGTGTGTGTGTGTGTGTGTGTGTGTGTGTGTGTGTGTGCGTGTGCGTGTACGTGCATGCGCGCGCGTGTACGTGCGTGCACGCGCGCGCGCGCGTGTGTGTGTAAGATATATATATATATATATATATATATATATGCAAATGCAAAGAATGATGACAAAAACACATATGGATTCAAATCATGGCGATCACCTCCGACAATAGATGAAATGAAACCTTTTGAAGACAAAATGAAGGGACTGATAGCCAATATTAAATTCAAAAAATCAAATAACAACTTTCAAACATCACTCGTATCTACAGTATCCCCACTGTTCGCACTAAAACCTTTGGTCAACGTTCCTTTGCCTATCAAGCTCCAACTACCTGGAATCAATTGCCTCGCTCTCTCAGATACTCACCCTCACTGCCCACATTCAAGCGCCTTCTCAAAACTCATCTGTTTCCTAGGTAACTTCGTCTTCCCTGTGACCCGACGTTTGCAATGTGTGATGCGAGTGTCTGCTTTGTGTGCGTTCGTGTCTGTGTGAGTGTGTGTTTGCGTGTATGCATGCTTGTGAGTTTGTGTCCTTGCTTTGGATTTTGATGCCTTTTTCTCATGTATGATTGTTATATATTGTGTGATTTGATGTCTGTTGTGATATTGTAAACGCCTAGGGCATTCAATTGATTAGGCGTCATAAATGTTCATAATAATAATAATAATAATAAAACAAATCCAAAATGATAAAAAGATATTCGTAAAGGCTGACAAAACTAGCAATTTTACAAAATGGAACCAAATGAATACTCTCAACTCTTAAACAAAAACATCCAGAAAAACTACAAGAAAGCTGATAAAACCACACATAGCAACATCCGCAAAAAAGAAAAAGAGCTTGCACACCGCATGGAGTTAAGCAATAGGGTAGAGGCAACAGCAACAAAAGAAGCCTTCATAACACTTAAAGACCACAAGCCTAACTTCCAAAACAGCCCAACATGTAGACTAATAAACCCATCTAAATCCGAACTGGGCAAAATAAGCAAGAGAATTTTGGAAAAAGCTATAGAAGATGTAAAATCAAACACCGAATACTACCTTTGGAAAAACAGCTATGAAGTCATACAATGGTTTAAGAAACTCAACAAACAGAGAAATACAATGTTCATTACATTTGACATAGTAGACTTCTATCCATCCATAGATGAAGAACTACTCAACAAAGCTTTGAAATTTGCCAATAGATACACAAAAATAACAGAGTCAGAAATGGAGATTATTTTCCACACCAAGAAAACCTTACTCCATAGCAGAAATGAAACTTGGATTAAAAAAAACGAGCAAAAACTCCACATTTGATGTAACCATGGGATCGTATGATGGTGCCGAAACATGTGAACTAGTTGGACTATTCATGCTATCCAACATCCAAAAACAACTTGGAAAACAGGTCGGTTTATACAGAGATGACGGCCTCGCTGCATTAAACAATAATCCAAGAACCATTGAAAACAAGAAAAAAGAATTATGTAAAATCTTTAAAAACCACAACTTAAAAATTACAATAGAAGCAAACAAAAAAGTAGTGAATTACCTAGACATAACATTAGACCTCAATGACCATGTGTACAAACCATACAAAAAACCCAATGACATACCAATCTACGTAAACACCAAAAGCAACCACCCACCATCTATACTAAAAACAATACCCAATGGTATAAACAAGAGACTATCCAACCTGTCATGCAATGAAAACGCATTCAATGATGCAGCAACAGAATATCAAGAAGCATTACAAAAAAAGTGGTTACAATTACAAACTACAATACAGTCCAGACAATAACACGAACAGAAATAAGAAAAATAGGAAAAGAAAGATCATATGGTACAACCCACCATACGATGGACAAGTAAAAACAAATGTAGGAAAAGAATTCTTTAAAATCTTGGTAACATCGTTTCCAAAAGAACACAAACTGTCCAAAATATTCAACAAAAACACCATTAAACTATCATACTCATGTATGCCTAACCTCAAAAACATAATTGATTCATCTAACAAAAAGAAAAGCAACACAAAAGAGAAGGGTGCTGAAAGGACATCTTGCAACTGCACTAAAAAAGAACAGTGCCCCCTAAGCAACAAATGTTTTCACAGCAACATTGTATACCAAGCTACGGTAACATCAGAAAATGAAAAAGAAAGATATATAGGGATTACTGAAAACACTTTCAAAACCAGATACGCAAACCACAAACAGTCATTCAAAAATGAAAAATACAAAAATCAAACAGAGCTGAGTAAATACATTTGGAGACTCAAAGATAAAAAATAGACTACAACATATCATGGAAAATCATAAAAAGAGCAACACCATACAACAATATTTCAAAAAGATGCAATCTATGCTCAACAGAAAAATGGTTGATATTATGTAAACCACACTTAGCAACTCTGAACACAAAAGTAGAAATTGTAAACAATTGCAGGCACAAGTGGAAATCTTTGCTAGCACATTCCATCTGAACAGGCCCCAATAAGAACCACAGGCCGCACGTGCAGCAAATGAGATCTGCCTGCACACACAGAGTTGAAATCAAGTCCCGCACGCCATAAAAGATCGTTGGCGTGCCCCAGAAAAAGATATCCTGATGATAGCAAGGCTTGAAACAAGCTTGTAGATTTTTATACTTCATTAAAAAAATATATTTTCAACAGATGTTGCTCCCCAAGGGGTTGAGCATTTTCAGATTTTTTAAGGACTTTTTATATTGTTCATGAGACATGTACATGTACCAGAAAATGCGATACATGTGCCCACTCTGAGAACACCAGTCAGATTGTGAGCACGTGGGATAGACGAACGTGGAAAATTAGACAGAAAATCTCCTGCAGTACAGAAAATGTCATATATGTGTTAATTTGTAAACTCCATCCTAGCCAGATGTACGTTGGATCTACTAAAATTTTAAAACATAGATAGGCTAATCATAAAAGTGATGTTAAGTTGAAAAAAATAACCAAATGCAGAGTGGCTCATCATATCTGGACCGTAGACCATCCGGAAAGTAAAGACCTCGCATTTCTGAAGATTATTCCAGTTGAGGCGGTATACAGAGAGGAAAAGCTCTTGGAAAGAGAATTATATTGGCAGGCCAATCTTGGGACCTGCTTCAATGGGTTAAACCAAAGGATGGACCCGACAGTGGCCAAGAACCAAAGGATCAAGTACAAGCAGTAGCAGTGAGACACTAGACTGAATTCGTGTGAAACAATGTGTATGTGTGAGGGGGGAGCGCGGGGAGGGGGGGGGGGGATGGGGGATGGGAGATGATAGTGAGGGTGCTTATGTATTGTAGGGAATAGATATAAGAAGTGTGTGTGTGGTGTGTGTGTGTGTGTGTGTGTGTGTGTGTGTGTGTGTGTGTGTGTTGTGTGTATGTGTGTGTGTGTGTGTGTGTGTGTGTGTGTGCGCGCGTGCGTGTGTGCGTGCCTGCATGCGTGCGTGCGCGCGCGCGCGAGTGTGTGTGTTTGTGTGTTTGTGCGCTCGCGCGCGCGCGCGCGCGCGCGCGCGCGCGTGTGTGTGTGTGTGTGGTGTGTGTGTGTGTGTGTGTGTGTGTGTGTGTGTGTGTGTGTGTGTGTGTGTGCGTGAGTGTGTGTTTGGGTGGAAGGATGGGAAGAGAGAGGGGAGAGAGAGAGAGAGAAATAGAGAGTAGGGTGAGAGGAGAGGGGAAGTGAGAGGGGTGGAGAGAGAGAGAGGGAAAAGAGGGGAGGTGAGAGAGAGAGAGAGAAGAGAGAGAGAGAGAGAGAGAGAGAGAGAGAGAGAGAGAGAGGATGAGTACGAGTGCGCGTGCAGATATGTTAGATGGAAAGTTAAGAAGTGACCAAGTTCGAAGGATGTATTCTACGAGAACCTGATGCGTGGGTCATCTTGCCTTATGTTCCGGTCCTGAGCTCCACATCAGCAGGTTTTGGAACCAACAATTTGAGAACTGATTCATTTTAATCCTGTCATTTTAATCCTGTTGTTTTACCTGGTGGTGTTATTATATCGTGAGTGTTCTACGTTCTGTTTGAACGAAAAATTAGATATGTGCTGAGAATAGTTAAGGTAAGATTATAGAACCGAGTTATATCCTTTCAAATCAGTTAAATATTTGCTTTTCATTTTGCTTTTTCTCCTTCGTCTTTTTCTTTTTCTTCTTCTGTGTCTCCCTACACCCACCCACCCTCTCTCTCTCTCTTTCCTCCCCCTCTATCTCTTCTCTCTTTTTTTTTTTTTTTTTTTTTTTCCCCTCGCGGTTTTTCTCTCTCCACCTCTTGGCCCCCCTCTCTCCCCCTCTCCTTCCTCCACCCCCTCCCCCCCTTTCCCCCCTCCACTTTCTCTCTCTCCTTCTCCTTTTTGCCCCTCTCCCCCTTCCTCCTCCGCTTCCCTTCCCCCCCCCCCTTCCTCTTTTTCCTACTTTTTCTCCTTTTTGTTCTTCGTGTTCTCGTTTTGATTGCTCTTGTGCTTAATCTTGGTTTTCTCATTTTCTCTCTCCTCCTCTTTTTCTTCCTCTTTTTCTTCTCCTTCTTCGTCCTCTTCTTTTTCTTCTTCTTTTTCTTCTCGTTCTTCTCCTTCTTCCTATTACTGTTATCATGATAAATAATTATTCATTTGCTTGCATTGATGTCTATTCATGCATTACAATATGATGCAATGGAATGGGTTTGATGTAAGGCATATGTATTTTTATGCATATTTTAATTAGTATAGATTGTTTTGACACATTATTCTGTTATCCAACGTTACAGAATAGAATGACATAATGTATTTTATTGTTAGGTATTAAAGTCTGCAAGGTTTTTGTGTGGATATTCATGAGCCGACACGTGGGATTCCCCTACTACCTACAATTTCACCCTCCCTCTTCCCACCCCCACCCCTTCCCCTTCCTTCCCCCTCTCCCACCTTTTTTTTTCCCCGCTCTTTTTCCCCCCACTTTTTCCCCCCACTTTTTCACCCCCCCCCTCCTTTTTTTTTTTTTTTTTTTTTGCGTACTCGGTTCCTGCTACTTTTCCCTTACAACCCTCCTGTCCACCTCTCCTTCCCCTTCCCCGCCGCTTCCGCCCATCCCTCCTCTCCTCTACCCCTTTCCCCCGCCTTCCTAACCCTGGCTTCCTTACCTGTCCCCTAACACTCTCATTTTCGACCTCCACTTCTCTTTTAGTACAACCGCTTTTTCCTCCCCCCCCCCCTTCTTTTTTTTTTTTCCCCTTACTTACCCCCCCTCCCCCGCTATATACTCCCATCTAAACACTACTCTTCCTTTCCCCCCCCCTCCCCATGCGTTCCATTCTGTCCTCCTAATTCTCTCCCCCCCCCACCCCCCTATCTCTGTCTCTTGCTCTCTCTCTCTTCACCGCCGCCCCTCCCCCCCCCCCCCTCCGATCTGATTACCTTGCTTGTCATAAATGACCGGTGACTGGATTTTCCCTCCCATTTGACCCCCCCTCCCCTCTCCCCCTTCCCCCCCCCCCCCCCCCCGCCCTGTTATAATCAATAGGTTTAATCATCAGTAAATTTTAGTCGGTAGTAAAAAAAAGAGTAAAAAAAGATTAAATATGTCTGCAGCTCCTGTCCCAGAGGAAGGTCTTTGGACCGAAATATTGGACATATTAAAGGAGTCTACCAAGTGGTTCTGCGGTCCATTTTTTCCTTCTTCCCTTTTCTTTCCTCCTTCTTCTTTCCCTTCTTCTTCTTTTATATATATATATATATATATATATATATATATATATATATACTTGCTGTATTAAAAGCAAGTTAAAATTCAGGCTTAAAACCTACAGATCTGTTTCGCGCTGTCAGTGCGGTCGTCAGGGTGTAGTGAGCTTGTATTGCCAGTGTTGTGTGTATATATAGCTTGCTGCTGTTTTTCCCCGTGCTACATGTGTTTCAGGTGTTTTTGTTCACTGTTAGGAACTTCCATCTGTGTCTGCAATTGTTAACCATTTCTGTTCTGATATTTAAAGTTGCTAATTGTGGTTTACATAGTATGATGTATTTCTCTGTTAGGCATAGATTACATCTTTTTGAAGTGTTGTTGTATGGTGCTGCTCTTTTTAAGATTTTCCAAGATATGTTGTAGTCTGTGTTTTTGTCTTTAAGTTTCCAGATATATTTACTCAGTTCTGTTTGTTTTTTTTATATTTTTCTTTGTTGAATGATTGTTTATGGTTTGCGTATCTAGTTTTGAATTGGTTACCAGTGATACCTACATATGTTTCTTCTGCGTTCTCTGATGTCACAGTGGCTTGGTACACAATGTTGCTGTAGGGCATTTGTTGCTTAGAGGGCACTGTTCTTTTTTGGTACAGTTACAAGATTTCCTTTTGTCACCCTCATTTTTCTCTGTGTTATTTTTCATTTTATTTGCCGAATCAATGGCATTTTTGAGATTCGGCATACATGAATATGATAATTTGATGTTATTTTTATTGAATATCTTAAATAATATATGGTCTTTTGGGAAGGATGATGTCAAAATTTTAAAGAATTCTTTCCCTACATTTGTTTTGGCTCTTGCATCATATGGGGGGTTGTGCCATATGATGTTCCTTTTCCTGTTCTTTCTGCATCTTTTTGTATCGTTGTCTGGATCGTATTGTAGTTTATAATTGTAGCCACTTTTATATAACGCCTCTTGGTACTCAGCTGTAGCATTGTTGAATACTGTTTCGTTACATGACAAATTAGACAGTCTTTTGCTTATGCTTTTGGGTATTGTTTTCAGTATGGAGGGTGGGTGATTGCTTTTGATGTTTACATAAACAGGCGTGTCATTTGGTTTCTTGTATGGTTTATATGTATGTTGGTTGAGGTCTAACGTTATGTCTAAATAGTTCACTATCTTTTTGTTTGCTTCTATGGTGATGTTTAAGTTTTGGTTGTGGAAAATTTTACACAATTCTTTTTTCTTATTTTCGATATTCCTAGGGTTGTCATTCAGAGCTGCAAGGCCGTCATCCCTGTACAGTCCAGTTTGTTTTCCAAGTTTTTTTTTAATATGGGATAACATGAATAGTCCTACAAGTTCGCAAGTTTCGGCACCATCATATGATCTCATCGTGACATCAAAAGTTGAATTCCTGTTTGTGTTTTTAATCCAGGTTTCATTTTTACTGTGCAGTAAAGTTTTCTTTGTATGGAAAATGATTTCCATTTCTGACCCTGATATTTCTGTGTACTTGTTGGAAAATCTTATAGCTTTAGTTAGCAGCTTTTCATCTATAGATGGGTAGAAATCTACTATGTCGAATGTTATAAAAACTGTATTTTCTTGTTTGTTGAGTTTTTTGAACCATTGTATGACTTCATATGTGTTTTTCAGAGATTGAATTCAGTGTTTTCTTTTATGCTTTTTATGGTTTTCTCTAAGATTTTTTTTACTAATTTTCCCTAGCTCAGATTTGGAAGGGTTTATCAATCTACATGTTGGATTGTTCAAGAAATTGGGTTTGTGGTCTTTAAGTGTAATAAAGGCTTCTCTAGCTGCTGTGATCTCTACTCTGTCACTTAGGTCCATTTGGTGTACAAGTTCCTTTTCTTTCTTTCTGATGTGGTCATATGTGGCCTTGTCAGCCTTTCTGTAATTTTTTTGAATATTTTTGTCGAGAATTTTTGAGTACTCTTCAGGTTCTATTTTGTATATATATATAAAAGTAATGAAACAATGAGGTAAACAACAAATCTGCTGTTATCCAAAATATTTCGGCTACTTAGCCTTCTTCAGCAGGAGTTCTTCGTTTGTAAACAAACACAACGTCATTATGTCTTTTCGATTACTTTTACGTCAGTTGATGACGTCATTGTGTTCCTTGTCACATCAAAACATGGAGCCCACGTAGTGCCAGAGTTTTTAGCTTGAAGATCCAGAATCGTTCACGCTGTTTTCTTCTGTTTGTATTGTTTGTGTGAATCCTTTCTATGGGAAGGCACCGGAGGTTCTGCAGTGTGTGGTTCGGTTTGTTAAAGTGTTGAGCGACTAGCGTGTTTGTCTTTTTGTTGATGTTTGATCTGTGTAGGTAGAACCTCATCTTCAGAGTGTTCTTAGTTTCCCCGACATACTGTGTGTTGTTGCATGTGCTGCAGAAGAGGATGTAGATGATGTTGGAGCTGCTGCATGTGAGTCTGTGTCTTATGTGGAATGTCTCTTTTGTTTGCTGGTTTTGGAATGTGGTTGTCTCTACAAGGTGTTCCTGGCAGATAATGCATTGTGAACTCAGGCACTTGAATGAGCCAGCATCAGGGTCTGTTGGCACTGGTAGACTGGATGGCATAAGAAGACTCCGCAGCCAATGGCATTTGCGTTCACCAAGTAGAGGTGGTTCTGGAATTGCCCTACTCATGTGTTCACTGTTCTGTATCATTTCACTGTGGAGGTCTCTCAGCCAGTTCCGGAGAGGAGGGTTGCTGGGATGGTGTGTCACTACAAAAGGGACTCGTTGGTTCTTCTTTTTAGGTTTGTATGCGAGGCAGGCCGAGCGAGACATCCTCGTGGCTTTAAGTCTGGCATTTCTGATGGTAGTGTCTTTGTGGCCTCTGTTTTTCAGTTGTTCTTCCAGTTCTTGGCAGCGTGCCTCAAAGGTTTCTGGAGTCGAACAGAGCCGACGTAGTCGTAGAAACAGGCTGTACGGAAGGTTTTTGATAGTGTGAGCGGGATGGCAAGACCGACTATGGAGATAGGCGTGAGAGTCAGTGGGTTTGCTGAAGACATCAGTGTTGAGAAATCCGTCGTTAAGGGTAATGAATAAGTCTAGAAACGCGATCTCTTTTGACGACGAAGAAATCGTGAATTTGATGGTTGGATGATAGCTGTTGAGGAACTGGAAGAATTGGTCGAGCTCATCTTGGGTCCCAGTCCACAGTAGGAAAATATCATCCAAGAATCTCTTCCACACGTCCAAAGAAATGTATATAGGACTGTCTCGAAGTATGTGATGTTCAAGCCATCCCATGAATAGACTAGCGGCGCTGGGAGCCATTGGAGTCCCCATTGCTCTCTCTCTCTCTTCTCTCTCTCTCTCTCTCTCTCTCTCTCTCTCTATATATATATATATTATATATATATAAAGAGAGAGAGAGAGAGAGAGAGAGAGTTTGACATTTTGACATTTTATTGTCATTATCAGAGGTCTTTTGACAAGGGGGAGGGAAGTAACAGTACAATAACATTTACCTCTTCCTTTCATTGAAAACAAATAGTACCCACTAATGTCCAGTGTGTATGAAATCAATGGCTTACAAAACACATAAAATCGTAACATCTCCAGATGACCTCGCAAACATGAAAAAATGTGGTGATGTTAGAAAGAAAAAACAAACAAACAACAACACACAAACAGAATTTGTAAGGCTGACTCGACCATCCACTTCATGAATGCTGATGTTGCATTTTACTGATCTCCTCTACATGCGATGAACGAATGGTATTATTCATTCATATATCTCTTATAATACATTGCCCTAAAATTCACTATCCTTCATCTGTCTAATTTTCAGTGCTTCTGCGATTAATTTCGCAACTGATTTAATTACAAGTTCATCAACTGATGATAAAATGACAGCAACATTTTGTCGTTTAGCTATGTCTAACTGGAAAAATGAGCAATTTGCCTGGAATTCATTTTGTCAAGGGTTGACTGCCAGAACTTGGTATCTCACTTTTTTGCCGATTTTCATTCTTTGTACACTTCACTATCTTTTCCAACGTGATCTTTCACCTAGTAAACTTTTTTTTGCCATGGTATAGATTTTTGATCAGTTATCAATAAAAGCAAAACCCAGTATCTTCAAATGTAGAGGTAGCTTTCCCCCTAAAACCCATTAACTCTACATGCTATGTTCTGCCCTATCTATATGAGCAGCAATTTTCACACACAGTGACTGCCAGAATCCCGTATCTTGAACGAGGCTTTCTGGCTGTTAGAAAACACCAGTCATTTGGCTGGAGATATGTGTATTTTGGTGAGATTCCACCAAGAAAAGGAAAATAACTGTGTCAGGGAAAACCCAGCGTGTCAAGCTGCTGGGCTATCGCTGTCAGGGTTGTTTATAGTCTGCAGGAAGCGGGCCCATAGCTGAGTTCCAGAGTCTACCCTGACATGACAAAACTTCACTTACGCATGTGAAGTCTTACTCTTTTGCTCCTGTTCACAAAGACTGAAGAAGCAATACAGAAACACCAACATTCCCTTTTAGCCAGAAAACAACAGTACAGGTAAGACAATTTTTGCTACATTGAAACTTTTATATAAGCTGTTGTAATATCTTTACGCCGTATAACCGCATGAACTTTCTCTTTCTTGTATTTTGATGATTATGTTTTAAACGGCGAAAACCTGTTTCTTTATGTTTCAAAACGGAGTGACTGAGGGCGCAAAATGAAGCAACATTTAGAAACAGAGGTGGTTAGTTACAGCCAAGGACAAAGACAAGCAGAGTACAGGAATAGATACCGAGTCCTGTACTTTGTCTGTGTCCTTGGCGGTAACTACCCCCCTCTTTTTGTAATTCTGTTTCTTTATTCCGGTGTGTGTGACCGTGTGTGTGTGTGTGTGGTGTGTGTGTGTGTGTGTGTGTGTGTGTGTGTGTGTGTGGTCCTTTTTCTCTCCTTTTTTTGTCCATTTCTGAATAACTGACGTCAATTATGATATGCGTTGTTCGTTACCAATTCTTCAGAAATTCAGCGGAACAACAGCATACAAATGCATCTACGACCACTCGCATAGAAACGTCAATACATACTTCATTTACACACACACACACACACACACACACGCACGCACGCACGCACGCACGCACGCACACACACACACACGCACGCACGCACGCACGCACGCACGCACGCACGCACGCACGCACGCACGCACGCACGCACGCACGCACGCACGCACACACACACACACACACACACACACACACACACACACACTAAAGCAATGTATACATATCAAAAGGTTCAGGTCCTGACGAAAATATCAGCCCTAACATAAGGAGGGAAAAACAAAAAGAACCAGTAGCGCAAGGCACGTACGAGTTTCGCTTGACAAGCGTACAGTGGATTACACACCCTGGTTTTAACTAAACACACCGAAATGACGCAAAATATGTGCTGAAAAAAAGCAGTTGTACATACCGTCTTACCCTTTCCCCCATTAAAAACAAAACAAAACAAAAAACCCTCACCACAACCGCAATTGGCGGATTACATCACGCCCAGTCTCCTGTTAATGATGACACTCCAAACAACCATAAACATAAGCAGTAATGAATATTCACGGACCCATAGCAATCAAATACTAATGGAACTACTACAACTACTACTACCACCACCACTACTACTGCAACTACTATTAACAATGAGAATAGCAACAATGACGAAGAAGTATTATCAACAACAAATAGTCTTCATCATCATCATCATCATCATCATCATCATCATCATCATTCACAATAACTACCATTATCATCATCATTGTCATGACAGTACTCATAATAATCATGACCACACCATAATAGTAATCATGAACAAACGAATGCAAACATAATTCAGACAGAATAATGGCAATCTTTATTAGACAAGATCCTAAATAGAATAGGGGAGGCGAAGAGGTCAAACACCCCTGATCTCCTACTAAGCATTCATTACTTTTGTTGGAAACGGTCTCACCAAAAGGGCATTTGAACTACCCACTGATACCAGCTGTATTTGAAAGGGAAGACGGCGGTAGAGGTACCTAATCCAGCCTCCTTACTCTCAAGTCACAAGCAAAGGACATTCTCCTTCCGTCGAGAAGAGCCTACCCCTTCCGTGCTCCACAAAACAAATCACCACTAATAACCAGGATCTACTGATTGACACTCCTGTGGACATTTTGTGGTGAGATCTTTAAATGAGGCGTATAGTGATGGTGAGCCTTCAATAACATCGACATACAAAAAGAGGTACCTATCACTTGTGTTCCCAAAGGTGATAAATGAAAAGACTGCATTCAGAATTTGCGCCCTGTATCTCTCTTGAATGTGGTTTATAAGACAGGATTAGTATGCATTTTAAATTGACTTAAGAAAGTTCACTCAACGTGAATACCTACCTCCAAAAAAGAAGATTTCATTCTACAAGCAGCTAAAGTTTGTGAGTGATTCACCAACCGTGAATACCCCAGTATCGTCATTCATGACGCTCTCAGCCGCACCACAGCTATAGATATATGTTAAAAATCTCAATATTCTATAAACCCATCAATGCGCATTTATACCTTGACTACACATCTTCCCACCACCTATCCACTAAAGACAGCATTCCATATTCTGAATTCCTCTGCCCATGCAGACCTACCTTCAACAAAGAAGATTTCATTCTACAAGCAGCTAAAGTTTGTGAGTGATTCACCAATTTATAAGTACCCCAGTATCGTCATTCATGACGCTCTCAGCCGCACCACAGCTATATCCAGAACATCCACCCTGGAAACCCAGCATCCAAAAAAGACAGACAGATCCACCACCTGCCTCCTCTTCCATCCACACACTCTCCCCATCTGCAGGATCCTGACTTCCGACTGGCACATAGTAGAAAATTACATACCTGCCTTTGAGACCAAACCAAAGATCACTTTCAGATGCAACAAAAACCTCAAAGGCCTATTTTTGCGCTCCAAACTGAACAAAATCCCCACCCCAGGTCACCATGTACTTTCACCTGCTCTAAATCCAATTGCAGAATCTGCCCTCTCACCAAACTAGAAACCATTCTACATGGCCGCAAAGGCTCATTCACAATTAAACGCACATTCTCCTGTCAGAGCTGCAACATTGTATAAGCTGCCAGCTATGTGATGAATTCTAAATGGGTGAGACATCCCACACTTTTGAGACACACACCCATGAACACTTGGCTAACACCCGCCACCATCAGGTCAAACCAGTCGCGCTACATTTCATTCACCGCCAACACAACATTAACCATGTCAGACACCTGGCACTTTGGCAATCACAGAGTGACAACTTGGAGCACACTATGCAGGAATCCTAGCTTATTACCAGAGTCGGGACCCTCCACCCACATGGCATCCACATTCAAAAGTAGCACGTACCTATCCACTAAGCAACAGAAGCCCGCAGTACCCTCCACTGACACACTACCATACTTCTCATCATTTACCTCATACATGAGATGCAGCTGTCTTCCTTTCCCCTCTCCATACACTCTCCAGTTGCTACAACAATCCATTCTTTACTCACATTGCTATCCATTCGTTTTTCTTCATCTGGTTTTCTTTCAATTACATATACATTTTTACATAAGTTTCCCTTCTCTCTTTCCTGCACACACACACACACACACACACACACACACACACACACAACACACACACACATACAAACACACACACACACACACACACACACACACACACACACACACACATATATATATATATATATATATATATATATATGTGTGTGTGTGTGTGTGCGTGTGTGTGTGTGGTGTGTGTGTGTGTGTGTGTGTGTGTGTGTGTGTGTGTGTGTGCGTGCGTGAGTGCGCGCGTGCGTTTTGTCATCACTATCATCGGCTTCCCACCGCTCGCTTGAAAACTTCAGGCCAACGATCTTTCTCTTACCAGGCACCTGCTCTGTGAAATGGTCTCCCTTCTTCTTTGTGTTACATGAACTCTTTAGAGACTTTTAAAACCTCCCTAAGGACACATCGTTTCCCTCGGACTGATTAACGATATCCATTTATCACTGTGCGCGTGTTTGCTGGTGGTGACGCGCTCGTGTGTCTGTCTGCGTGTGTGAGATTTTCGTGTGTGGTGTGTGTGTGTGTGTGTGTGTGTGTGTGTGTGTGTGTGTGTGTGTGTGTGTGTGTCTGTGTGTGTCTGTGTGTGTGTCTGTGGTGTGTGTGTGTGCGAGTGCGTGCGCGAGCATGTGTGTGTGTGTGTGTGTGTGTGTGTGTGTGTGTGTGTGTGTGTGTGTGTGTGTGTAATTAGTTAGTTAGTTAGTTAGTGTTTATAGGGTCCAGCGGACTACTAAGAGCCAAATCAGGACCTCAGCTATCATATCTGCTGAGTCTCTAGATACAAATACCCACACTAGTATTAACACATCACTTAAAATTTATGAGGACAAAAGCACAATTATCTGTTCAACTCCAACGACACCTGTATACATTATTAAAACACTATATTTTATAAAATAAGTTTACCTCTTTCATAAAAGAAAAAATAAGATCCACTGAAATCTCACGAAAAAGAACTGATAAATCACTGGTGGAAAAGAACTTCTCTCTGATACACATCAAATCAGCACATTCTGTCAAAAAATGATTAACACTGAACAAGCTGTCACACGCAACACACCATGGGGGGTCTTCCCTTCTGAGTATCCAACAGTGCGTTATATAGCTGTGCCCAATATGTAACCGTGACAAAACCGATTCCTCTTTACGGTTACGTACCACCGATGAGAAAGGATTGGTTAAATCTGGGCAAATTTTAAACAATTTATTATGAATTTGATTAGACCATTCACTCTGCCACAGTTCACGACAATACAAACTAGATTTATGACGTAGATCTGAGTGAGGAACAAACTGCATAGGCCTCCTGGAAAGACTTGCACGGAGAGCTTGTTTGGCTGCTTTGTCCACCACTGAGTTACCATAGATTCCCATATGGCTGGGGACCCACAAGAAAACTATATGCTTTCCCGAAGAAACAAGCTGAGTATGAAGATCATGAATATCAGCCAAAACTGGATGTGAAACTTCTCTTGTCGATAAAGCCGACAATGCCGACAATGAATCCGATAAAATAAGGAAATCATTCTGATCTGACCTGGACACCGCACTGTGCAATTGTGTGTGTGTGTGTGTGTGTGTGTGTGTGTGTGTGTGTGTGTGTGTGTGTGTGTGCATGGGTGTGTGGTGTGTGGTGTGCTTTGAATTAGAATGAGTATTTTATCATGTTTTTCTGTAATATGCGCTTTGGGCTCTTGCGAGGTAAAGCGCTCTGTAAATATCCACTTACATTACATTACATTACATTACTATCATCATTATCTTTGGAACCATCGTCATACCCTACCTGTTCAAATAGTAGCCTACTGTTCGCTTTTTACTCATTACCGTTTCTATTCCTTTCCACCAACTATCATCATTACTAACGTCACTTTTACCGTTATTATTATTATCATTATTATTATATTATTATTATTCAGTAGTACTATTAGCTTTCTCTCATGGATTATTTCTGTTCCTTTCCACTGACTATTGTTATTACTAATATTACATCTACCATTGTTATTATCATTATTTTCATCATATCCTTACTATCATCATCATCATTATCATCATCATCAGTATTTACCAATTTCGTTGTTGTTTGTTACCGATGGCGTGCGGTGCATGCGTTTTCCTGTCTGACTCTCTGAAGATATCTGGATGCGTGTACGAGTTTGTTTTTTTGTTGTTGTTTTTTTTTTCTACACACATCCACACCACACGAACATAGACAGCCAGGCAACAAGTTGCGTTTCTACTCCTTTTTTTTGCTGCCCAAACCATCAACAACAAATAAATACACAATGCATAATAATGTTAATCAAGCATAATACTAATGCACGCCACAAGCCAGGCGCACAACAATACTAAAGGCATATAAGGACATAATAACGCAACTTCTTCATACAGGTTAAGCTGAAACCTTCAGCAGTCTTCTCAGACAGTCTATGCACTTTGCTGCGTCTGGCCCTAAACACTTAGTTCTCCAGACGTTAAAAGTCACTCACGAAAGAGTGGTACATGGAGTCCCCTCCTGGGAACTCTCACACACAGGAGCAGCAGCTCGCGGAGTCCTCTACGAAACTCTAGCACAACAGGAGCGGCGGCTCGTAGAGTCCTCCCGAAACTCTAACACAGAACAGGAGCGGCGGCTCGTGAAGTCCTCTCTGGAACTCTAACACAACACAACAGGAGCGGCAGCTCGGGAGTCCTCTCTGGAACTCTGACACAACACAACAGGAGCGGCGGCTCTGGGAGTCCTCTTTGGAACTCTAACACAACACAACAGGAGCGGCGGCTCTGGGAGTCCTCTCTGGAACTCTAACACAACACAACAGGAGCAGCAGCTCTTGGAGTCCTCTCTGGAACTCTAACACAACACAACAGGAGCGGCGGCTCTGGGAGTCCTCTCTAGAATTCTAACGCAACAGAAGCGGCGGCTCTGGGAGTCCTCTCTGGAACTCTAACACAACACAACAGGAGCGGCGGCTCTGGGAGTCCTCTCTGGAACTCTAACACAACACAACAGGAGCCACGGCTCTGGGAGTCCTCACTGGAACTCTAACACAACACAACAGGAGTGGCGGCTCGTAGAGTCCTCTCTGGAACTCTAACACAACAGGAGCGGCGGCTCTGGAGTCCTCTCTGGAACTCTAACACAACACAACAGGAGCGGCGGCTCTGGGAGTCCTCTCTGGAACTCTAACACAACACAACAGGAGCGGCGGTTCAGGGAGTCCTCTCTGTAACTCTGACACAACACAACAGGAGCAGCAGCTCTGGGAGTCCTCTCTGGATCTCTGACTCAACGCAACAGGAGCGGCGGCTTGTAGAGTCCTCTCCGGAACTCTGGCACAATAGGAGCAGCCGAGTCGTCGTCCCAACAAACTCTGAAGCCCTTTGTCGAACAAGTCGTTGTCGATCTCTTGGACGGCCTTTCCACACCCCTCCCACTGGGTAGAGACGATGGCTGGATACGTGCTGTACCCCACACCAGCAGGTGGTACACACACAGGGTCTACCGACTTGACGACGGCCTCAGCAGGGTAGAGACAGGGGCTGGGCTCAGGCTATGCCCCAGACCCAGGTGGCAGTCAGTTCCAGGCCAGACTAGGGGCCTCACCGACACCTGGGGGAACTGATAACTACCTTGATTATCTAGCCTACTTCAACACGTTTATCAGACTTATTTGTAACTTACAGTTACTCTGTATTTCACTAGAACTTGGGGAGAAATACCCATAACGAAACCTACTAAGTTTCAATACAACATTACAATAGAACACTTTTTGTTTTTTATTTGACATCATGATTTCACACACTGGGAGAAAGGATTTCTACATGGAACCCTTTTACAACGTACCAAGAATATAATTATTACATATAAAGAAACGAATTCCGTTTGTCCCATTTTATCAAGATAAGAATGTTTTAATCATATCACATAACAATCCAATGTGACAAATTACAGTCAGAGGAATGATTTGTTCATCCCTTTTTATCAACAGATGAATATTCATTATCATGACTAGAAACATCTAGATACATATCAAAGAACGATTTCCGTACATCCCTGTTTATCTTTCCAGAACAAGAATCAGAATACAATTTCCGCCAATCAATACACAATAATTTCCATAGCTCACTTCCAGAGCTTACTAACCTTTACATCTTTTTGATACATTAGGGGAAAAGATAAACAACACCTTTTTTCAATAATAAGCTTACAGTGAATTAACTAATTATTTTTTCCGATCACCTATCAGTACACATATTCTTTTAGTGTGTTCCGCAAACCTACCCACACCGACCAGTACCTACAGTTCGAAAGCTACCAGCCACTGGAACACAAACTCGGAGTGATACACACCCTCACCCATCGGGCCAACACCATCTGCTCTAGTCAGGATGCCAAAGACCAGGAAATGGAACACCTCAAACTGGTTCTCACTGTCACACTGAGCACAAATGCATACACGCACTCAGCTCAGCATTCACTCCATGCACACGCAGTCTCTCCAAACAACCAGAAGGCGCACTACAATAACTCTTCTTCTCCCCCTCCTCTCCAGGGAATAATTTACTAAACGATAATCACTTTTCCCACATACACAACAGATTTGTTTTCTAATATTTATCTTCTATTCCTCCTCTCCAGTGGAGGTACAATCATTCCACAGATCCACTAGCTGGGACCAAATTTCATCTCATTATACATAGTAAATCACAAGAACTTCTTTTACAGGTTTCTCCTCCTCAATGGAGAAACAATTTATACACTTTTCCCAAAGAAGAATTCAGAGATGGCTTAAAATACAGGAACAGTATCTGCGTTCCGACCCAGGGGGACAATCAAAATCATAGTGGGTCAACATGACAAACGTTTTCAAAATTCTCTCACGACTGTCGCAGTCGTTGTCCTCTTCAACTAGGTTCTCCAACTCTGTAGACAATTAGGTGCTGCCACAGCACTGGAAGCCCAAATACTTGTGGACTGCCACAGTCGCCTATCCCGTTACTGGTGCTGCCACAGCACCAGGAAGGGCTGAAACACGAATGAAGTCCGTGTAAGTAATCTATTTCAAAATCTGAATAATGATACATTCTTTTCCCTTTTTTTACCTTTTCTTAACTCTCTCTCTTTTCTCTCCCCATCTGTCTATACCTCACCTGGTAATGGTAGATTACAGGTGAATATCGTTCTGCAGTTCCAAACAACCTGTCTGGTCAGTGTCCCCAAGCCATCTCCTTCCTATACTTTATTTTTCCTTCCTGCGCTCTTCCTGAGTACATTTCAGTGAGTACTCATCTAACTCTACGCATTACCAGCCCTTGGTTACTTGACCAATGGACAACGTCCATCCATTTTCCTCATCAATTCAACCAATAATCACTCTAGTCTATAGCCACCAGCGACACCGGTCACACTGATCAGGCCACGTAAATTGTTCTTTCTTTTACCTTTCCTCTTCCCTACCTAGGGAAATGCTTTATTTCAAATAAGGGCGTACGCGAGGGAACGTCACATGTCGCCATGTGAGGCTACGTCACATGACACCCCCCATCCCGGGGTGAAAAAAAAATTTTCGCAAGAAAATCTTTTTTTTTTTTAAATACACATACATATCTAGTTAATATACAACTTCAGCCATCAATCATCAATTTTTCATCATACAAGAGTTTCCATCAATGCATAGAACTAACCTTTATGAACATCTTTAAGATCCAAAATCACATTCTAAAATCTAGTTTGAAAAAAAATGCAAAAACAGTTTTTTCCTTTTTTAAGAAACAAATTCATACTCCATCACAAATCACAAGTCACATAGACACGAAGAACATATAATGATACTGATCATTCCAAATGCCAATTATGTTTATATATCCCGAAAATGTAAACACAGTTTTTTTCTTGCCTGTTTACAAAACATTGTCCCAAAATCCTCACAAAATGAGAATTTCCTCATGACTCACTTGATGAGAAAAATTTGCCTGCCGAGTGAAAAGTCTTTCTTCAAGCAAGAATATACAATATAGCAGTCCACTCGAAAGTTAAACACTTTTTTTCATTCTTCACAATGGACCGACGTGAAAAAAAACAACACTCGTAACACATCAAATGAAGTATTCTGCACACATTCACAAAGTAGCATCCTACTATGAGACACCAATGCCAATACATATGCACTTTCGGAAAAAGATCAGTCACAACTACTTATTAATTCAGACTGACAGTAGCACACATAACAATGCCAAAATGTGAATAAAGTCTTTCCACAATGAAAAACAGCAGAATAATAAAGTCTGTCCACAATGAAAACAAACAGCAGAAAGTCTTTCCTTTCTTATGCAGTTACAGCTGCAGGAAGGATACTGTGCACTCACGCACGGGACAGAAAATCTGCCATGCATTCTGAGTTCCAGGTAATGGCTCAATCTCAAACTTGACCTCCTGCAATGACAAAGCCCATCTTAACAGCCTGCTATTTTTGTCTTGGGACGACTGCAAAAACGTCAATGGCCTGTGGTCGGTTTGTAACCGAAAATGTCTTCCAGTAAGGAATCTGGCAAATTTCCCTCAAGCCCAAACAATGGCAAGACACTCCCTCTCAATTTTTGAGTATTTGACTTGTGGGTTAGAGAACTTTTTACTTGCATATTGCACAGGGTGTAACAATCCATTCTTTTCTTGCAAAAGTACAGCTCCCATGCCTTTGGAGCTAGCATCAGTTCTCAAAACAAAATCCTCTGAAAGAGAGGGCAAAAGCAGCACAGGGAATGAATTGAGGGTGTTTTGAACCATTCCAGAGCTTTCTGACACTCATCTGACCAGACAATACTTTTGTTTTTTTGTTCCTTTTGTTAAGTCACTCAAAGAGGCTGTCGAAGGACGCAAAGTGCGGTACATATCTTCTGTAATAGGACAACAATCCAAGGAGTGATCTTATATGTTTCTTTGTAGTGGGTCTCTTCAAAGCCAAGATCTTTTCTACTTTCTTTTCCTCTGGTGTCATTTTCCCAACAGAAATGACATGACCCCAAAACTCAAGAGTCTGGAATCCAGCACGAATTTTGGATGGTCTAGCCGTCAGACCAAAATTCCGGAGTTTGCAAAAAACAGCTCTCAAGTTTCCAGAAGATCATTCCATGATTTGCAGCAAGCAAAATGTCATAAAAAAACTTACTGCTCCACACTCATGAAGTTTTAGTGCGCGCATCATTCTGGCAAAAGAAGCTGGGGCGTTTTGTTTAAACCAAATGGCATTTTCGTCCATTGAAACAGTCCAAAAGGTGTCTGAAAAGCTGTTTTTTTCCTTGTGTGCCTCAGCCATCGGGTTTGCCCATCCCCTTTAGTTAAATCTATTTTGACAAAATATTTTCCTTCTGACGTTGACAAAGAAGTTCCTCAATGTCTGGCATAGGTTCTGCATCAAACACAGTGATTTTGTTTAACTTCCTGTAATCGATGCAAAACCGCACCGAGCCATCAGGTTTATCCATCAATACAACTGGTGAGCTGTATGGTGACGAGGGCGGTTCAATAACTGTCAACCCGAGCATAACTTGAATCTCTCATTTTGACAACCTGTTTTTTCGAAAATGGGAGGGGTATGGTTTGACTCGGACTGGGTTTTCCGTACTCAGCTGAATAGTATGGGGTTCAATTGATGTCACTGTCCCTGGGGTATCATCAGGACATCCTGAAAGTCCTTCAAAATATCTTCCAGTTGTTCGTTCTGAATCAAAGATAAATCATCACACAAAACAACATCATGATAAGTTTCTCCCTTGACAGAAAGAGTGGGCAGAGGTACAGTATCATCTATACTTGTAGATGTTAACAATCCCACATTTGTTGTTCGCACAGTCTTTGCTCTGTCTCTGTATGTGACATCAGGTACAAAATCAGAACCAATAAATTTCTGTAATAGCCACAGCTGTTCCAGACACTGGACATATCCATTCAATTGACTCGTTAATGGCAACATTTCTACGTTCAACATACTTTTTTTAGCATGTTTACATGGAATACCTTTTCAGCATTTGCCATTTGCACTTTGTAGTTCACTCCAGAAAGTTTTCCAATGACATCAAAAGGACCTTTCCACATGACACGAAGTTTGTTGTGTTCATCTGTCATTAGGACAAGTACCTTGTCACCTACACTGAATTTGCTTTCCTGTCAGCAAAGTCCTTTTACGAGTCAGTTTTCCTGTCAGCTGACTGTTGGGCAAGTTCACATGCGTCTTTTATTCGGTTATGCAGCTCATAAATGTATTGGTAAACGTTCTTGTTGTCAGGTATGTCTGTCTTGTTCGTCCATTGTGTGACCAACAGATCCAAAGAACCCTGTGGTGAGTGTCCGAAAAGCAGTTCAAATGGTGAAAACCCCAAAGTTTCGTTCGGCAGTTCCCTGTATGCAAATAGCAATGCAGGTATGAAACGATCTCATTCTTGGGGTTCCTGCCTTGTGACTTTTCTCAGCATGGACTTCAACGTTCCGTTGAATCCTTCAACCATTCCATTGGACTGGGGATGGTATGGCGTGGTTGAAACAGATGAGAGTGAAACAGTCTGTATATTTCCTTCATGAGTTCTGAAATGAACTGTGTCCCGCAATCCGACAAAATTTCCTCAGGAAGTCCTACTCTGGAAAAAATAGAGAGTAGTGCCTCAGCGACAGATACCGTATCAATTTTCTTCAGGGGAATTGCCTCGGGAAATCTTGTCGCTGTATCCACCAAAGTGAGGATATACCGATTCCCTGAGGAAGACGGTGGGAAAAGGCCGACAAGGTCAATGGCCACCTTTCGAAACGGAACCGAAATTAGGGGCATTTTGTGCAAAGGTGCACATGAGACGCGACCTTTTTGAGTTGTTTTCTGGCAAATGTCACAAGAGCGACAGTACTGTGTAACTTTTTTGTGACTCCTGGCCCAAACAATGAATCCAGAACTCTTTTTAACGTTCTTTTGATACCGCAATGGCCTGCGAACAATGCATCATGGGCTGTATGTAATACTGTTTCCCTCAGTGGTTTAGGAACCACAATCTGTTTGTTGTCTTGTCCAGGTACATGCCTGTAAAGGATGTCAGAGTCCAGTATGTACGTCGGCTTGTCCGTTGCTATGTCAGAGACAGTCTGCTTTGCAGTAGAAAGTATAGTCGTCAGTGTCTTGTTGCTTCTCTGCATAGTCTTCAAAATGTCTGGCGTAACTTTTAGTTCATCCAGTTTTGAAACCTTGAGCGGTTTTGTTGGTTTTCCCTGCTCTACAACTTTTGATCTTGTACTGATGAGACAAGGAACGGAAGATCCTCGGCACCCCCATTAACTGTCGCAACACCTTGTAGATTTCCCAAAATCAAATGGCAAACTGGATTCTCAATAACACAGGCGGTAAGCGACCCGGAGTAGTATGGTGTATCGACGGAAATTTTTGCAAGTGGAAAAGTTTCAATTTTTCCACCAAACGATCTGCATCTCTGAACACTGTCAAGATATTGGTCCGTTAGAACAAAAGATTTCCTTACACCAGCTGTGGTGCAACCTGTATCTTGCAAAACAGAACCTTGTAAACCATTAATGGCACAATCCTCCAAAAGAAGACCATCAATGGACTGATCTGGGGCCAAAACAAGACCTTCACATCCAGTGGAAACAAATCCAGTCTTTGTTCCACTTCCTTTGAAAGGACAGTCCCGTTTTAAATGGAATTTGCCCTCACAAAAATGGCAACGCATGGTTTGGTCAGTGGAAAACTGTTTACTGTTAGTCTGTGAACCTCGATCTTGTCCACGAACTGGACCAAAGGGTCTGTGCGGTTGTTGTTCACCATGCCCTCGGAAAGGAAAAGGTCTTTCCGGTGGTGAGTATTGGTACTGACGGAAATCGCCAGAACCGACATGGCCTTGATCGCGGAAAGGTCGTTGTCTGTTGCCAAAGACGTGTAACCATGAGGACCTTCGAATGAAGCGCGATTTCCTCTTCTATAGTTTCCTTGTCCAGAATGTATTTGAAATGCCGCGTGAGACTCGAAAAGGGACGAATCCCCCTTGCAGGCAACCCGTTTATCCAGATGAGCAATACAGTACTGATCCGCCATCTGACACATTTCGTCAACGTTATCGAACTGTCATTCTTTAAGAAAAGTGGCAAAATCTTTGCTGACGCTCTGAAAAAGTTGCTATCGAAGTAGCAAATCTCGCAGTGATTCGAAAGTCTTATTCGTCTTTGTTAATTCTATCCATCTGTCCAAACAGTGACTCATTCTTATTAAAAAAGACGGAAATGATTCTCCCTTGTCAGGACGAACTGATCGGAAACGCTCACGAAAACGGTCAGCTGAACACTGAAACTTCTTTGAGTTCTTCTTTTAATTGGTCCCAAGTCAACCCTTCTTTTGCCGCGAGTGTGTGGTATAATGCCAAAGCGCTTCCCTTAAACAGTGACGCGATAAACAATGTCCATTTCTCCTGCGGCCAACCACAAGATGTAGCGTGGTTCTCGAATCGAAAAGGAAAACTGTCAATGTCGTCGGTTTTTTCTTCGAACGGCGGCAACTTCGGAATGTATGTTGACTTTGGATGAAATGTACTTGCGAAACCGACAGTGGAGGCGGTGGAGGTTCTCTCGATGCCTGTAATTTTTTAATTTCCGCATCAGTCACTAATTCAAGTTGTCTCAGTTTAAATTGTCGTTCCTTATCCTTATCCTCTGACTCTAGTTTTCTTTGATTTTGTTCCATCTCTTTCTGTAGTTTTTTCTCTTCAAACTCTAATCTTTTTAGATTTAGATTTTCTTGTCGTTCTGTATCTTTTTCTTCAAGTTGTTTCTGTTTTTCCTCTCTCTCTCTCTCTCTCTCTCTCTCTCTCTCTCTCTCTCTCTCTCTCTCTCTCTCTCTCTCTCTCCCCAGTGCCATGACCCCTGCTAAATCAGAGCAGGAAGAGGTTGGGGCTATCAGTCCTGGGGAAGGGGACAAAACAAATTCTAATGCTCTAGGGGAAGGACAGCGACTCCTCAACGCCCTGCCCCCTTGTTGCCAGGTACGAGCAAGAGGAGGTCGAGGCTGTTGGTCCTGAGGGGGGAAAGGGTCAAAAGGAAATCCTACCAAAAATAAAACCTTAACAGAGTAGAGCAACCAAAAGAAATCTCAAACACCCGAAAACACACATACAAAAACAAATGAAAAATAAAAACTGCAAACAATAACCACAACAATCAATAATACTTTCTTTCCTTTGCACAAATCAGAAATCTTGATTTTTTCCTTGGAGGGGGTATTTAAAAAACCCTAGTCCTATGTCGGGGTCACCACTGTCACACTGAGCACAAATGCATACACACACTCAGCTCAGCATTCACTCCGTGCACACGCAGTCTCTCCAAACAACCAGAAGGCGCACTACAATAACTCTTCTTCTCCCCCTCCTCTCCAGGGAATAATTTACTAAACAATAATCACTTTTCCCACATACACAACAGATTTGTTTTCTAATATTTATCTTCTATTCCTCCTCTCCAGTGGAGGTACAATCATTCCACAGATCCACTAGCTGGGACCAAATTTCATCTCATTATACATAGTAAATCACAAGAACTTCTTTTACAGGTTTCTCCTCCTCAATGGAGAAACAATTTATACACTTTTCAAAGAAGAATTAGAGATGGCTTAAAATACAGGAACAGTATCTATGTTCCGACCCAGGGGACAATCACAAATCATAGTGGGTCAACATGACAAACGTTTTCAAAATTCTCTCACGACTGTCGCAGTCGTTGTCCTCTTCAACTAGGTTCTCCAACTCTGGAGACAATTAGGTGCTGCCACAGCACTGGAACCCAAATACTTGTGTGACTGCCACAGTCGCCTATCCCGTTACTGGTGCTGCCACAGCACCAGGAAGGGCTGAAACACGAATGAAGTCCGTGTAAGTAATCTATTTCAAAATCTGAATAATGATAAATTCTTTTCCCTTTTTCACCTTTTCTTAACTCTCTCTCTTTTCTCTCCCCATCTGTCTATACCTCACCTGGTAATGGTAGATTACAGGTGAATATCGTTCTGCGGCTCCAATCAACCTGTCTGGTCAGTGTCCCCAAGCCATCTCCTTCCTATACCTTATTTTTCCTTCCTGCGCTCTTCCTGAGTACATATTCAGTGAGTACTCATCTAACTCTACGCATTACCAGCCCTTGGTTACTTGACCAATGGACAACGTCCGTCCATTTTCCTCATCAATTCAACCAATAAATCACCCTACGTCTATAGCCACCAGTGACACCGATCAAACTGGTCAGGCCACGTAAATTGGTTTTTCTTTTACCTTTCCTCTTCCCTACCCAGGGAAATGCTTTATTTCAAATAAGGGCGTACGCGAGGGAACGTCACATGTCGCCATGTGAGGCTTCGTCACGTGACACTCACCATCTCAGGCTATGAGAAGTGGGCATGGAACATCCCAGCTAGCAAGAAGATCACACCGCATCCTACCACCAAACAAGACCAAACCAGGCATAAAGGACATGTCACCATCCCCTATGTCCGCGGTGTGACTGAAGCCTTGAGCAGGAAGATCAGGAAAACTGGCGTCTCCGTACATCCCAAACCTATCAACACCATCCACAGCCAGCTGGTCACCCCCAAGGACAAAACTGACAAACTGGACAAGTCTGGAGTGATCTACCAAATAGACTGTCATGACTGTGAAGAGAACTATGTCAGGGAAACTGAGAGAAACCTTCGAAAATGCTTGACCGAACTCAAAAGGGAATCATCACCAGTAGGCGCCCACCTACACGCCCAGCAACATCAGTTCGATTATGACAACATCAGCGTTCTCGACCGTGACAATAGATGGTTTCAGCGTGGGGTGAAGGACGCTATACATATTGCTGCCAACAACCCCACACTCAACTGGGACTGGGGCAGACACACCTTGCCATCCGTGTACAACACCCTCATTGTTCAGTCACATGACCAGGGTTCGACCCGTTCGACTCCAGTTCACCCAGTAGCAACACCACCGCTGAAGAAGACGGACGGAGGTCTGTCGAAAGCTACAAGTCAGTGCTATTCCTAGCTGAGTGACCTGTTTAAATCCGGTAGTCGTTACATTCTTTCTTCTTTCTACTCACATTTACTAAATACTTATTTCCTCCTGTCACCTATGTTTCATCAAATCAAAAGATGCATCAAGGAAACTATCAATTTTTTTAGCCTTTACTAGGCACTGTAGAAGTTATAATCCTGTAAAAAAAAGGAAACGACTTCATTAATACGAATCGAAATTTCAATTCGATTTTGAGTAAATACCTGACTGCCACAAGAACTCACCCCCAGTCTCTCTTCGGCTAACTGCGGTTGCCTCTCTGCCAGGAACTCTGTAGAGACTGAAGGTCTGTTCCTACTCACCCAGCTTATACAAAGCGCAGGTGAGTAGCAATCAGGTAAACGGGCCAACCGGTTTTCCAGGTTAACATGTTCCGTTCAATGTAGCTCTAAGATTTGTGACCGAACGAAATATGGTCCATCACATTGTTGCTGTTGCCACCATTATGATCAATACCATCATACTTAGAATTACTATTGTCCTATTATTACAAACCCTATCAGCAGCAGCAGTACTAGTAGTAGCAGTAGTATAGACATGTCTCTCTCTCTCTCTGTCTCTCTCTCTCCCTCTCTCTCTCTCTCTCTCTGTGCGCGCGTGTGCGTGTGTGTGTGTGTGTGTGTGTGTGTGTGTGTGTGTGTGTGTGTGGTGGAGAGAGAGAGAGAGAGAGAGAGAGAGAGAGTTGGGTGTGCGTGAGCATGTATATAGACATAAGTGCATATATCAGAACTCCAAATGACATGAATTATGAACTAGGAAGATACCAAATTTATATAAACTTGTATGTAAAGTGCATTGAGTATTAGCTGAATGGATGAACATAGGATACCTTTTAAAGCGTACAGAGCGTTGTTGTTTTTAGACGATAATGGTGAGAAGACTTGGGCTTCCAGGGTATGAAAGTTTTTTTTAAAATTCTTATGGGTTTGGATTTGTTTGGGATAATCAAGGTGTTCAAAATGTATCTGGGATTTAAAAAATGTTTTAAAAAGAGGCTTATTGACTATAGATAGCAGAATTAACATGATTATGTCCATTAGAGGGATGGATCCATACATTACAGGCATTTTAAAACTACTAATGAGTTAAAACCATATAATGATGTAAAAATGAATCTGTGAATTATGAGCACATTGGCTGAATTTAGATTTGGTGTTTCTGACATTGCTTGCCATCATTCGTTTCCAGATATTCCAGCCCTGCCAATGATGAATTGATATGCCATTTGCACAGCTTAGCAAGGGAAGATGAAGTTCATTTTTTGTTGTGTTGTGTCCTGCACGACTTGATCTCAGAACCAAACTTATCCAGCCAAAGTATTTTACCGAATCATGCCATTTCAAGGCAGTATTACTGTTATCAGCAAGAAAAGAAAGCATCCTCTAGTCTGGCGGTATATCTTTATGAATCACAGGGAATACTGCGTACTGCTGCTTCATACCCCATTTAATTATGTACTCTCGTTATTGTCGTGAGTTTCTTCACATTTTTTTTTCTACGTGTACCGTAACGTATTTAATCTGGTATGTATGCCATCATGAATCGGTTAACAAAGCTAAGAGGATGGGTGGGCTTTAATTTAACACGTCAGAAGCCAGAAAACAAACTGATACAGGAGATTGTCATTAGACAGGCATGGGTGGAAGTGAGGAAAAAATTCCTTCATTGTCACTTCTGATCGGCAAGAGCGAGAGATTCCAGCTACAAAGTTCACCATTAGTAATGTCCCTCTCTTTTCTCCGATGATGATATTTTACATTCCATCAAACGTCTGAACACCAATGTGCAGTCCAAACTTATCGCAGAGAGAGACAGGGACACTAACAGAAAATAAACAAGGTGGGATATAGGTTGAAGATCCATGTATATTAATATTCCACATGTTTCCCTCCCAACATTCTCAGAAATAGGACCATTTAGGGTATCGCTATACAATTACCTACACCAGAAGTCTGCCAGGAGAGAAACAGACTCCCAGTACAGCAGATGCCTAAGTAAGGGGCACTGGTCCATAGGCTGTGACAGACCAGTGAAATGTGGCCAGTGCTACAAAGATGGCCACAAGGCAGGAGATTCTCTGTGCAAAATGACTCCTGTGGTTCACTGGGAGAGCATTGGCTGCCAAGGAATGACTCCTATTCGTTACAGGGCGAGTAACAGTCCTGTCGCTGACAAAGTTGGAATGACTTCCAATCGTGACAGGGCCAGTGAAAGTCCCAAGGGTAAAAACCCCTCAACTGATTCAACTAGGACTTCCAACCGTACCCATCACAGTCAGTCACCACTCACTCGCAAGTCCACTTCTCCCGGCTCATCATCCACACTGTGGCAGCCCTGTAAAAAGACAGGTGAAAAATAATGTTGAAAAACGTCAAAAGTCACAGCGCACTTTCCTACAGACGTATCATGTTCAACTTTTGAAAAACATCCTCTTCTGCCGCACCACAACATGTGGACAATCAATGCTGTCAACAGATTTTAGGTGGAGAATCTGGATCTGACGATGATGAGGTTTACAGTGATGTAACGACCATCTGAAATTTGTGGCGTGGCTTCCCTTTCTCAAAGCTGGTTACAGGCTGTGCAAAGGCTTATGGACAGTGATTTATTCTCTTGTTCACATTTATGTATTTGTTTGTGTGCTTCTTTTTTTTTTTCTTTCCTCACAAGTATCTAGTATTTTCTTTAGACATCTGACATAATGGACACATCAGATCAGAATCATCATAGGATTTATACCTAAAACGATGTACATTCAAATAAGATATAAGCAGTCTAAACCTAGTCATTATGCATTTCAGTTTTCGGTCCATATTTACTTGCAAATAGTGCTGTACATCATGGGTATTACAAAAAGTTCTATACAAATCAAATCTTTCACTAGTGTAAATGTGAATATTCCAGTTTTGCCATTTACAGTCAATCAAATGCTGACAAAATGCTGCTGTAAAGTTATTTTCATTTCTCACTCCTTGATGTAATTAATATCCCCATCACTGGCCATTTAAAAAAACAACAACTCTTATTTCATACCAGCGTATGTGAAACGAAAATATCTCTGGAACTAAACAACCAATTCTAATGCTATTTTTTTGTAAAATGGAGGAGACACACAGTGTTTTTATTATATAATAACAAGGTAGTAATAGTTAGTCAACAACAATTTCAAATGTTTAGTAATTTCAAGTGTAAACAAAATGCATAAAAATGAATGTTATCTTTCTTCTCAACGTAGAAAAGGAGAAAGCATACCAACAAACTCTCAACAAGGGAGGAAAAATACTCCACTCACAAATGAAGACCAGAAAGTATGGTATATCCAACAGAAGAATGGAAGAAACAGCCCACAATCCAACTACTCCAATAGCAGGGAAACACACACACACACACACACACACACACACACACACACACACACACACACACACACACACACATTCTTATGCCTAACTGATACACATGGAAGAAAGAAAAAGGGAACACACGCACGCATGCACCACGCATGCACACACACACACACACACACACACACACACACACACACACACACACACACACACACACACACACACATCCTTTCACTCTCACTGCTGAAAGCAATATTTTTTTTATGAAAATGATGTCATTCACCGCCTGTTGGGCTCTGGAATCTGGGGAGCCATTCAAGCTGATCATAATTCCCACTCAAACAAATCTCTGCTGTTCACCGAACACACCACGCACGCACACACACACACACACACACACACACACACACACACACACACACACACACACACACACACACACACACATCCCTTTCACTCTCACTGCTGAAAGCAATATTTTTTTTATGAAAATGATGTCATTCACCGCCTGTTGGTCTCTGGAATCTGGGGAGCCATTCAAGCTGATCATAATTCCCACTCAAACAAATCTCTGCTGTTCACCGAACACACGCATGCACGCACACGACCGCCGCACACACACACACACACACACACACACACACACACACACACACACACACACACACACACACATCCTTTTCACTCTCACTGCTGAAAGCAATATTTTTTTTATGAAAATGATGTCATTCACCGCCTGTTGGTCTCTGGAATCTGGGGAGCCATTCAAGCTGATCATAATTCCCACTCAAACAAATCTCTGCTGTTCACCTCTGACACATGTTAGTCGGCCACGCCCCCTTCATCCTCGACCTGCAAGCCAGCTGTGTTTGAAGTTCATTGCCTTTTAATAGTCTTAGCTATTCGTCTTGCTTGCCTCCTCACATACACTTTCCACTGTCAGTCACTGCTGGTTGGCTCAACGCCAAAACACTGGGCACATGCGCTGAACCTGAGTCTGCTGATCTCTCGTTTCCCACCACTTGGCATGCGTCCTAGGCCTCACTTTCCAGTAATTCGGTCAAGCTCTCACTATCCCATAATGTTTCCTGGTCACTATCTGGGTCTTCTTCATCTGAGTCAGCATCAACTGACCATCTATTCAACTGACCATCTATTCAATATTTCCAGCATCTGATCTGTGGTAAATGTAGGGCGAGGTGGAGTACGTGAAGTGCTTGGTTATGACGTCATAGTGAATGGAAAAACAATAGAAATAAAATTGATCAAAACACTTAACTTAACAGTGCTCTGACAAAGCAAATGGCCGTGATCACAGGTCAGGTCATCCCCCAACTATGACGTTTATTGCTGGCTTTCTATCTCATGGACTTCAGGAGGGATTTAGGTAACCCTAGTTGGTTGCATTTCGGAGACGTCGGCGGTGAGCCACGTGGTCGCAGAAATGCGACGTTGGCGGCGTAAGGGTTTTAACCACAAATCACTTAAACCATTGCTATACAGAGAAACGTACACATTTAATACCCAGTTCTTTCTCCTACAATCTAAATCATACATTTTGTATGCTATATAAGGTAACCTATGTTGATACATATGTAATAGCTCCATCCAATATTGAATGCAGTTAACTGCAGAGTTCACATACGCTGGAAATCTGTTTCATTCACCATATACTACATCATTGAGAGTGCGCAGATTTACACCTGAATACTTTTTAAGAGCAAACAAATGAACTGATTTACAATGAACAGCGGCTTGGTGTAACCCCCATATTTCTGATCCGTATAGCAGCACTGGCTTAACACGCACATCAAAAAGTTTTATAAACAGTTCAAAGGAATTGTTTTTTTAGAGCATATAACTTCTGAACCATACATGGCAATGCATTTTTCGCTCGACTGGCAAGATCCTTACAAGCAGCAGTGAAACTCAGATGAGTGGAGATAAATATTCCACAATTCTGGTAAGCATTAAGTACCAGCATTACCACGTCATCATATAGCCATCTTTCTCTCATACTTAAATAACCTCCCTTCCGAAATACAATTATGTTACTTTCATTCATATTAACCTTTAAATGGAGTGAGGATGAGGAGACAATGCAAATTGTCTAGCTGTGTCTGCAGCCCCACAACTGTCTCTGACAATAGAAGAACATCGTCAGCGCCTTGTTTTCCATTATTAATCACGTGTAGTGCTAACTCTTTAATAAAAACAGAAAATGGCACAGAGTTCCATGTGTCTGCCTGTTTTGCTCCTGCTGTGCATCTAATGTAATCCGAAAGTTTAGAGCCAAATCTCTACGTTTTACATTTTCATATATAACTTTCATACACTTGAACAACTTACCATTGATGCCATCTTTTAACAGTTTAGACCATAGCAGATTTCTATTAATCAAATCAAATGCTTTTTCAAAGTCTATAAACACTACATAAAGTTTGCGGTTATATGAAATCTGTGTTTGTACGAGTACTAACAACGTAAATATGTGGTCAACTGCCGAATATCCTTTTCTAAAACCTGCTTGATACTCACCTGTAATATTGTTCTCATCAATCCATCCTTGTAATCTGTTATTAATAATAGAACTATGTCCTCATCAATCCATCCTTGTAATCTGTTATTAATAATAGAACTATAAAGTTTGCAGTTTATGTCAGTCAGAGATATACCTCTATTAATTATTGGGATTATTAACATCGCCTTCAGAAAAAAGGTAGAATAATGGATTCTGACCAATTTACCGGAAACATCCCTTTGTTAAAAATTATATTTAATAATTTTGCACAAAAAAAATACTACTTGATTATGTGAATGCTTCAGTAACTCGCTAACAATGCCATCTGGACCAGCTGCTTTGAGAATTTTCAGTTTTCTTTAAGGCCAGCAATATTTCGTCTTTAGAAATGGAATGATTCAAATAACCATTACTGTCAATTTCATCCGGGTCTTCATGATTAGTAGAAGGATTTACATCCATTTCTAATGTAGACTTAAAGTGCTGGAACCACTTGTCAACTGTGATATCGTTTCTTGGCTGTTTTTTTTTAAAGGATGCTATATGGACAGTGTCCTAGAATTCCCTCTGGTTCTTTACTGACATCAGAAGTTTATTCAACAGTGTTTTGCTAAACTGTTTCCTCTTCCTTATCAGTAAATGTTCATATGCACGCCAAGCGACGGTATACTTTTGTCAATCATCCTTATTCAGTGTCCTACAACTAACTCTAAGAAGCCTTTTTACTTTTCTCTTAGTGATTTCACACTCCTGGTGAAACCAGCCACAACGTACCTTTTCTTTATTGTCAGTGACATACTTCTTCATACAATCCGCAGTCTTTTATACATTCATTACACACAATTAATGCTTCATTGATATTGACATCATTTAAAACATAGCATTGTTCAGCTTACTTATCATGTCGTTTTTACAAAGCGAGTCATAAAAAATCTGCGTATTCACTTTTACAAACGATTTTATCTGTCATTTTCTTATGACTTTCCTATAGAGTGGACAATGAGCTCAGGAAACAACAAGCAGGCTTCCGCCCGAAACGATCCTGTGTGGAACAGATATTCACACTGAGACAGATCATCGAGAAATGTGGAGAGCACCAAGTAAATCTGGCCATCAGTTTCATTGACTTCACCAAAGCATTTGACAGTGTCCGCAGACCATCATTGTGGAAAATCATGAAAATCTACGGCATCCCAGAGGAAGCTGTGTCAGCCATAGAGCAGATTTATGTAAACTCCAAGTGCAGAGTCAGGACGGAAGATGGCTACAGTGACTGGTTTAAAGTTGTCACCAGGGTAAGGCAAGATTGTATCCTCTCCCCTCTCCTCTTTGCACTTGCTATTGACTGGGCTTTGAAACACGCAACCCAAGGAAAGGGAATCAAGTGGACAGAAGGAAACAGCCTCTCAGATCTGGATTTTGCCGATGACATTGCCGCTCTTGCAAGCACCACTCAAGATCTGCAGGTGCTTGTAAACAATATCAGCGAGTATGCAGGCAAAACTGGCCTTATTATCAGTGCCAAAAAGACTAAAAACATGCTTACCGGTAAATAATAAGGGCCAACAGACGTTTTTATTGACCAAAAGCAAACGGAAGAAGTAGAGAACTTCACATACCTAGGCAGCTCCACCAACAACGCCAATGACCTCGACCACGAACTGAAGTGTCGTATTCGAACTTTAGATAAGGTAAAGATTAATTTTTCAACTCTAAATCTAAGAGAGGACACATTTTTCTTTTTAATTTTGGAAGTGATTTATCACAAGCCTGTATCAGAAATTTTATTACTTTGAATTTTCATTGATTTGGTAGCAGTGCAGTGTCTCCTCTGGTCTGATGCCTCATAGCAGCTTGACAATGACTGCTTCCTGTAGATCCCCGGTGCCCAGGCTATGGAGGGACAATCCTGACTGTGGCTGTGGTTTGAGAGCTGGAATGAGCGGCTTGGGTGCAAGGCCACTGGAGTGGCATGGAAGACCCAACAGACAAACCGTCTGTATTTTTATCTGTCTGTGTTTATTTATAGTCTTACGTACCTCACTGACATTAGAGCTGTAAAACGCTAATGCCAATAAAGTGCGTCAGTATTACTTTCTTTTTTCCTCCCCCCTCTCGCTCTCTGTGATCTCTCTCTCTCTCTCTCTCTCTCTCTCTCTCTCTCTCCTCTCTCTCTCTCTCTCTCTCTCTGTGTGTGTGTGTGTGTGTGTGTGTGTGTGTGTGTGTGTGTGTGTGTGTGTGTGTGTGTAACAAATGGATTGGTGTAGGAGAGGATTAGGGCAGGTGTAGAAGGGGAGGTGTAGCACACACATTTGTAAGTGTGTGTCTGTTGATGCGTTCACTGTTGCTGCAGCCTTGTTGCTGACAAGCAAAATAAATATTAACTGGGCTGGTACATTCATTTGTTCAACATGTAGTCTGATACGACACTGTTATGATTGTGCAACAGGCTTTGGAGAAAGCCATGAGGCCATACTCTTGAGATTAGATAAAAGAAACGAAAAGTCTGATGAGTCATTGACTGTATGCCTTTTGGGATGGGTTTGCGGAGTGAGTGTGTATAAGCACGTATGTGTTTGAAGGTGATGGTGTCTTGTTACATAGAATCTCTGTCTTCCGCTTCCAAAAGCTTTGATATGCAATCATATTCATGCATCTCTAGGCAACACAAATGAATGTCATAGGTCACAGGTCATGAACGAGAACTTTCCGGTGTGCTTGACTGTGAGCTATCCTTTCTGCCTGTGTTCAGATAGTTCTCTTCTCCTTTCACTACCTCAGTGTCTCATGTCTACTTGTTTCCTGGTCTTCATTTCTTCTCTTTCCCCTGTGAACTACAGGTCAGAACCGCTCCCTCTCTCTTCCCTTTAGAAACAGGTTATCATCATACACCCCCTGTGTTCATAACGTTTAAGTTTGTATGTTTTATCGTGCATTTTAATTTGCGCAATGGCCTGTACTAATTAATATTCTTGGCTGTGAGTTCTTTCTCTCCTCTCTCTCTTGAGGTACTTGAGTCCTATTCACTTTTCAATAGATATGATTTAGGGAAAATTATTTGAAGTCTAACAAATATCAGTTTCCGTAGATGAGCTTTAGAAAACAAAACATTACATTTTTTTTCAGACGATCTATTATGAAGCTTGTTTATCAAAAATCAGTTCAGGACAAGCTTCCAACCACTTTAAAATTTCCGACTCTTTGGATTTTCTCTGCTTTTCAACCCATGTGTTAAATGTATACATGAAGGGATTGATGGCAGAATTTAAAGGCAATATAAATATTGCTAGGGCCACATTCACTTCTCCAGGGACTGCAACACCAGACAATGCCAACATTCCACACAAGCCAACAGGAAACCAGCACAGAAAGTCGGTTAGTGCAATAGTGATCAATCGCCGAGCTACCGTCATATCCCGTGACACGTTTGTAGAGCTGACTTTGAAAGAGTTGTTTTCTACTGACCAGTAGATTGATGCCTGACCCATGGAGATGAACAAAAACAAAACAAAATTGAGGGCAATCATCACACCGAAAGAATACACTTTTCCTTTGAAATCTTGCCTTGTTACTGGCAGTGGAATACAAATACCTGTCTGGCTGTAGAACTCCCAGTGTGATGTCACTGGAAACAAAGGCAAGGAGGGAAGGAGCCAGCCAACCAGCCACGTCAACACACAGACCATAGCTGCAGACGTTCGCCCAAATCGCAAGGTGCTGAACGGAAAGCAGATAACAACAAAACGATCTAAAGTGATCAAGCAGATGATCAGGGCTGACACTTCAGAAGACAACAGACACAGAAAACCAGCCACCTTACAGGTCACACTGTTTTTCCACATATCGTCATAATGGAGATATTTGTCACGGAATTGTTCATCAGCCATTCCTATAACAGCCATGTAAGCACCCATCAGAAAGTCAGCCATGGTCAGGTTTGTAACAAACACAGTGAAGCCACTGGATGAAGCCATCCTCTTTACAAACACACGTGCACAGAAACAGAAGAGGTTACCAGACAGTGCCAGACAGGCCATCAGCCACAGAAATCCACGGTATGTCCATGACTGCAATAAGTCCTCACAGGATGAGATTTCGTTTTTAGGGGCATAACAAAATGAAGCATCGAATTTGCTGGGTAGCATTCTGTTACAACATAGCTTATAGTTTTGTGCTGAAATGACACGGAGATGGAAAAGACCTTTAAATACGTCTGCTGGAAACGTTTTCAAAGGACTACCATCCATGTATAAATCAGTCAGTTGAGGAAAGTACTGAAAACCATTGGGGCTTATTGTATATATAGAAGTAAAAGTCAAATTGAGTTCTTGTAAACGTGGAAACATTGCTAACACTTTGGTATTGAATACTGTCAGTGTTGTGTGTGACAGATCTATCGATGTGAGTGTTGTTCTTTTGAAAACAGTGGAAGGATCAGCATAGAGTGACGCAATGGGATTGTCAGACAGGGACAATGACTGTATGTTTTCTAAGCCAACAAAACAACTCATGTTAACAAACTGCAGCATGTTCCTAGTCAGGTCCAGGTACCTCAAATTTAGCAGTTTCATTTCAGGCAGGACTTTTAGAGAACACCCTACAAGAACCAGATGAATGAGATAGAAACAACTGCTCACATCCGACGGTGTCATGGCCGAACTGGCAGCATCCAAAAATCGGATCTGAGGGAAGAATGTAGCATTGAAAGGCTGTAGACATATGAAAGTGTACACATGACAGAGGCAATGAACAGGGCATTCAACATCACACCATAATTCATCGTCATGCTTCGGACATTGAGCCCAGCCATCACAGACGTGGTCCCTGTGTACACATATAGGAGAAAACCTGCATCGGAGAAGCCCCAAACAGGTCACCTCCTCGCATCCCACTTCGTCCTGATGATCTATGCAGTCATACATCCCGTTGCATCGTGTGTAAATTGGGAGACAGTCGTTGAAATGACCAGGACAACGATAGTGACTGTCAGGACATGAGTCATTGGAAGTCATTTGTACTGCGGTGAAGTGCAATATGTGATCGAATTCGATGATGGCGGGATACGTAACTCGTGACTTATTCCGTCCTTTTTCTGTCCAGACTATTCGATAACATTTCATTTCATCTGATTTGTCCATACAATGTGGCATTTCATCACACATGTTGTCGTATAAGACACACTGGCCATTTTCGCATGTAAAACATGTTTTGCTACAAAGAGGACGCTTACAGAAGGACTCATCTCCGGAATCGAGACAATCATGTGTGAAGTCACATAAGAGGCTGTATGACAGTTGTGGTGAATTCATCACCGCACATAAATGAAGACAGTAGAGAGACATGGTCATTTGTGGAATTGAACATATTTACATCTGTAACATTTTGACGATACAGTTTATCTGGGTTTGAACCACATGATAAATATTTATGTATCATGTTAGCCTGATCAGATACTGTAACAGAGCACTGTCTCCTTGACAGTGAGAACTCCGCGGTTATTGAGAAGAACTCATCAGGGAAATCAGAGTTAGGTGCAGTCTTGTTCGTTTTGATTTCACAAATTGTCCCATGCCGTGAGTAAGAAACGCGAAACAAAAGTTCCATTTCAGGTAGATCAAGGAAGCCTGGGACTTTGCCACTTGCATAAGGCCTATACAGATGAAAATGATGATGAAAGATAGTTCTGTCTTCACTGTGGACACTTTTTGTATACATACTAGGCATTGTCTTATCATTATAATACAAACCCACACAGAAATACGGAGTGTTCCAGTACCTCTTTGATTTGTTAGTCAGGACGCCATATGGCTCATTCAGACATGTAGGAATGTTCGGAATGCCCTGAAACAATCTGCAATGTTCCCTGTAGTGCTTTTTATCTCCTTCAAATTCATTTACGTCCCAAACAACTTTGTAACAATGATCACACAATGCGACCAGACCTTGGCAATTCTCACTGCTGAAGGGGCAATGTTCTGTTTCATCTTGTCCGTCATCACACTCTGTCTTCAGGTTACAAGTCACATGGTGCTGAAAGCTGTAATACAGCTCCACTGAGCAGTTCAACAATCTGGTCGACAGAGTTTGTGGTCCTTTACTCTTGAGAAAGAAAGAAAAGAAAAACTGAAAACGTGGATACTTACTTATGTATTCATCATGTTCTCTGGACACTCGCAAAACAAATTGTGAGTCAATGATATGGAACATTTTGTAAGAATTAGACTCGATGTCCAACGAATTCCAGACCTCGATTGTTTGCTTTCTTTGCTTCAAAGAACCAGCAGAATTATCGTTCAGTTTGGGATGCTGAAGCAGAGTGATGTGTGTTGGGCCTTCTTCAAGCTGTTTGAAACTGACCATCATTTCATGACTGGATATTACAGGTATGTTCTTCCACCACAGACCCGTATCATTCCCAGTTGTATTGTTCGTTGTAATGAACCCAGCTAACTGTGACGTCATGACAAGAACCAGTGGTCCAGGTGCTTCAAGTATGTAATATGTTTTAAATTATACAGATAGGTTAAATGCGATAGGCTTTAAGTTAACTACCAATCCTGTAAGCAGCCAACAGAACAAAAAGTTCAGTAATTACATGTTTGTGAAACTAATGTGGCATCCAAGGGTATTACAAAATGTGATCAGAAATGAATGTTCATATATAATATAAAGAAGCCAAATTCTTAAGGTCAAGAATCGGAATGTCCATGTGGACGTCTGACAATGCAGAGGCCTACATATTTAAGGCAACATTGCTCATTGTGACATGAAAGATAAATGACTTAAAGAGTTGAGTACGACTATCAGATAACAAGTTAAAGAAGAAGAGTTTGATTGGGTCAGACGTAGATGGAATTAATCATGCAATGATGGAATCCAACGTAAGTTAACAGAGAGGTAACAAATCTTAGGCAGGAAGCACAAACTAGGAGAATGTACAAAATAATTTGATTGACCATCAAAAAAAATTTTTTTTTTTTATAAACACGGACAAAATAAACAAAAATACAATAATTTACGTATAGTGTTAATATCAGTCCGAAAAAGTCTTGGGAGAGCTGGACAGCATAAGGTCTTCAAAGAAGACACCTTCGTGTGTGGGTCCTTTACTCAATCCAAGTGCATCCAGGTCATGAGTCCTGGATTACCTTCTGCTATTACTTTTTTCACTGCAAGGATTCGAACCTGCACCTTCACGATGGTCGGACACCTCAAGGCCACGTGGCGTAGTGACGGATGTCTTTTCTTTTTTTCTTTTTTTTCTTTTTGTTGTCCCATTTCCTCTGCCACCTCAGTGTTATTGCACCCATGCCGCTCATTCCTCGCCCCCGTCCACAGCCACAGCTGGTCCAGCCTGCCACACCCCAGCGCCGGCAATCCACTGGAGCAGTCAATGTCAAGTCACCAAGAGGCAACCCACCGGAGAAGACACTGCACTGCTGCTGAGCCACTTCGGTGGTGTTCAGTGGCGCCTGTTCTGATCCAACATACGTAGGACACCACCTACTAAGCCCCCTACTGACAACAATAATTGCTTAGTCGCGGGGCAGGCATGAGTGAGCTCTCCCTCCAGAAGGCGCCACTATGTCCGTTCAACGACATCCCTCATGAATTTGCTGATACCGGTGACCCCACCGAAGTGACTCGGCAGCAGCGCAGTGTCTCCTCTGGTGGGTTGCCTCTTGACGACTTGACATTGACTGCTCCCTGTGGATTGCCGGTGCCTGGGCTGCGGTGGGACTGACCGGGCTGTGGCTGTGGATGGGGTGTCGGAATGAGCGGCGTGGGTGCAATGCCACTGAGGTGGCACATAAGACGGGACAGCAACAAAAAAAAAGGGGGATGAACAGAAATCATTCCTTGAAATGTAATTTGACGCATAGGCCGATTATGTGATATGATAAAAACATTGTTTTCTTGGTAAAATGGGACAAACAGAATTCATTCCTTTATAATTATGTAATAATTGTATTCTTGGATCTTTGAAAAAGAGATTCCATGTCCATGTGGAAACCCTTTCTCTCAATGTGTAAAATCATGGCGTCTGTCAAACAAAGAAAATGTTCTGTTGTAATGCCGCATTGAAACTTTGTAGATTTTGTTATGGGTATTTTTCCCCAAGTTCCAGTGAATTGTGGAAGGCATTTAATATGTAATTACTATGTTCCTTCTCTCTCTCTCTCTCTCTCTCTCTCTCTCTCTCTCTCTCTCTCTCTCTCTCTGATGCATGCAAAAAACGACACTTCGCGTAGAGACTGTATGTCTGTGAACGCAAACTTCTCTCCGCCATTGTCCTGCTATAAATCAAATGACACAAATTACGTATGTCAGTCTCAGATGATTTAAGACCTTGCAATAAACGTAGACAGAAATAACGAATTCACGGTCGTGGATATCCAGGTGCGCGTGGAAGTAACTACTTTTTTTTTTTTACTTTCTGAATTGTTTACCTAGGACAAAAAGGAAGGGTAATAGCGTGTATGTGTGTTTGTTCTCGTCGGTTTAATGTCCTTCCACTACAGTGATTCAGACAGTTTTATGTGTGGGTGAATGAAGTATGTAAGTGATTGAGTGCATTAATATGTTAATGATAGAATATGACCCCCCCCCCCCCTTATCCCTCTTCCATTTAATCAAAACAAATGTAATTGAGTAGAGATAAGATCTAAAGATAAAGGCCAATTGAACTATTTAACAAACGTTTGCAAACTGACTCAAGAACACAAGAACTGTTTGAAATACATGGTAAAGGTAAGTAAGTCGATTCGTCAGTGTAACCATCAATACCCGACTTTGTAAAGAGTTCTCTTGCTCTTGGGCATTGAATTAGTAAATGACTGATACTTAAGGTTTCCCCACACATAATTTAACGTTATGACAATATCTTGTTTTCAATGCGTTCAAACGAAATCTATGGATTAAGCTTTCAATCTCCCAAGACCAGAAAGAGACTTGTTTGTACGTTTTCCCCTTGTACCCATCACTAAACTTTACGCAGTTGTGATAATATTGGACGTCTGAGTTCATCAGTAATGTTTTGACTTTTTCTCTTGACGTTGAATTTATAATTGAAAAACATTCTTTCAAATCTAATGGAATGTTAAGTGGTATTGCGTAATTGACATATTGAGCTGCTTTTCTTGCAAGTTGATCTACGCGCTCGTTGGGTACAATACCACAATGAGAGGGGATCCAACAAAAAGTAACAGTAATGCCTTTCATGGATAAAAGATGAATGAAATGATGAATTTCTAATACCATATCAAGTCGAATTGAAGGACATGAAGACTAAATCGAGTGGATTGCTGCTTTAGAATCAACGCCTAAAAAAATTTGGGAATTATTTATTGGAAAAGTTAGGATGAAATCTAACGACTTAAGTATAGCAATTAATTCGGCACTAAATATCGATAACTGTTTACCAAGATAGAAGAGCTTTTCTATTCTGCAACTAGGGATTATGAAGGCTGCTCCCGTGTTATCATTATCTAGCACTGAGCCATCTGTAAAAATTGTGAAATAGTGATTGTAGTTACTTTCTAAATGAGCGTAAACAGATGTTCCTAAGGTATGTGGACAATCCTTTTTTGATACATTTGTATAATCTATATCAAAGGAGGCTTTACTTTGTTCCCATTTTGGAATAGGTGAATACGTGGGCTTTTAGGCAATGTTGTTTTTATCTATTTGGGTATCCTTTAGAAGATCGGAGGAAAACGAGTAAATAGACCTTGTTGACAGTATATTTTGGGCACGTTTTCCAAAATCCTCCTCTGATTTTAAACATACCTCTTCTGAGCTAAAATTGTTTTGTGAAAAGCTCTTTAAGATACATTTTGAGTAGAAGCTTTCCGAAATTCTGCAAGAGGTAAGATTCCTGCTTCATTATACGCCCCTAAGTTATATGTATGTGTGGGAATCCCAAGAGCAATTTTATGAGCTTTGCAATCAGTACTCTGAAGTTTATTTAACAGGTATTGAGGAGCATTAAAAACATTTCTTGAGCATAAGTTAGTCTTGAGCGTATAAGGGCAGTTGCTAAGATGGTTAATGATTTTGAATCCTGTCCCCAAGGTTGTTTGCTAATTATCTTTAAGAAATTCAAGCTCTTTCTTGCTTTGTTTAAAATATATTCAATAGGAGCGTTCCAAGATAACTTACTACTGAAGATAACACCCCAAAAGTTGACACTTTTTGCATAGTTTAAAACTATGCCATCCAACGTGAAAGTAGGAAGTTGTCCTGGATCGTAACCAGCATTAAAGAGAATCATATTTGTTTTTTCTGAGGAAAGAGAAAGACCATTTACATTTTAAAAATCATTGATCTTATTTAATTTAAGTTGATACTTTCTTTTGATGTACTTTAGTGATCTTGATGGTGTATTTCTTTTCATTGTCACTTTTGTCCATAGGCATATATCATCAGCAAATTGAGCCACTTCAGTATCTTTAGAAAGACCTTTAGGGAGGTCAGAGATTAAAATATTAGATAATATGTTGGGGAAATTACTGAACCTTGGGGTAAACCCATTTGTAAAGGTCTTCGGTTGGAATACGTATTTCCTATTTTTGCTTGAATGTGCCTACCTTGTAGAAAATCTTGAACAAACTTGTACATGTTCCCACTGATTCTGATATTCTTTATTTTGTACATTAGACGTTTGTGTCACACTTGTTCATAGGATTTACAAATGTCAAAAACAGTAGCGAGGATGTTCATACGACGTGCAAATTGATGTTTTACGTGTGTTGTAAGTTTTACTAAGTGTTCAATTGTAGATCTGCCTGCTTGGAATGCAGCTTGGTTGATAGGAATGATGCAGTTTTTATTGCAATGATGAATTAGCCTTTTTGACACTATCTTTTCCATCAATTTACATGTGTTAGAGGTTAATGATATTGGTCGATAGCTGTTTATATCACTGAGTGGATTTCCTTTTCTATGAATAGGAATTATAATTGAGTGTTTCCAAATTAGGGGTACTTTGCCACTGTCCCAACATTTTTGGAGAAACAATGTAGAAGTTGTATGACATTTTGCGGGAAATGACTTAATATTTCATTTGAAATGCCATCTAATCCCACTGATGTCTTTTTTTCACATATTTAATGTCACCTCTCTCATCCCTCCACTCAACAGTTCCTTCATTTTCTCACACATTCATCCCTCAACATAAATTTGGCAAAGCACTTACTTAAAACAAATTGATAACAAATTCATGTATGTACAAATATAAAGGTTGTTATAATAAAGAGTTCAAATCAAAATATCCTATGACATTTGTCTTAATGTTCTTTGTATTTGAAGGAATCAATGGGAGAATGAGTTGACACAACTGACACCATGCATATCTTGGAATTATATAATCGTGCTAGGAAAGTATTAGCAAAGAGGGGGGGGGGGGGGAGGGTTGTTTGTTTTTTTCCACTTTTTAAACAAACATGCACACACGAAAAAAGACAAATAGGTAGCATAATAATTGTACAAAAGCACAGAAGAAGTCAGACACAATAAGAGAACAAACACGCATGCCCCCCCCCCCCCCCCCAAAAAAAAAAAAAAAAAAAAAATCGCAGACACACACACAAACATACATGAATTGTAAGCAGGATATATATGCATAAACTTACCCCCCCCCCCCACACACACACACACAGACATGTACAAATGTATAACCTCAAAAACAAGGAAAATACCAAGGGGTGGCAGGGACGAGAGGCTGAGAGAGACAGAGAGAGAGAGAGAGAGAGAGAGAGAGAGAGAGAGGAGAGAAGAGAGAGAGAGAGAGAGAGAGAAATATTAAGATGGGTAATTACAACAAGAGAATGGACGGCTAGTTATGTTAAAAGATACTAGCGTCCACCATTCTCAGCTACGTAGCATTATCTAGGTTGGGATACTCAAGTTGGGACCATGTGTACATATATAAGAGTTGTTACAAAAAAAAAAAAAAAAAAAGGAAAACAACAACAACAACAACAACAACAACAAAAAGTCGCAATAAAGCTAGGAAATGATAGAGGAATAGGGAAACCAGGTTTTGTCAAACTGATCTGAATCATAGTTCAGAAAGGCTAAGTATTTTTCCAATTTAAATCTATAGCTTAAGATTGTTAGGAAAACATGAAGGTCTGGGTGGTTATTTTGTGGTTTACATTTGTAAATATAAAACTTAGCAAACAGCAGAATAAAGTTGAGAACTTTGTCAGTTTCCACATTTTGTTTCACTCCAAACAGAACTAACTCTTTCTCAAAAAACAGATTAGCGCAGTGCTGACATTTATCCATTAGCAGGTTTTGAAGATTTCTCCAAAACCGCTGCACAATATTACAGTCGAAAAGCATGTGTGTATTAGTCTGTTATTCATGATCACAAAAGTTACATAATGGTGAATCAACAATTTTGCATTGAAATAGGTATTTCTGGGTTGGCAGCAATCTATGTAGAAATCGACATTGGAACCATCTAAGCTGGACGTCAGTAGAAACTTTATAACTATGAAGGAATATTTGTTTCCAATTCAGATTTACAAAAAAAGACTATTCCATTTATTAATAGCAGCGGGAGAGGCATTATTTTCATTTAAAGTTTTTTGTACATATTTGTTGCCTCTTTTAATGCAAAACCAGGCCTTTTGGTCTAAGAGTTTATATTGGTTAGTTATGATAATATTAAGTTTTTGGCAATAGTTGCGAATGGCATTTATTATGCCTTCATACAAGAGAAAGTTTGTTCTTATACCTTGATATTTAATTAAAAATTCATGGAAGGTCATCCAATGCCCATTTTCATTAATCAAGTGTTTAATGAAGAAAATGCCATGATTACACCATTCCTGTACAAAAATAACTTTTTTATCTCTCAAAATTTTAATATTGTAATGAATACACTCTGACATGAAATCATGTACTGTAGTCGAACAGCACTTTGAGCACAGTTTCTTGTAGTGTTTCTAATCATTCCAGAATGGGTTATTGACATCTTGCATAATAACATTAGAAATTCAGCACCAAAGTTTTTTATATTGTCTTTTTATTTAGATTACTAATACATTCATTGACTTCCTGCAATGTTATAGCAGAATTTAGATAGTGATTTTCTGTTGGTTTGGGGCTATCATAGATGTTTTTTCACGTTCGCGGTGTTTTTTCTTGCCCACGGATAAGCTGTTAATGCTACTGTTGTATGCAAATAAGTCAGCAAATGCTTCAGATTTATCACAATTTGACGGAAATTGATACTGTTTTAGTTTAAGCGGACAATGTGGTAGCCTAACTCCATTTTTCATTGTTTTTGACTGTGTCCAAAGTTTTTGAATGTCTTTATAGTTTGATACCTCATTTTGACATACAGACGACCAATACTGCCGTTTTGCTTGTGCAAGTATTCTATTTTGGTGATTTTCGCTCTTT
>CM065721.1:73096335-73103835 GCA_033310375.1 Conus canariensis
CAAATAATTATACAGTAACGAGTATTTTGCTACCTTAGGGTTTTTTTCCCCTTAATCTAGAATTTTTATCTTTTAAATGGGCGCACATAACGAATATTGTACACAAACATAACGCAAGGTTATAAAACGTATTACTTAAATCATCGACTCCATCGAAGTATGGCATTCGAAGAAATTACATTGTACAGACACACTTCAATTTACGATTATTTTCTCGAGTCTCCAAGGTCACGGATGACTTTAAATAGTAAACAAAAAAAGTATACAGAACTTATTTTGAACATACATTTATACATTCACACATCCATATATACGTGTGCGTGCGCATGCATACACACACACACACACACACACACACACACACACACACACACACACACACACACACACACACACACACATACACAGAAACTTAGCTACACATACATACATACAGTACATAATATGACCATTAGTCCTCTAGTAGTTTAATATATGGGGACCATTTTTCTTGATAGGTATCATGATTCATCTCCATCAAGGACACATATTTCTCCATTTGATATTTGTAGTTCAGCTCCTTCAAAAACATGTTTACATTAGGTTTTGTTTTGTTAATTCTACATTTATAGATGAAATATTTTCTCATTAAAATTATCAGGTCTAGTGTATCATCGGTTTTTGTTTTCTCATCCGTACCAAATAATATAATCTCCACATTAAGGGATAATCTTTCACAGTGTGAACAATTAACTTGTAGAGCTCTTTCAAGGTCTTTCCAGAAAGCGTGCGTAAACTCACATTCCCACAGGTAATGATTAATTGAGTCTTTTTCTCTATTACAGAAATTACATTTGTTGCTATCAACAATTTGCATACTTTTCAGCACACTATTTGTTAGCAAAATTCTGTGGCATATTTTAATTTGGAACCATTTCAGTTTTGTTTCTTTAATTTTCTTAATCCTTTTCAGTACCTCTATCCAGTCAATAGGTATATCAAGACGTTGTTCCCACTTGACAAAGGCGATTATGTTAAAAACTTCACTGGCTTCTACCATAATATCGTAATAAGTACGTGTTCCCTTAGTAACACTACACATTTTTTGAAGTGCTAAAGTTTTATCATTACTAATGTTACTATCTAATTTCAGTCTTCTTTTCTTTGCATAAGCTTAGTCGAACGCATGCAGCTTACATAATTTAGAAAATTGACCTCAAATCCCATTTTATCTGACAATTCATGGTGGCTTACAAAATTACCATCCTCATTGAGTAAATGTTTAACTAAAAGTATATTTTTCTGCATCCATTCTTGTAAAAGAATGGTTTTTCTCCCACTTTAAATTTCTTATTACAAAAGACAGGTTCAGTGGCTAAATCTGTACTTTCGTATAATTCTACCTGTTTGCAGAACCTTTGATATGTTTGAAAAACTCCTCTCCAAAATTTGTTAAGAATATTGTTTTCAATAAATCTATCAGGACCATATGCATCAAGATTACTTATTTCGGGACGTAATGAACGTAATATTATTTTCCACTCACAATTGTTCATGTACGCTTTCCTTATCCAGACGATTTTTAAGGAGCTGATGTACATTTTCAGGTCGGATATACCTATCCCTCCCTTTTGTACATTATGTACTGAGTATTTTCTTTTGATTTTATCATTTTTGTTGTTTCAAACAAATTTGAAACACATCTTCTGTAATGAAGCAATCTGGGAATCAGGAGGATTCGGTAAAAGGATCCATAAGTACACCAGTTTTGATAGCACTAATGATTTGAGCACAGCTACTCTTCCATGGTGTTATTACTCTTTTTGTCCATATGTTGAACAAGGTTTGGACTTCTGATAATTTATCTTTCATATACATTTCCGTCATATCCGATAGCCTATTCGTAAACCACAGCCCTAGAACTTTGAATTTTGAGGGGTTCCATTCCAGAATGGAAGAGTCACCCAGAGACCATCAGCAAGAGTGGCATGAGACCAGACATAGTAGTCCACTCTAAGTCAACCAAGCAGCTGATCATGATCGAGCTCACGGTGCCATATGAGAACAGAATGGAGGCAGCTCAAATCTGCAAGACTGAAAAGTATGCTGATCTGGCAAACAGCCTGAGGAGAGAAGGCTATCAGGTCAAAGGTGGTAGAAGCAATCAAGCCCCAGCTGAAGACAGGCAGAAAATGGAAAGTTCAAGAGGCGATGGGTTCTGCAAAAGAAAGTCTCAAGATCAGAGAAATAACAGGACACACACAGACCAACAGACAAGGACTGGGGGTGACCAAAACTGAATGGTGGTCAAAGGCCAAAGGAAAAGCCAAAAGAGACATGATGATTCAGGAGATGAGAAAAGAAGAAGACCAAAAAAGACTCCAAAAAGCAGTCCAGCAGAGCCAGCAAGGGCAATGGACAACGTGGGAGAATGCACTCCAAAGAAGTCTCACTTGGAATGACATTTGGCGCATGGCCCCTCTCAGGATCAGCTTCATTCTCAGATCTGCATATGACCTTCTGCCCTCAAATGCAAACCTGGTGAAGTGGGGGAAAACAGACGATCCTGCATGCCCCCTCTGCCATGAAAAACAAACAGTGGAGCATGTCCTAAGCTCATGTAAAGTAGCCCTGGCTCAAGGAAGGTACACATGGAGGCACAATCAAGTGCTCAAAGAGATTGTACAAGTAGTCTGGGCTAGTACCAACACCACAAAAGGGAAAATCAGGACTCCAAAAGCACCCGCAACATTCTTCACGGCAGGAGGCAGCAAATCATGGCCAAGAACAACAGTGCCACTCGAAACATGCAGGCAGAGTCTGCTGGACGGGGCAGATGACTGGGAGTGCACTGCAGACCTCCCAGAATGGAAGAGTCACCCAGAGATCATCAGCAAGAGTGGCATGAGACCAGACATAGTAGTCCACTCTACGTCAACCAAGCAGCTGATCATGATCGAGCTCACGGTGCCATATGAGAACAGAATGGAGGCAGCTCAAATCTACAAGACTGAAAAGTATGCTGATCTGGCAAACAGCCTGAGGAGAGAAGGCTATCAGGTCAAAGTCCTCACTGCAGAAATTGGAGCTAGGGGGTTTGTAGGAACGTCTGCATACAGCCTCATGAAACAGCTCTCAGTTGCAGGGAAGGAAAAAAAACCAGAGCCCTGAAAGCAATGGCAGAAGCGGCAGAGGGGTGTTCAAGCTGGATCTGGTCAAGAAGGAACAAAAGTGAACTTCATAAGGCTTAATTTCCCTACAAATATCAGGTGTCCCTGTGGCTCAGTGGTTAAAGCGCGAGTCATTAAGTGGAAAATGAGCATGTCCAGAGGGTCATGGGTTCGAATCCCAGCCATGGCTCGTCCCAAGATGGGAAAAAAAGGGGCAGCAGAGGGACATCCGGAGTCATGAACCGGGTGTGGCCCAACCCCCCTAGAGTGTCAGGAGATAAGGGCCGAAACACTTGCTTGAAGGGGGCTTCTCTTCTGAGGACTCTCTGCTGCCACGCTCTCCACGAGTTTCTTTCTACTGGGGTAAATACGTTTTCGTAGAGGTTTTTTTTTCTATACCTAACCAAACATTAATTTTTAATGCTTTTTCATAGTTCAATTTGCGTCCTGTTATTTGCTCAAATTCATAAAGATTTCTAAATAACTTTTCATATGATTTCTTATCTCCTTCTAACGTAAAGGTAGTGTCGTCTGCAAACTGATTTATCTTAAAGTCTGTGTTTTTTTATCTTTACGCCTTTGATATTGTTGTCTTGCCTTATTTTGTTCGCTAGTACTTCAACACGCAAAACAAATAGATATGGAGCTATAGGGTCCCCTTGGTGACAACCTCTTTCAATTGAAAATCATGAGGACACTTTCCCGTTCACTATTACGTAAGAGTTTATCTTATCGTAAGAGGATGATATCCAACGTTGTATTCCGTTTCCGAATCCGAATGCACCCAGAATTTTATTCATATATGACCAATTGACTGAATCGAAAGCTTTCTCGAAATCGACAGAAATTAATAACCCTCGTAAGTCCCGTCTGGTCCTCGTTTATGAGTTTAGGTAAAACCATTTTTATTGTACTCTCAGTTCTTATAGACCAGGGAGCACTTTAGAATGGGAACGAAGAAATGCTGTGTGTGTGTGTGTGTGTGTGTGTGTGTGTGTGTGTGTGTGTGTGTGTGTGTGTGTGTGTGTGTGTGTGTGTGTGTCCGTCCATGGACAAAATGTGTTCCACTCGCTCCAGACAAAACTACTGGGCCGATCTTTCTGAAAATTTGTAGGTATCTTCATTATGGGTCACGGATGATGCCCGATGTTTTAGTTTACCGTTATAACCGTTACTAACGGCTGTAACGGCCTGTAACGGTTTTTCTTCTTCATGGAATATATCAGAAAGTACTTGGCCGATCTTTGTGAAAATTAGCAGGTATGTTTAATATGGGTCACGGATGATGCCCGATGTTTTACTTTACCGTTATAGCCGTTACTAACGGCTATAACGGCCTGTAACGGTTTTTCTTCTTTATGGAATATCTCAGAAAGTACTTGGCCGATCTTTGTGAAAATTAGCAGGTGTGTTCACTACGGGTTACGAATGATGCCCGATGTTTTAGTTTACCGTTATAGCCGTTACTAACGGCTGTAACGGCATGTAACGGTTTTTCTTCTTTATGGAATCTTTCAGAAAGCACATGGTCGATCTTTCTGAAAATTTGTAGGTATGTTCATTATGGGTCACGGATGATGCCCGATGAATTAGTTTACCGTTATAGCCGTTACTAACGGCTATAACGGCCCATAACGGTTTTTCTTCTGTATGGAATATCTCAGAAAGTACTAGGCTGATCTTCCTGAAAATTTGTAGGTATGTTCAGTGTGGGTCGCGGATGATGTCCGATGTTTTATTTTATCGTCATATCCGTTACTAACGGCTGTAACGGCATGTAACGGTTTTTCTTCTTTATGGAATGTCTCAGAAAGTACTTGGCTGATCTTTCTGAAAATTTGTGGGTATGTTCATTATGGGCGACGGATGATGCCTGATGTTTTATTTTACCGTTATAGCCGTTACTAGCGGCTATAACGGCGCATAACGGTTTTTCTTTTTTATGGAATTTCTCAGAAAGTACGTGGCCAATGTTTCTGAAAATTTGTAGGTATGTTCATTATGGGTCACGGATGATGCCCGATGTTTTAGGTTACCGTTATAACCGTCACTAACGGCTATAACGACCCATTACGGTTTTTCTTTTTTATGGAATGTCTTAGAAAGTACGTGGCTGATCTCTTTGAAATTTTGTAAGTATGTTCATTATGGGTCACGGATGATGCCCGATGTTTTAGTTTACCGTTATAGCCGTTACCAACGGCTGTAACGACCCATAACGGTTTTTCTTCTTCATGGAATATCTCAGAAAGTACGTGGCCGATCTTTCTGAAAATTTGTAGGTATGTTCATTATGGGTCATGAATGATGCCCGATGTTTTGGTTTACCGTTGTAGCCTTTACTAATGGCTATAACAGCCCATAACGGTTCTTCTTTTCATGGAATATCTTAGAGAGTATGTGGCCGAGATATCTGAAAATTTATCGTTATGGGTCACAGATGATGCCCGATATTTTAGTTTACCGTTATATCTGTTACTAACAGATGGCCCATAATGGTTTTCTTCTCTATGGAAAATCTCAGAAAGTACTTGGCCGATCTTTCTGAAAATTTGAAAATATGTTCATTATAGGTCACAGATGATGGCCGATGTTTACCAGAATAGCCATTACTAATGGCTACACCAGCCCAAGACGGTTTTTCCTCTTTATGGAATATTTCACGCGTATTCAGGATAAACTGGGAGTACATTTATATGCTTTGCATCTTTTATCTGATTGTTTTCCAACCCCTTCCTACCTTTTACTTTCACCTTTCTCTCCCCCCCCCCCCTCTCTCTCTCTCTCTCTCTCTTCTCTCTCTCTCTCTCTCTCTCTCTCTCTCTCTCTCTCTCCCTCTCTCTTTATCCCTGTACCTCTTCCAGCTTTCCCTACATTTCTCTTCCTTTCCTGATTTTTGTACTCCCAGTTCTTATAGAACAGGGAGTATTTTACAATGGGAACGAAGAAAATGCTCTGTGTGTGTGTGTGTGTGTGTGTGTGTGTGTGTGTGTGTGTGTGTGTGTGTGTGTGTGTGTGTGTGTCTGTCTGTCTGTCTGTCTGTCTGTCTGTCTGTCCGTCCGTCCGTGGTCAAAATGTGTTCCACTCGGTCCAGACAAAACTACTGGGCCGATCTTTCTGAAAATTTGTGGGTTTGTTCATTATAGGTCACGGGTAATGCTCAATGTGTTATTTTACCGTTATGGCCATTACTAAACGGCCATAACGGCCCATAACGTTTTCCTTCTTTATGGAATGTCTCAGAAAGTACTTGGCCGATCTCTGAATTTGTAGGCATGTTCATTATGGGTCACGGATGATGGCCCATGTTTACCAGAATAGCCGTTACTAACGGCTATAACGGCCCAGAACGGTTTTTCCTCTTTATGGAATATCTCACGCATATTCAAGATAAACTGGGAATACGTGTATATGCTTTGCATCTTGTTCTCTTTGCAATACAGGCTGAAGCAAGTTTGTAGGTTACATTTAGAAGTGAGATAGGTCTCCAGTTCTTCAAGTATTCTCGCGGTTTCTCTCCTTTCAGAAGACCAATTATTATTCCTTCTTTCTGTGTTATAGACATCCCTCCGTTACTGTATCCCTCATTAAGAGAACGGACAAAAAATCTCCTAACTGTCTCCAAAAGAATTTAAAGAAGTTTACTGTCATACCATCTGTTCCAGGACTCTTATCATTTTCCATATTTTTTATGACTTTGGTGGCTTCTTCTAAAGTGATTAACCCCTCCAATTGTTTGGATTCTAGCTGACTGAGTTTTGACAGGTTATCTACATATTTTCCAATCTCAATATCACTCACTTCCTTTTCTGTGTATAAGTTTTCATAATAGTTCTTTGTCTCTTTTAACATATCATCCTTTTCTCCAGTGAACAGAAATATTTGCTTATTTTTTCCCTGTAGGATGCCCATTTGGCTCTGGATCGAATCATTATTCCGTTAATTTTCGTTTTCCTTAGCTCACTCATCTCTTCCTTTTTGTTTTTCAAGATTTCAACGTCTGTTTCCAGTAAGTCATTTTTGTTTTCCAAATCTTGTATTGCTTTTTCAATTTGTTTTTCTTTTTCTTTTCTATTTTTTTTTTTTTTTGCGAATACTGAATGTTATTGTTTCTGCTCTTATTTCCATAATTAGAGTTTCTAAAAATAATTGGTCTGAAATTGAGAACTGAATTTGATCATTTGGGATTTTACTGACAGAGTGTTTATTGTAAGGTAGTAATGCATATTGTCCCTTGATTTTTTCAATCGTTTCATTGACCAGATTTACATATTGCTTGTCTCTTGAAAGAGAAGAATTAAATTTCCAGCATCCTTTATGCCTCTCTCTTTTTTTTAAAGCAATATTTATG
>CM065721.1:73108835-73121335 GCA_033310375.1 Conus canariensis
ACCCCCGGAATGCAGTCATCATCAAATGTACAAGAACAAGGGGAAAAGTCTGTTTCAAATCTCAGGGGACTACTCTGCTCTCTATCGCAGGAAAATTCCTTGCTAGGGTATTGCTGAACAGACTGGTCCCCACCATCGCTGAAGATCGCCTCCTAGAGAGCCAGTATGGCTTCCGAATCGACAGAAGTATCAGTCATGATGTGTTTTTCTCAGGCATCCACAAGAGAAGTGCTGGGAGCAAAACAAAGGACTGTATGTAACGTTTTTCGACCTAATCAAAGCGTAGTCCAAAGTCCTTCAGCATGGTCATTAAGCTGTATGAAGACCAGCGTGGCCGAGTCATGTTTAACAGCGATCTCTCAGAGCCCTTCCATATAATCAATGGAGTGAAGCAGGGTTGCGTCCTGGCACCAATTCTTTCTAACATATACTTCAGCATGATGCTCAAACAAGCCACTGAAGAATTTGATGACGAATATGGGATGTGCATCAGATATAATCTCGATGGCAGCGTATTCAACGTCAGGTTCACACGAAGACCTTGGAGCAATTGATCCGAGACTTTCTCTTTGTGGATGACGCTGCCCTTTGTTGTTCATACTGGGAGAACCTTGCAGTGTTCCTCATTCTGCGTTCCAGAGGCTGCCTAGTTCTTCGGGTATAAAGTCAGCTTGAAGAAGGCGGAGGTCCTCCACCAGCTTACACCTCGGGAAGAGTATCACCCTCCCCATATCAACATTGGAGAGACTGAACTGAAAACAGTCCAGCAGTTCACCTACCAAGGGTGCATCATCTCATCAGTCGCCACGATCGACAGAAAAATCGACAACAGACTGGCAAAGGTGAACAGTACTTTTGGTAGCTTGTACAAACGAGTGTGGAACAACTAATGTCTGAAGAAGGACACCAAGATCAGAGTGTACAGAGCTATTGTACTTACCACCCTTCTGTACGGCTCAATGTCGTGGGTCACCTACCATCACCACCTTGAGCGCCTTCATCAGTGCTGTCGTCGCGCCATCCTCAATGTCCACTGGAGTGACTTCATCACCAACGTTGAAGTCCTAACAGGCAGAGTTCACCAGCATCTAGGCAATTTTACTGAAGTCTCAGCTACCTGGACAGGAAACGTCTCTTGCCCACGATCGCCCTGTATTGCGAACTCTTCACCGGCCATCAAGACGGTGGGCTACCAAAGAAGCGATACAAGACTGTTTAAAATAAATCCCTCGGTGCCTGTCATAGTGACCATTGTCAGTGGTCCTTCCTAGCTGCGGGTCACTAAGTCTGGCCTATCACCATTAACAAAGCTGACCCTCTTTCGTAAACACTAGCAGGGCCACCCTTGAGGACAAAAGGCGCAAGAGGAAGAACTGAGATTCTGCTACATCGAACTCTGATCAGACCTCAACAAGTGGCCCCAACTGTCTTAAAAGTTTTAAAGAATTCGGCGCCAAATCGGTCTGCATATAGACTTCCTGCTTTATGTATTTTTAGGACCTGACTTTAGGAATTTAGTACTTCATTGTGTACATCATTTACCTCTAGTTTTCTTATTATCATATAATTCTTCATGTTGTAAATTCCGTAAGTGTACCTTCTCAGGACCGTCATTGCTTTACCATACTTTGTTACCGGTCTTTCATATATTTTTCAACGTAGTTTCTTTTCTGAAGGTTGCAAAACGTCTTTTTTCGTCGTATGAGATGGATCTTGCCTTTGACTGAAATAATAACATATCTTTTTCCCTTGATTACTCTGAAATCCTGGTTTATCACTGAACTGATCGATAAAATCCAATCTAGGAAGTGGAACTAATTTTGAGCGTGTGCAGCGACCCTGAGCAGATCAGTCCATTTCACTGTTCGAAATATTTGGTTTAATTTGTCACATTCAATTACAAACTTAAATATCGTTATTTTCCACCCAGCATTCTGAATTTTCATCCGTATTTACGGAGTTCTTGGCTGCATCACGTTAAGAGATCATTATTCCTATTTGCGTTTCGAAATATTTTGAACGAGAAGAGAGTGAGCAAGTGAGCGAACTGTTCGCACTGTTAGGATTTATCTCAGACTGACAAGTATTATCTGTATCGTTTTATTACTGGCATATTGGCAGGAAAACGTCCCTTTCACGGACATAATGCCCCACGTAAAGTTTGTTAACTCTCGTGCAAAGGTATCAGACAGAGAAAGACGTGGAAAGAGAAGGAGGCGGTAGTGCGTGTGTGTGTGTGTGTGTGTGTGTGTGTGTGTGTGTGTGTGTGTGTGTGTGTCTGTGTCTGTGTGTGACAGAGAGACAGACAGACAGAGAGAGAGAAGAGACAGACAGACAGAGAGACAGAGAAACAGAGACAGAATGTACTAAAATGCTAATAATGTTAATTATCAATTTTATGCATACTCTTGAATCACTGGTTAGACTTTAACAAACTAGATACAGTACTGCCTGGTTTATATTAGTCCGCCAGGTCTCTACCTATAAACAGTTTATTACGTTCTTGGTGGAACGTGCTCTGTGACATAATCACTAACGACCTGTCTACTGCCGCAAGAAAAAAAAAAAGAAAAGAAAATTAATGCGTCACTTTCGAATTGTCTCCGCTGAACCAGGAAGAGATCTGAAGATTACAAACTTGAACTCCATCCGGATAACGGACATTTGTCCAGGTGTAGAATATTTCATTGATCAGAACACGACAGACAACCCGATTCTGCAAGTCAATGTATCAAACTGTTTTACTAACATACCAGATTTCACAGCGCACTCTGGAGTAGTGTACGGTGTGTGTTCTTCGTCCAGTTCTTACTGTAAAATGCACATGAAAGTCTCACGACCATTGCAGATTGGTCTTGATCTTCACATATTAGAGTACTGGTGTCATTTTCTTGAGTGGAGAACTTACGTACATGACAGATTATTAATGTGTAATTTTCATTCCCTTAGAAAACTTATTTTCCAGTCAGCTGAAAACAATATGTATGTAGTACATATGAACCGTCCTTTCATTAGGATTAATATTGATACATATGAACATCCGCATATCATCATCGAATATGTTCTGAAATATTCGGGATATCTGACAATGCCAGATGTGTGCCCTAGAAGAGACCTCTGGAGCGAAGAACTAAGGGGACCATACGGATATTACATAATGATCAGTGCCCTACAGTTTGGCGTGTCTATTATGTGTGGTCTTTACGATTTGAATCTGAAGCTTAAGTACATGAAACCAAACACAAGTCAGCAAACAATTATTCCTTTCTGCCTTGACTATTTCTCACCACCTAGCGTCTTTCCTACCTCATATATTCAGATCACATTCCCTAAATATGCGGAAAATATGAAACTCTACTTCTCAACACTTTCTGATAGTAGCCGACCACATAAGATATCTGGTGGCCTGTTCAACTGTTCTGTACCTCATTATTCAAGCTTTCAGGATCACGTGGACTGTAACCTGAGATCAGAGTGTGAAGATGGACGAGATGAAACAGAACACTGCCCCTTCAGCAGTCCCAGCTGCCATGGATTGGTGGCTTCGGTCAGAAAGTGTTTCCAGCTCGTGAAACCCTCCACATTTACAACTGTTTACTCACGTGACTATCTGTGCAAAAGTAAGGGTGGCCAAAAGGTCACTTTGCTAACCAGAAAAGAAGCAGAAGATCTTTTACATATTTTCAACAATTCTAACCGCTTTATGGTGGATGTCAATTCTTTGTCAGGCTGGTTTTCTGTTCCTTTTAAGTATAGCAAGTTTCGTATATGGCTGGACAAAACATTCATTTACAATGTGTACCACTTATATGCAGATCGTTATCGTCCTTCAAGATTGAAACGAAACTGGTTTGTGTTTAACATGACATTTGTCTCGATGAAATTTCACAGAAATTATCAATCTTTTCAAGTGGTGTGTGAAATTGAATTGCCTTCCCTTGGTGGTTTTCAGTCCCAAACCACGTTAACTTATTCACTTTTGTCTCAACCCACCTACACAAATACTCGACAGTCTTTATTTGTTTGTGCTAAATACGTGACACACACATTTGTATTTCATAATCTTGACAAAAAGTGTGAAACAGAAACATCTGCATATCCGTTCATGTTGAACAGGAGTGATAATCTGGAATTTCACATAGTTCATAATCGGAAGGTTGGTGCACATAAAATGTTCAGATGCGATGATGACACCTCGACAGTCGATTACACTTTCGTCTGTGACTTCAGACAGGACTGTCCAGATAACAGCGATGAGGAATTTTGTGGACAATTTCCATGCAGTGGCTTCCTGTGCTCTAATGGTCAGTGTGTGCTGTACAGTCAGCGCTGTAATGAATATTCAGACTGTGTTGATGATTCTGATGAAGTTAACTGTTCGGCACCAATTGAATACCATTCAGAGAGCAAACAGGCAGAAAAGATGACACAGTTTTACATCAACCTGGATGGCTCCGGATACTTCGTTCAAGAGGTAATGGAACCTAATAACCCATGTCCTGACACTCATTATCGTTGTACAGGTGAGTTGCTGTACTGTCTTCCGGTGTATACTCGATGCAATGGATTTTCTGACTGTGTTTTAGGAGAAGACGAACAGAATTGCGAGATAGTTACTTGCCCTTATCTCTACCAGTGTCGAGATCACAGAGTTTGTCTTCATGAAGATCACTTGTGTGATGGTTGGGGTCAGTGCCCACGAATGATGATGAACTAATGTGTGCCATGATTTGCCCGGAAGGCTGTATATGCCACGGTTATTTGTTGTTATCTAGTAAACCTTTTCCTGCTGACATATTTCCCCAAATTCGTTTTATTGATGCCACAGGATCAGGAATGTCACTGACTGATTTCATCAAAAATGTATATCTTAATCACCTGAGCCTGATTCGGTGTTCTCTTATTAATATATCAGGTCTGGAATTTAACTATTTACAATATATTGATCTTGCCAGCAACGACATACAAATACTTGATTTTACTGTTTTTGTTAATATGCCAAACTTGAGAACTGTATCTTTACAAAACAATCCTCTGCAGGAGATGACAAGTACGCAATTAATGCACATCCATTATGGACTAAGGAAAATAGATATATCAGAAATACAACTTGAAATACTTAGAAATGAAATATATCCCTATTTACTTTATGTCAGAGATTTCAATCTATCCTTTTCTGGCATTAAAAGCATTGGAACCAAAGGCTTTAAAACCATGCGTGATCTTGTTGAATTGGACCTAAAAGGGAACCCAGTCAGCAAATTCCCATTGGATTTATTTTCAAGGTCACATAATTTGAAATTTGTTCATGCATCAGATTACAGACTTTGCTGTGAAAACCTCCTTCCTCAAAATCGACCTAAAACGATGTGTTTTTCAAATCATGTCGTATTTCCATCATGTACGACTCTGATCCCATCTGAAGTGTATTTGGTTTTCTTTTGGCTGCTGGGTACATTCGCAATATTGGGTAATGTTCTCTGCTTTGTGACAGCAGTAACTGTCAAGGATTTGTTTGGCATCAAGTTCATAATGATTGTAACATATCTGCAGTTTGCTGACATGTGCATGGGAAGCCATATTGGCATTGTCTTGGCAGCAAATGAACTATTTCAAGGAGAATATATCTGGTTTGAGAACACCTGGACGAAAAGTGTTACTTGCAAACTGAGCGATATGCTTTCTATACTATCCAAAGAAGTGTCAGTCTTTGTCATCTTCCTCATCACTTTGGATCACAGTGTTGTCCTTCGTACCGCCACATATTCCTCAGTATTCCATAAAAAGTCAACAGCTGCTGCTTGTGTTGTGCTGTGGATTGTTGGAATCTTTTTGTCGTTAATACCGTTCCTGCCTGGATTGGCTCACTTGGGCGTTTCAGGTCAGTCTGGACTCTGTCGTTTGGCTCTCTATCAACACATTGATTCTCATGAAAATTTCAGATGGTTCAACGTTATGGCGGCCCTGAACTGCTTCATGTTCTTGATAATTATTGCATGTCAAATTAATATCTATCGGAATTTGCCCAAATACAAAATTTTGATGGATCCTAAAAGACAGTTTGTTTGCTCTTGCAGCCTCCTAATGAGAAAAGTTACTGTCTTACAAGTTGTTTGCTGTTTTTCATTGAGTATAGTTGCCACAATGGCTTCATACGGTGCGTCTGGCTCAGAAAATATCCTGGGAACTCTAGTTGTGTTTATGTTTCCACTAAACTCAGCTCTTAACCCTTTGCTTTACATTTGGACAGCAGTGACACAGAAAAAGGAAGAAACACGTGATGAGAAAATGTTAAAAGTGTTAAAGTCACGCCTTCGTGTACCTTTGAAAGGAAATACCTAAGTTTTACATTTAAACAGTGCAATGATTTTATGCTCCATAAAGCCCCTGGGTCTTTACATTTGTCATATAAATCCCTGTGCATGATATCAGCCTACCCGCTTTTTTTTCTCCTAGACGCACGGCAATACTGATAGAATTACGGGCATTATTAAATTAGAGCTCGCTATTTATTTGGCACGCAGAGCAGCAAGAAAAGTAACCCATGCTGGTGTGCTCTGCGCATACGTCTGGATGAAATTTTAGGCGAGTTTCCCTCTTCTGTTCGTTGCTAGAAATTCTTGGGTCTTCTCTTGCGTTTTCTTTCTGATGTCCAGTGAAGGGCAGTCTGGGTAATGTCGTCTATTTTTGGGTTTTTTTTTTTTTTTTTTGGATGACTTGCCTGAGCCATCTCCAACACCCCATCAAAAGGACGATGCTCATGCATTCTCACTTGGTCAGAGTGAATTCTTGTTGGATGCAGATGTGTGTGGGTCGGAGCATTCGCAATTTCTTTGGAGGTTCTTCATATTGAAAGTTAACAGCTTGTCAAGGTCGCTGTATGTCATTCTCCAGTATTCTGAGTCGTTCTGTTGTTTGTCCTCCACGGGCAAAGATGACCAAGACTTCTGCTATAACAGGATGGTGGCGTGTGTGTGAAGGCCGATTAGGCCGATCCTCTATTTGAATAGTCTATGGCAGTATTGGCGGGGCTGATTTGGAGGTGAGCCAGGCTGAGAGGCGGTACTGGCTCTGTTTTTTTTTTCCAAAACTAACGTTTTTGCTCCTGTGCCTCCACTCGCCTCGTTTAAAAGTCTCTCATTCTGAATTTAATCATAATGCGCCATGCTAAGCAATCTTGAGCAGGTTCTTCCCAGGAGGCGGGAACGATGCTACAGCATTTCAGAAAGGTCTTCAGTGTGTCTTTGTAGGGCTTCTTTTGTGCTCTATGGGAACGCTTGCCTTCCAGCAGCTCGCCATAGAACAGTCTCTTTGGGAGACGATGATCATCCACACGGTGTACATGTCCTGTCAACCTGAGTTGAGAACTTCTTAGTATTGCATGAATGCTTTACATCTGGGCCTTCTAAAGCATCTCTGTATCTGGTACTTTGTCCTTCCATGTGATGTGCAGCAATGTTCTGAGGCATTTCATGTGGAAAGAGTTCAGCTGCCTAGCACGTCGATTGTACATTGTCCAAGTTTCACAGGCATACAGCAATTAGAATTGCATTGCACGATGCACTTTGAGCTTGGTCTGCAAGCTTATTTCTTGTCTGTCCCACATCTTGTCTTGAAGTTTGCCAAAGGATGTCCTAGCCCTAGCAATCATGTGTGGAACTTTCTCGTCGATTTTGGCAGTTCCTGATAACGTTTCACCAAGGTAGGCAAACTCATCTGCCACTGTAAGCTTCTTGCCACTGCCTGTGATTTTTGGCTCTATGCAGGATGACGTTGATGCAGTACTTCAGTCCTGTTGTGTTGGTTGTGAGACTGAAGTCGTCACAGGTTTTGGCAAACTGGTCCATATTCTTTTGTATGTCAGACTGTGGCAGCGTTTACTGCGCAGTTATTGGCAAAGACAAACTCACATGCAGTGTCTTCCTGAGCTTTGGTTTTGGCCTCCAGCCTCCACAACTTGAAGAGCTTTTCATAAGTCCGGTATTGAAAGCCAGCTCCAGTGTCATTATTTCGGAATGCATCTATCAGCACAGAAGAAAACACCATACTAAAGAGGGTGGGGACTAACACGCAGCCCTGCTGGACGCCATTTGATACAGGGAATGGCTATGAATTCTCTCCATCATCTTGCACTCTTCCCTGCATCATAAAATTGCCTGACCATTCAGATGAACTTTGAAGGGCATCGAGATTGGCCCTGATCTTCCAAACCCTCCATAGCAGACAGTGTTGAATGCCTTGGTCAGGTCCACAAATGTGGTGTAGAGGCTGATATTTTGCTCCTGACATTTCTCTTGTAGCTACCGTACACAAAAATCATACCCACGGCGCTACGACATTGGCTCTCAGGTAGCAAGCCTTGTTCCAGGTGCTGATTCAGATGGTTGAGTTGGATTTTGGCCAGAATCGTTCCAGCGACGGAGAGCAGTCAGATGTCACAGTGGTTGGCACATGTTTTCCAGTTCCCTTTCCACTGTAGAGGTGAATGATAAAAGCAACTTTGAATTCTTGTGGAAGTTTCTCTTAGTTCCACATCGACTGGAATAACTCAGCGAAGTTTCCTGATCAGGGGCCACCAGAGACACATATGTTTGCTAGGACAGAGTCAGCACCAGGTGTTTACCACTGGACATAAGCTTTACAGCTTTCTCCACTTTAATTTTGGTTGGGTGGTCATCAAGTGTATTAGTGAATTGGCACTTGAAGCAGTCTTGCGATCGCTTCGCCATCAATTATATATGGGCGGTTGAATACACAATTGAAGTGTTCAGCCCAACGCTCAAGAATCTTCTTCTTGTCAGTAATCAGTTTGTTTCCATCAGCATTGAGAAGAGGGGACGATCCTGACGATGCGGGACCATCAATTGTCTTAGGCGCACTGTAAACGTTCTTCATGTCATTGCAGTCGGCGAAAAAACTGGATCTCTTCGCCTTCTCATTCAGCCATGCATACTGCATTTTGCGTAGCTCAGATTACAACGTCTTTTTGGCAATGTTGAATGCAGCTTTCTTGGAAATAGGGCTAGGATCAATGAGGTGGGTTCTATGGAGTCTGTGTTCCTCATCAAGCAGTGATTGGATGCAATCATTATTTTCATCGAACCAGCCCTGGTGCTTTCGTGCGATGGGACTCACCGTTTCTGAGGCAACAGCATAGACTGTATCACGAAATATCTTCCAGTCTGCCTCAACATCATGGGAACCGAGCCTCGAAAGTTTCAGTTTGCTGTGGAGTTCTTCCACCAATCTCTGTCTGACGAGGTTGCATTTAAGCCTGGAGACGTTCAACCGTTCTGGCACCTTTATTCCTTGTGGTCTTCTGGGTGACTGTACCTTGATGTTAAGCTTAGAGATCAGTGAGTGATGGTCAGTCAGACACTCTGCACCACACATGGCTTTGCTAACTCTGACATCGTGCCTGTCCCTTTGCCTTATGATAACATTATCCAGCACATGCCAGTGCTTAGAGCGAGGGTGCATCCATGTTGTCTTGTTATGGTTAGGTAGGCGAAAGACCAGACTGGTGATAAGGTCATGTGCAGTGCAGGTTTCCAGCAGTAGAAGGCCTCCACTGTAGTAGCTGTCGATGCCATATTTTCTTGAAACTCCTTCCCAAGACGTGTGATTTGTGTCGATTCAGAGGCTGAAGTCAACAAGGATGATCAGTTTATCTGCTACGGATATGGTGGAGATAATCTCTTTCAGAATCTTTCTTTGACCTCGTCAGGGTTTGTCACAGTGGCTGCACAGGCACAGATTAGCGTGGCATACTGCTCTCCCAGAATGGTAGGCGGCCGGTCATCAGGCGATCGTTGGTACTCTTGGGTGGCGCAGCCAGATTGTTGATCAGATTGATTTGACAGGAAATCCAACTCCTGCCGCACGGCGCTCCTCTTGTTTATGCCCGATCTAAAAAAAAAAAAAAAAGAAGTGTATACCCTGCATGTACCTCTAACAGGTTCTGCGAGCCGGGCCTCACTGCATCCAGCAATCTGCACGTCGTATTTCGCCAGTTCTCTGGTTATAAGAGCAGTACCCCTCTCTGGTCTGCCAGCTCCAGATCTGTCCATTAAAGTGCGCACATTCCATGTTCCGAGGGTGAGTGGAGTCACCTTTGTAGACTTTTCTCATTTCTTCTAAATGCGTAAGTGGGTTCCCCACCAGCCGTGGCCTGCTGACCAGGGTACAGGGGAAGCAGACAATGCTGGAGGCACCTTTTTAAGCCACTTCCCCTGGATTACAGAGGAGGGGGAAGGGTAAGCAGCGCATCCCTAAATTTGGCTGCTTCATCACTCAGGTGGCTGCCAAATTCCAGTGCAAAGTCTGAGTTCTAGGACGTATTCCCATACAAAAATAGACGCAGTTGTAATAAAATCTTAGCTTAGCGTTGGTTCTGTACTGGGGTGACCTCCATGCATTGTGCAGCATTCTGAGGGTATTCCTGCCTTTGTCAGTCATTTTTGTTGTGACGGCCTGCTCCTTCATTACGTCTGACAGTGTTGCCCAGGTACTGAATTCGTCAGGTGTGGGTAGGTCTGTTCTGTTCACTTGGATTGATGACAGATTTGGATGTTCCAAGTCTTTAACTTTTTTGTGGCCAGCAGGCTCACTCTCTGTGCAGGCGAGATATTTTCTCCTGCACATGTCGGCGAATGTACCTGGCCACCTGGGAAGTTAAGATGTGAAAATTTGTAAAAGTGTGCATCTAACACCTCTTGGTTGGTCTTCAGGTGTTTGTGGCGTCATCCAGTCGATTACCATGTTGAACAACAATGCTGACATTACACATCCTCGCCTCACTCCTGTCCTGACTTATCATGGATGCTACAGTGTTTTCATGTGTATCTTTCAACTGGGTAATTCTATCAACTGAAACTGGCCTCTACACAATTCATTGAGATGGTTCTATGGTGTTGATGCGTTAAAGTCGAGCATAAAGAGTCAGGCGAGGGATGGACGACTAGTAGCAATCGTCTGCCGAAAGTAGGTCAAACCCTTTCCATCCGAAGAGTCCTCGGATGTGAACAGACTCCTTCTTTCTCCCCCCCCCCCTCCAACCCCACCTTACTAGTTCCCTCTCTCTTCACCCATCCTTGTTCCGGGGTGGGGGAGGTATGATGTGGGGAGAGATGTAGGGGTGGGATGGGCTGTGTGGGACAGCTATAAGTGAAAATATCCACTTACAAAGTGAAAGAGTCTCACCAGAGAGAGAACTCACAGTGTGCGAGGGAAGAGGGTGAGATAGATAGATAGAAGACAGATACATAGATAGATAGATAGATAGATAGATAGATAGATAGATAGATAGATAGAGAGAGAGAGAGAGAGAGAGAGAGAGAGATGTCAAGGCCAGTCAGTTGCAGAGGTCAAATCAAGGCTGGCATTGCATGCCTTCAGACACACACACACACACACACACACACACACACACACACACACACACACACACACACACACACGCACACACACACACACACACACATACACAAACACACACACGCATGCGCGCGCTCACGCGCACACACACACACACACACACACACACACACACACACACACACACACACACGTGTGTGTGTGTGTGTACATGGGCGGACACACTGGCAAACAATCAATTGGCCAGTTACACTCCATTATCTACAATGATAGAAAAGATGGCTAGTGTTTGACAACTGGGATCCAAAGTATTTCTCGAAACATTCTTCAGCACATATACACCCATACACAGCTAGCGAGAAAGTTTTGGAGAAAGTTCCTCTTTTTTGTCTTCTTGTCCATTCCATGTACAAAGATAATCAGCTGAGGTTTTAACCAGTTAAACAAGAAAAGAATGTAAAACGTGCCAGCACCACAGCTAACACACCACTGGCTGCAAAGACAACCGATTACATCAGAAAAGAAAGCAAAACGTGCGGGCGTAATAGCTCACTCACCATGGAGTACAAAGACAACCAATGAAATCAGAAAAAAGATACAAAATGCGCTGGCACCATAGATAACTCACCATCGGGTACAAAGACAACCAATCAAACCAGAAAAAAAAGATAGAACATGTGCCGGCACCATAGCGAACTCACCATCGGGTAGAAAGACAACCAATCAAACCAGAAAAAAAGATACAAAATGTGCCGGCACCATAGCTAACTCACCATGGGATACAAAGACAACCAATTAAACCAGAAAAAAAATGTGCCGGCACCATAGCTAACTCACCATGGGGTACAAAGACAACCAATTAAACCAGAAAAAAATGTGCCGGCACCATAGATAACTCACCGTAGAATACAAAGACAACCAATGAAATCAGAAAAAAAAATGTGCCGGCACCATAGCTAACTCACCATGGGGTACAAACACAACCAATTAAACAAAGAAACAAAACGATATAAAATGTGCTTGCAACATAGCTAACTCACCATGGGGTACAAACACAACCAATTAAACCAGAAAAAAGATACAAAATGTGCCGGCACCATAGCAAACTCACCATGGGGACAAAG
>CM065721.1:73130176-73140176 GCA_033310375.1 Conus canariensis
GTTCTGAACCAGCTGTCTCAACTGGTGAAGGGCGGTTCTGCTGGCCTTACTCAGGTTGTGGTGCTGGGGACCCTCTGCGACATGGGAAGTCACCTTAGTCACTATGGCGGAACTGTATGCCTCCAGAGCCTCGTCTCTTCCTTTGGGGGGTTGCCAAAAGCTCTTTTTATAAAACCGAGGTCGAGAAGGAATGAGGGCGGGAGTGTCCTCATCAAACCAGTACTCTTTGAGTCGGATCCTCCTCAGGCCTTCCATGGTGTCATCCAGTAACTGTTCTTCGTTATACGAAGTGGGGGTGGGACAAAACTTGGGTCCAAATGCTAGCAGCCGTAACTGGTCTTCGGTGAGTTGTACTGATGACAAGTTGACCACCTGCTTCTCATCTGTAGGGATCACCGTTTTCCTACGTCTTTTTCGGAAGTGACGATTATTCTTTTGGGGGAACCCAAGTACTGAGGGTTCAGGGTCTTCAAACCCCGGGCGCGAGACGTGTCCTGATCAAACAGGAGTGACTGAAGTTTACTTTTCTTTGTATAGTTGTGTTGTTTTCTGGTTTTGCTAGCTATAACCTTAAGTTTAGAAACAAACTGTTGGTAATGTTCGTTACTAACCTTACTCTGGAGTGAACTTTTCAGCTGTTCGAGCTGGATACGCAGGGAGTCGACTGACCTCAGATAGAATTCTCTGCACTGTTTTGCTATGAAAATCTCCGTTGAAGACGGCGTTTGTTGAATTCCCTTATGTAGAGTGTGTACCTGGGGTAAAGCTGAAAAAGCAAATGAGATTCTCATTCCCCTAAGTGTAACATGTTTCTTCAGGCAAGTTCGGAGAAAACGTTGATGAGAAGAGTACGTTTCAATCTTCGTTTCTCTCTCTCTCTCTCTCTCTCTCTCTCTCTCTCTCTCTCTCTCTCTCTCTCTCTCTCTCACACACACACACACACACACACACACACACACACACACACACACACACACACACACACACACCACACACGCATGCAATTATGTGTGTGCCAGAGATCTTTGACATCAGACTGAAGTTTAGTTTACAGATAGAGATTGAGAGCTTAAACTTTTCTTTGTAGCATTCTTGGTAATTAGTTAAACCATTTCATTGCATGGATGCCGACATAACGGGGAACTTAAACTGAAACCAGTTTGTAACTCTCAGATTCCAGAGAGATGCACAGTTCAAAGAAACTCAGCAGTTCATGTGCTTGAGAGTACGGTCAACAATGGCCTCCTGAGCAGAAATGGAATCAGAAGAAAATAAGCAGGTCTTTATGCTTTGATTTAAGGATTAGGTGAAGAGCCACGACCATAGTTGTCAGCTCAGCAGTGTACAGGCTGCTGTCAGTGAGAGTGTGTTTTTACATCTCTGAAAGTTGTCGTGCAAAACACAGCAGAGGCTATCCCCTCTTCAGGTTTCGAGCCATCAGTAAATATTCTTTGAAAGGATGAAAAATTATAGCAATGTTTAGCAGAACAAAAAATATCTTGTATGCCTTAGAGCTGGTGCGGGTCTTTGCAATATGAGGCCAAAACGGTTAAGGAAAGGCCATAGTCGTATACGACTCCGAGGTCTATGTCTGCACTTTTCAAATAGAAAAGAATACGAATTCCCGAGTGTGAAATGGAAGTGGGATTGTTTTCAAACTTTTTGAGGAATCGCCCGTTAAAAACATGTTCACAAGCAGAGTCTAGGGGTTCAAAGAAGAGTTTCAGACAATACTACAAGGGAAATTTCAGCCAACGGTTGTAGAGGAATGATTCCTCTGCCTGTGCATACAGACGGTACACAAGAATGATGTGAAATGCAGCCTTTGATGGTGGATGGGATCCAGTTTTAAGGTAGGAACTCGTGCAGAGATCGTAGACGCTTACTTTGACTGTACACGTTCTCTTGTTTCCATTAACAGTTTCATTCCCTTCTTTGCGCCTCTGTTTACCAGATGTCCTTTACCCTGATATATCCTTCTGGCATGTAAACACTTTTTTCTCCTTTGTCAGTTTATTCGAAAGTATAAAACGTTAAGTTGATTCGGGCTAGGCCATTTACATGGACAGAGGATAAATCTGAAATTCCTCAGAATGGTACAGCATGGCGTAGAGAAAGGTTAATGTTTGTACAGCCTGAACATGGGCTGCAACAAACCGATCAAATTTACTTGATAGGTGACCAGAGAGTAGTCGCAGCAGATTGAAGTAATAGTCAGACCAACACAAAGTCTGTCATAGTGACTGACAAGAATCCAATACTGTAACCAATTCTTGTTTTGTTCAGCACAGCTGTCATTAAAGGCCATATAACCTCAGCCCACTGTTGAATATTATTGCCACAAAGTTGGAGTCGACGCTGTACGCTGGAGTAAAAGGCTCCAACTGCGTACAGCGCGAAGTCGTCAACAGAGAGAACTCAGACACCTGGTTTACGGATCTGACATAGTCGTTGATTTTGATGCTGAAGAAAGCGGGAGAAAGAATGCTGCCTTGAGGTACACCCAACTTCTGCCCATAGATGTCAGACAGTGTGGTGCCAATACGTACCTGGAACTGCCGACGAGTCAGAAAGTTTTGAATAAACAGAGGCAGATGACCACGAAAACCACATGTTGTTTATTGATGAAGGCGTTGCGTTGCGGATGGTGATTTCCAGACGAACTAAACTGTCAACTGTCGAGTGGTACTTCCGGAACCCGCACTGTTCACTGGCTGAAAGGCCATCGGTTTCCAGCTTCCACATCAGTCGGGAGTTGACCATTTTTCCATTAACTTGCAGAGGCAGCTGGTCAGGGCTATTGGGCGATAGTTTGAAGGGTTGGTAAGGTCTTTTCCAGGCTTAGGAATCCGAATGACCAAGGCTCTCCGCCAGCAGGGCAGAAAACACCTTGTGGTCCAGATATGAAGAAGATCACAGAGAGAAAAAGTATGTGGAAAAGAAGACTTGAAGGGGAGACGAAGATAGAAAAGAGCCAAATAAGAAAGGCAGAAAATAAGAAAAGGAAAAGGGTGGGTCACTGTTAGTCTGGGCTCTTACCCTCAGTCTTTGACATGGGAGGCCCTACCAGGGGCATCAACTCCTACCACGTTGTGCTTAGGCCAGACAGCAACTTGGGTATACAGGCCTAGAAGCGTTAACTAGAACTAACCATCCAGTCGAGTATTGATGCCCCCGTCAGCAAAGCCTAGGGGATCACTGGACCGCGCAAGCCCTCCGACCGCGGCAATGTTGCAACCCCGGAAGAGAGAGAGAGAGAGAGAGAGAGAGAGAGAGAGAGAGAGAGAGAGAGAGAGAGAGAGAGAGAGAGAGAGAGATTATGTATGTCACCTTTCACAAATTATCACTGCTCATTGGAATGTTCTTGTTGTTGCTGTCGTTATTGTCAGTGTTATTGTTGTTGTTATTGTTTTTGTTGTTGCTTTGTTATAGTCCATCTGACCACTCGGTGGTCTCTGGGCTGTTTGGGTTTTCCAAGGGCAGAGTCTGTGATCAACAGTGCGTTTACAAGCTTTGACAACAGTAGAAACAGATGCTGTAGACGTCATGCATTGTGCATTTCAGTGCATACCAAAGGAGCAAAAATGCGATAAGTCAGCACACTGTGCATCTGGCAAAGATGAAGAGAACTGCTTTAGTGATACAGAAAGTGAATCGCATATCATTAACCAGACATTACCTCCCCCTGCCATTGTTCTGCAGAATGAGCAAGGTCTTCTAACAGTAATGAAACTGAATGAAAGTGATCCACAGTGTCCTCCAACTCATTTTGAATGCCCTCTGTTATCATACTACTGCTTGCCTGTCTATTTGCGGTGTAACCATATCTTTGACTGTCCAAACCGGGAAGATGAAAAAGACTGCCATATTTACATCTGTCCTGGTTTCTATCGCTGCCTCAGATCTAAGATATGTGTCCATGCTGATCATATGTGTGACGGGAAACTCGGACAGTGTCCTGAAAATGACGATGAGTTGATGTGTGGACTCACGTGCCCTGACGGATGTGTCTGTTATGGGAAGGCTTTTTACTGCAGCCAGACATTCTCAACTGATCAGTATCTGCAGCTTCGTCTGTTGAATGCTGATAAAACCAACATGACTCTGGAAAGTGTACAGAATAACACACAACTCGTTTATCTCGGTTTGGCTCAGTGTTTCTTAGATGCAATCAAATTGCTACGTTTGCCCAACCTTCAGAGTCTGGATCTGAAATACAATAAGATCAGATATTTGGATTCTGCGAGTTTTAAAGAAGTAGCAAATTTACGTGTTTTAATCTTACGTGGAAATCCGATAGACATTGAGGCCAGTCTTTCGGCTATCGTATCAATTACCAAGCTTATGGGACTCGACCTCTCTTATGTGCGTTTTTCACAGTTCAGCTCAGACTCTTTTAGAAAGCTTGTGCATCTAGAAGAATTAAATCTCTCACACAGTCAAATGACACGTGTGTTGGGAGAAGGCTTCCACGTCATGCCTTCATTGCGGTCCATAGATATTTCCATGTGTCCATTGACGGTGTTTCCTCGCACCTTGTTTAACAAACTTTCTTCACTCCGGTCAGTCATAGCTGACAGTTTTGTTTTATGCTGCCCTGCACTCCTTCCAACGGATTTCAACTCAGCCTGGTGCAGCTCTGCTGCAGAAGACGTGTCATCCTGTGAAGATTTGCTGGGCAGCAACATACTTAGGGTAGTGTATATTCTAGTGGTTGTAATTTCTGTTTTTGGAAATTCCTCGGTCATCTTGTTTCATGCATTATATGAAAAAGAAACTTTGTCATATGGTTTCTTTGCATGCATAGTTCATTTGAGCATGTGTAATTTAGGGCATAGCATATATTTATTTCTCATCATTGGAAAGGACGCACAATTTAACGGGATATATCTTTGGCATGAAGCAATATGGTCACAAAGCACAGAATGCCAAGTGGCAGGATTTATCTTCTTTATGTCTTTTGAATCGTCTATTTGCATAATTTGCGTGAGTACTCTTTATGCAGTAATGGTTCACTGGAATTTTTCATGCAATAATCCTCCACTGTCGTTTAAACTGGTTAACATATCCAACATGACAGCCTGGATGGTAGGTATACTGTGGGCCACGTGTCCTCTTCTCCCAGTGTTCTCACAGTGGAAGACCTACCGCCACAATGGACTTTGCATTCCACTGCCACCAGCAGAAGTAAATCATGCTGGATTTTATTTTACATTTGGAATTTTTAATGTATTAAATGTTGTCACAATGTTTATAACAAGTGCTGGGCAGTTATATGTCAACTGGTATTCCAGATCTCACATTGTGTTACGAAGTATGACCAACCCAAAGGCAAACACGCTGATCATTTCACAGAGACTTTGCACCGTTGCTGTCTTTAGCATAGTCTGTTGTGTGTTGGTTGCTCTTTGGGGATTTCTGGTCATTGCAGACGTACCTGTCTCCTCAGAGGTCAACGTTGGGGTAATGACGTTAGTGCCACCTTTGCAGGCTGCTCTCAGTCCCTGTCTGTACCTGACCAGTACCTTTATGGAGCATAAGAGAAAAGAGCGGCACCAATATTTGTTGACTGTCCTATCACGTCAGCATGCTGGAAAAAAACTATAAGGAAAATACTGCAAATGTAAATTGGTATGTCAATAATGATCTTACTGAACACACCCAAGCTGACTCGGCATCAGCGCAGTGTCTCCTTAGATGAGCTGCCTTGTAATGACTTGACACTGTCTGCTCCCTGTGGAGTACTGGTGCTGAAGCTGTGGTGGGACAGATCAGGGTCTGGCTGTGGACGGGGAACCAGTATGACCGGTATGGGGATAGTGCCATTGATGTTGCACAGAACATGAGACAGCAATACAAACATGACCTTCACTGAGTGGCATTTAATCATGTCCTGCCTGCACCACACTGTATTGTTCCCGCGGTCATATGATCAATAAACCGCCTTATCCGCAAATCAGGCTGTACCTACAATGTGATACATAAAGCGTTCTTGAACGGTCGTCATGCTATCTAACCACACTTAATCACGAGTCTTCTTTAAAATGTCCCCTTTCTACAGCTACCACCATTTCAAGGCCCATGTATTATTAATTTAACACATTAGTGTTTGGCCAATTAGTGACGAATTACATCTCTTACGAGAGGCTGTACTGAACAATTCCTAGCTGCTGTCAGCATTCTATGACTGGCAGTGCTTGGATTACTGAACAATAGAGCTGCCCGCTCTGACTGTTGACCTCTATTGACCTCCCTTACATCCTTAAATGGATCTTCAGGCATGGGCTCTAAATATTCGTCGTATTCTGTATGTATCCAACCTATTTCAACAGTGTCTTCATATCTATCATTCACTGGCTGCTTTGGGACCATTGGTGGTGAAAATACCAGTTAGTGGCACATTCCCTTTAGATGCTAGTGAGGACCGAAACAAACAGTCCAGTTCCGCTGATGAGTCCGAATCAACAACGAAAAGTTCCTTTGGGGAGGCCATGTAAATGGTTATGTTTCTAGAACAAGTAAGGTACGGATGGTGTGGTGCTGTGTGTATTACTGTCTGACTCTCACTTTCAAAAGTTTGGATGCGTGTGATGATTATTCCCTACACACACCCAAAACTCACCAACATGGACGGCCAGGCAACATACGAACTAAATTTCTTTTCTTTTATATGCTGCTTGAGCTATCAAGACAAAATAAACACATATCACCATAAAGCATTAATATATATCAGAAGGCACACAAATCAATACAGATTAACATCAGATGAATATTTTACAACCCGCCGACACACATGTGTGGCGGTATAATCAGAGCTCATAACTAAATATGCATATTAAAGACTTTGACGGCCTCTTCCTCTACCGGGAGCTGTAACCGTCACTGTCAGCGACACAACTGTCACGGCAAACATTTTTTTGTTGTTCTGGCACAGAGCTCGCTGGCACCGTCAGTAGCCTCCTAACAGACACAGTCCACACACTTGGCTGCACCGAGCCCAAGTTACAGTCTATAGCACCAACCAGGGAAGTCACACAAGCAAAGCCGCTCGAGACCACAGTCCGAAGTAGTTGCACACAAGGGACACCCACACAGATGAAAATCACGTTGGACTACCGACCTGGCGGTCAGCCTCTCCACGTCATTGTGACGGAGAATTCTGAGGCCCTTTTCAACACATATACACTACTCAGCTGTCGGGGAGCCTCTCCACGTCGTCGTGACGGAGACAGCGGCTAGGGCACAGGCTGTACCCCCACACCGGATGGTAATCAGTTCCAGGCCGGACTCAGGGGCCTTACCGACACCTGGGGAATTGTATAACTACACTGGGTACTTAGCCTACTACCTACCTATTTATCGTCCTTGTCTTGTCACTAGCAGTCACTCTTCACATGATACATATCTCTAGAATTTGGGGGGTGGGGGTGGGGGGAATACCTATGATATAGTTTACTAAGTTTTAATACAATGGGTGCATTACATTAGAAAAATTCCTCGATTAGCACCATGAGTGATCACATTGAACAACACAACAAAGATTTCATCGCGTAACCCAATTAAAAGTACCAAGAATACAGTTATTACAGTTAAAGGAACGATTTTCACTTGTCCCTTTTTATCAAGAAAAGAATGTTTTTACTTTTCCACATCATACTCTCTTGACGCGTCCGCAATAGGGATCAGAATACATTTTTCAATAATTTATACACAATAATTTTCATTCCTCACTTCCAGAGCTCACCAACACTCACATCATTATACTACTTTAGGGAAAAGATAAACAACGTTTTTTCTTAAAAAATACATTGATTTGATTTGATCCCTTTTCCCCGGTCACCTGTAAATACACATGTTCTCTCCTCCGTCCACTCACTCATTCTTCTCATCCACCTCACGACTCACACATTCACTGACCACAACTCCCTACAGTCACCCTATGTCTCGTCAAGTCCTGTCAATCGCTGATAACTGGCAATCTAATAACCACTTGCTGGAGAAACCAACTCCATTAATACTAACCCTAGCTTGCATTTAACTAGCAGCACATACCTGATTACCACCAAAACTAAGCTGCAGTCTCTCTTCGGCATCGTGGGGATGTTTCCAGGCCGGCAAATCTACAGAGACTGAAAGGAAATCCTCGCTCTCCTGACTGACAACAAAACGCGGGTGAGTAGCTGTCAGGTAAATAGGTCAACAGGTGAACAGGCAAACTTACGCCACCTCAGAACTGTCCCCACAATTTGGGACTGGACAAAAATGGTCCATCACAAAGCAACAAACTTATATTTTGACGTCCTTTTTATTTTCATTTTCCATCTGCCCCCACCCCCACCCCCTCCATTTCTTTCAATTTATGCCAGATCATTGTTTCAGTGAATGAGGAATTGCTAGCAATTAATGTGTTTGTGTGGATGGAACAGCAGAGTCTCTCAATGACATAATAGGTTTACTTATATACAGTATGGTCACGTTTTTATATGCACACCATTCTGGTAGAACAACTCAATGCATGCAAAGACAAATATTACTGTAAAAATCATTTTCATTTGTCATCATTAGATTCCAGTTTGAGATTTGATGGAGTACCTGTCATGTGGTGGCTTATGGGTATGTGACGGTTTGCTGGAACCCAACCTCTGTGAAATCAGTGATGATGGGATAAAGTTTATACTCCGCATGCCACAGGAAGTAGTTACATGGTAGCCAATATGAAAAGAGTTATCACTCTGGCCTGCCTAAGGGACCATACTTCCATTTGCACAGCCGGATTGCGGGGGTGTAAGTTCGAGACTAATGTGCTGGAAATGTACGCTACAAGGCAGAGGAAACATCATGATAGGAACATGCATTATCAGAACTTTTACAGCTAGACGAACAATGAAAGAACTCTTTTCAAAAATGGACTATTATTCCAGGAACATTCTAAAATAAACTGAAGTTTACTGGATTCGTTTAGATGTTGTCCAACTGGAACAAAAGACACAGGATCTACTTCACTAACAGAAACAACACACATGAGCATAGGGTTGGCTTATTTCGTTCACAAGACCGGTGAACAGTTCCATTTGATGTGGTCCAGCCTCTTGTCAATTAATTGCCACCTGACTGTAGGCAACCCCCTTTAACATAACCAAGTCTATGTCCCACCATCAGATTATGATGGCAGGCAAATCAAATATGTTTACGACCAAGGTTAGGAAGTTCTTGACCAAACACCACAAGCAGACATATTGATAGACTGGGATGCCAAAGTAGGAGGATGAAACAATTAACAGGCCAGGCACTTTGTTGACAACTCTGCAAAACAGAAAACGATAGACTAACACTCCTGGAAATTGCCTGCTACAACAATCTCCTTCAGGCAAACAAGTAGGCCCCAACAAAGCACCCAGGAGATGGCATCGCACATCTCCAATGGTAAACAGCACAACCAAATTGACTGCACTTTGGTTTTTGAAAAAAAACAAACAACAAATCGGTTAAAAATCGCATCTAGTAATGATGACCTCAAAATTCTGCTTCAAAAATAAAGACAAGAACACAAGTTTCAGGTTTGACCCAGATCAACTCAAGGATCTAAATGTGGCCAAGAAATTCTTTCTAGTGAAAGGGAAAGACTCGCGTCACATACTGTCCTTGGTGTCAACAATGCGCATGTAGAAATATTGACTGTAACATTCAATACAGTGATGATGGCAATAACTACTGAGGTCCTCGACAGGCATTGACAAATGAATAAGCCTGAGGTCACTGCAGAGATAAACTTTATCTGTATGAGAAAAGAAGAAAGCTGAAGAGCAACAAGGACCAGGAAAAAGGCACAGCAATGCAAGGCACAACACCATCTCACATAACTGGAAGAGAAGAGACTGGAAAATGTAAAACAAAGAAAATGACGGCCTACCTACAATGAATATTGATATCTATCTGTCTATCAATCAATCCATCTATCTACACAGATAGATAGATAGATAGGTAGATAGATAGATAGATA
>CM065721.1:73145176-73192676 GCA_033310375.1 Conus canariensis
CAGGTTTTATTGCCAATAGCAAACACGCCCTGTTGACAAGGGGGTTACAGTTACTGCATTAACAGAATGCGTCAAGTATCTATCTGAAATTAAAAAACATAGAATTCGAACAATTTAACTAGAAAATCAGATAGATAGATAGATAGATAGATAGATAGATAGATAGATAGATATGAATGAATATAAAAGACTAGGCTGAAAAAGGACAACGTTTAAACAATCTTTATCTTATATAGCTTTTTCTCGTGTACGATTTTAAGACCACTTTAAGACTTAATATTAAAAAAGAAACTCTTTTCTCATTACGGATTGCCATCGTTGTGCCCATGCATCATGAACTGGAACGCTGCATTGATGGTCCTTCCACATGTGCACAACTCTCTGCAGGTGTGGGAGGGGACAGTGGTGGATCAGGGCAACGTGTTACGAGTATTTGAAGGAGACATTCCTGTCTTGGGGTCAGGCGTCCTCTGCATGCCAAGCCAAAGGTGGGGCGCTGGTCAGTCTGAACACTCCTGGCGAGTGGCGGGCTGTTAAGGAGATGCTGAACATACGGCAAGGTGGAGAAGTGTATATTGGTCTCCGGACATTTGAGACCCATGTCCACATGATGTAAAGACTCTCTCTGTCTTTCTCTGTCTCTCTCTTGTCTTCCTGTCTCTCTGTCTCCCTGTCTCTCTCTTTCCATCCCTCCCTCCCTCTCTCTCTCATTTATTTATAGTATTTGTCTGCAGTATGTTAATGCATTGTAATGGCGTGGAATAAAAGCTGTAAGTACCTAGGAGGGACAGTACACAATAGACGTGTTTGACAAGTGACAGTGGAACTAAAAATCTGAGTGCACGGCAAGATGCTAGTGATTAGGTGGAAAAACAGGAAGACAGCAGAAAAAGCCTGTTTATGAACGAATGTACCCTGTTCTGTGCGATGACTACGCTGACAACCATGAACACTAACTTCCAGGACTTCAAGGAAGAATGAATAGAAATGAAGGAATCCATATCTTACCTGAAACAAGACAGGCGTGATGTGGATAAAAAAGAGGATCTTCTCTGAAACAAACCAGTGTACAGCTGCAGCAAGTCAACACTGACAAACACTTTGACGACAATGAGTCTGGCTACGAGTTTCCAAAATTCTTTATTTGTATTGATGCCATGCTTTGTGACATTGACAGCGACAATGGCGGTGATGCTGGCACTGCTCCCGCAGGGAAGCCACTGACATCTAAAGATGTGATTGAATATGAGTGATTTTGATCATGATGCGCCTCTGACACACAACCAGACTGCTTTCTGTTTGAATAAAGCTTATTCATCTCTTCACTGCAGCATGTATGGTTTTCGTTCTGATTTCATTTTGTATGTATCTTCTTTTGACTTTGTCTGCCTGGTAGACATTTTTTTTTTTGAATAACCGGGCAAGACGTTATTCCATAATCATACATTTTGTTTAATATGAAACTTCTGCAAAATCTACTGACAGGAACAGACGTTCAAGAAATTGATTTCTTCGATGAAAAATTGCCTTTTAACAGGTGTCAGCCAACTCAGGATAGAACACGGATTTTCCATGTTTGTTCTTGTCAGACCCCCCCCCCCTCCCCCTTCCACCACCGTCCGCCCTATTTTACAGAACACACTGTATGCATGTGTATACATTCCTTTTGAGTAGTTGCCATAAAATCATCATTTCAGTGCATATGATCATGCAGATTTGATCATAACAATATAATAAGGAGATTCGCAATATTTTTTGCTCAACAATTATCAAGAGTTCGTGTGCTTGCGTGCGTACGTGCGTGCGTGCGTGCGTGCATGCGTGCGTGCGTGAGTGCGTGCGTGCGTGCGTGTGTGTGTGTGTGTGTGTGTGTGTGTGTGTGTGTGTGTGTGTGTGTGTGTGTGTGTGTGTGTTGCATGTGTAACGGTGTATGTAGCTGCAGAAAACAAACAAAAAACTGGCCGTTTAGTATAAATGTTTAAATCAGGTAGCAGTTTTATTGACTATTTTGTTTCTTCATGTGATTTGTTTCATTTTGATTGATAAGAATATAGGTACTAAGAAACTTGTTTGCGTGGAATGAGGATTTTATAAACATAATTTCTGTAGCAAAATAAATTCTGATGTTCTTTATGCTGGTCTGTGACCTAGAGAATGATAGTATACGGGTTCTACCCCACCACATTTTATTTTGCCCACAAACCCCCCTTTTTAACATAAATTTCTTCATTTTCTTGTCACTTTTGCCAAAAACTAACACTATTTTGTAAAAAAAAAATTAACGCACAAAAACCCCAAACATGAAGAAATTTATGTTTTAAAGTGGGGCTTGCGTGCAAAATAAAAATGGGGTGAGGTAGAACCCGTATACTATCATTCTCTCAACGCAATCACTATTTACCCTTTCTCTCTTCTGATTCTTGTGCAAACAAGAGGAACGGCTTACTTAATTTTTTTTAATTGGTGTTTATAATCTGGCTTAAAAATGAAGCCCGAAGTTGCAGAGCTTATTGATATATTTAGAGATTGGGAGTTGCAGGAAAGAGGGTGGGGGGTTGATAGAGAAGAGTTTAAAGAATTAATTACGGAGCTTTTTGAGCGCATAGATATGCGGGAAAGCGTAAGGAACGCCATCAGTAAACTACCGCATTCTTGGCCTCATCCAGTTATAAAGTTGTTTGCCATTTTAATTGATCAAATAGCTCCTGAAGATTTTAATCTGACTGCGTCTACTGGTCCTGAAGGAGTAACTATTCACTTTAATCCAGGTCGATTTTTACGACTAACAACAACAAATGCTCACTGAATCCATCTATTTTTAATAGTAAAGTCAGTTAAGTTAGTCTTTTAAAGCACGTTCTTGAGCTTTTAAGTCAGTTCTCCAATGCCCTATAGCATATGAAAACTCAGGATCAACGTAAGTTCGCTTGTTATTGTTAGAGACTAGTGATTTTTTTATTAACAGCAGTTGTGTTTACTTGATGAAGAGTAGAGCGCAGATTAACATTTGTGTGATGAAACACTTTGCCTTCAAAGAGAGCCTGTTTGTAGTTGTCGTGAGTTTTTTTTTTTTTTTTTACAACTTCTTTACTTATGCCTTTAGCTTTCTTCATTACAGAGGTCTGGCTAGCAACGCTATACATCTTTGACCGCAGACCAACGTATTCTTGTATAACCGTCCCATTAAGTTCGTCTTTAAACTTCCCAATTACTTTCTTGTTTACAACTGAATGTAAAGGGCTATCTTTTGGGTAGTCACATGTGTCGTACCATCCATCAGCTCCTTTGGCTACCTCTGCTTCTAAGTCTTTGTAAAAGTCTTCAGTTGGAACATCCAGAATAAAAGAGTCAGTGTCTGTGTAAAGGACTCTGGACTTCGGATACAGCGGTTTAAAGTAGTCATACAAAAATTCTAGCATTAACAGCTTTGACAGCTCTAACACAGTAAACCCGATAAACACCGGCTTGTCCAACCTCACATTCTGTTTCTTCATCATAATGCCAACCAGGCTGTCACTAAATCTTCTAAAGTCTTGGTAGTTAGGTTTAGAGACCAGCTTAATTGCTTGTTTTTCTTTTGTAACTAATCTTACATCTTTACGCTTGTGTGGGTTCTCCATGGTTTTGCCAAAACAACTGTTGTTCATTAGTTTAAAAAAGTCTTTTTCTGAAGCGTCAGTAGCCGCAGTCCTCAGCTGAGTATTCTTCATGATGTATGATCTCATAAAGGGCTCTTGATCAAATTCTATTATTCTGTGAACAGCAGTAAGTTTTAGTCCGTGTCTTAAGTAAAACTGTAGCAGTCTGTAATGACATACGTACTTAGTCTTGTGGCGAAGATTGGGCACGAGTTTAGGTGGTTCGGTGGGGGTCATCTTTACTCTTTCTGCTGCTAGGGGATAATCGTTATGGAGATCGTGCAATTCTGTAGGATATTCTAAGTCTACCTCTAAGATTAATCCTATTGGATAATCAGGTGTAAGCTGCGGTAGATAACTTAACATATTATTAACGTCATGGGGTCCTCGTTTCATTTTAAAGTTTCTTAATGGCAGTGCCTGGCTCATAGCCCACCCATACAGATTGTTGGCGTCTAAGTACATTAAATAGTTAGATGGTTTAGTTGGGTCATAGTCATCTAAATACTTGTTGGCTTTGCAGTAAGGATGCGAAGCCATGCTAATGCTACCCCTTAGCCCGGCCTCAATCATCTGGAGTGTATCCAGATCAGATATTAAGTCAATCTCAATGTCTGTAGACTTTAAGAATGCGTCCTAAGACAACCCCGGGGCAGAAATGTAATGTGATGAATCTAGGCCGTAATGTTTCATGCATGTAGCTCTGTAATTTTCAAACACATCAGCCAATAAACACACGGCAGCCAATAAATATTTATCGTGATAATCGCCCATTGTTTGGCAGTGTAATTCTGTCCAGGCTTTCTGTGCGTATTCATAGTCAGCGTCAGTTATGCCTTTGCCCGTAAGACGGCTGTAAAAATCATCTTTATGTGGCAGCGCTGGCTCATCAAACTTGTCCCACGAGTCCATGTATTCATAAGGGTAAACGCCTTTACGTACTAAAGCCGAGTCAAAATATTGTTCAGTTATTGGGAAGTCTTGTAAAGATTCTGCCAGTTTACTTAAACTCCCCATCAGATGTTGAGCAGAGTCATAGAAGGACAGACAGTCTACAGTAAAGGCCATGTACTTTTCTGATGATTGTGCAATACAGCTAACCTTTTTACATTCAGAAGTTATTGCTTGCATGATGAAATGAGAATCATAGCCTCGTAAGTTATGAAAGAAGATTGGTAGTTTCCATGTTTTGGGGTCAACCTTAAGCTGAAGATTGCACTTGCTGTGTGCTGCTCCCCTGAATTTGCCAATAATGTGATCGTGGTCTCTTACTGTGTCACCTAATAACTTGCATTTGCATATCCAGCAGTGTGTAGATGATTCATAGCGCCTTTGGTCTTCGGGAGTCATCTTAATGTCTGAGAGATTCAGTTGATTAGAGAATTGATTGCGAAGGTGTTTCATCTGTTGTAAAAATCGATCAGCTGCGTCGGTGCCTGTGTAAAGTTCTGGTTCTGTGTGCTGGCCATCTGATCTAACAACAACAAAAGCATAAGAACAAATCTGATGGTGGGTTAATAAGGTTGTTTTTTGTTCTTCTAGTTGTTGAGGGCCGCGGTACTGTGGCAAGACTGCTTCAAAGTCAGCATAGACTACGTATGGTCTCATCTGCATTTTGTGTATGTTTTTAAAACTAACTTTAGACCCTGGTGGGGGCGTAAGAAGTTCGGTTTTACAGTCTACAAAACTTTTACAATGTTTCTTATGTTTGGCAGCTGCTTCTATAGTTGAGATTCTGACCAAACACCTTCTACAAAGCTCTTGTTTAGATTTGTCCTTTGATGTATAGGCTAACAATCTGCTTATTGATCTGATTAATACATAATGGCTCTTGGAACCATCTGTAAACAACAACAGGTCTACATGCTTGTTAAGGGATTCACCTAAAGTAGGGGCATTGGGAGAAATCCATAGGGGCTGTAGATTGTCTACTACAGACCATGTGTGTACGTTTACGGTTATTGGTTTGTTTTGCTCTTCAAACTGACTTAAACTGTCTATGTTTACTGGAAAGTTTATGTTATTAAAGTTCAGTTCATGTGTGTATGCTTCATAATTAGATACTCTGTCTGCATGATTTTTAACTGGATGTAAATGTGCCAAAACACACCACATGAAACACATATTGTCCGATTTTTTTATGTTTAAGACTGCTCGTTTTAAAACTAACTCTTTTGGGAGAGGAAGGTAAGAATTGCCAACTATAGGACAGTACTTTGTTTGTTTTAATTTGATTTCAAGGACTGTTTCTTCAGACCAGCCAGAACCCCTTAGCTTAGCCTCTTCACTCGCATGGTTAAACTGTGTAAGCATGTAATCAGCCCAGTTAGAATTAAAGTCGTGATAGCTGATTACTTCTTTCTGTTTAGTTGACACCCAGACTAGTATACTACTACCATCGGGGGTTATATATTCAATCAGAATGACCAACAACACTTTTACAGGCGGGTCAATTCGAAGAGACTCTGGGATTTTACTTATAGCGTGTGCTACGCTTTCCTGAACATTTGTGGGGTTAATAATGTCCATGTCTAATTCACTAAACATGTTGTCTAATTGTTTATTACTACCTTCTAACAGCACGTTGTTGGGTAGTTTTTCAACCCCAGATTTCCTTGTTCGCTTCATTTTTTAAAGCTACAATATTTACGTAAATTAAAAAAATAATGAATTAAAGAACTTAACCAGTACTTTACTAAAGAACTTAACTAGTACTTTACTTCAGAACTTAACTAGTACTTTACTTAAGAACTTAACTAGTACTTTACTTCAGAACTTAACTAGTACTTTACTTAAGAACTTAACTAGTACTTTACTTCAGAACTTAACTAGTACTTTACTTAAGAACTTGACTAGTACTTTACTTCAGAACTTAACTAGTACTTTACTTAAGAACTTAACTAGTACTTTACTTCAGAACTTAACTAGTACTTTACTTAAGAACTTAACTAGTACTTTACTAAAGAACTTAACTAGTACTTAACATGACTTGTACTTTACTTGTACTTTACTTGTACTTTACTTATACTTTACTTAAACTTAACTTGTTATAACTGACTTTACTTAACCAATTAACGCCTGCAGGACGGAGGCCTTACTATTTTTTTACATTCTTCTATCTCAAGCACTACTAACAAATCAGAACAAACAACTGGTTTTCCGTCTGGGTTAGTTATTTTTACGTCCAATGAATTTATAGACTCTTCAACTAATTCTTTAAATTGACTGTTTTCACCAAATGTGTTTAACTGATAATCGCAATAACCCACCTTAGTTGATGGGAGTGCTCTTAGAACTGTAGATTGTTGGCCATTATACAAATTAGTATCTGTTTTTAATTCATTTAAATGGACATACAACCTTAGGTTAATTAGAAAATCGGATGGTCTACTACCTACATACTCATAAAGACCACTTTCTACGTACATATGTGTTTTAATATGATACGTTTCACCACTAGTATAAAAGCCCAAAATTCGAGCAAGGCTTCTAGGAAAAACGTACTCCCTTCTTTCTTCTGGAAGATTCATAGTAATTCTGAGGTTTGCCTCATTAATTTTTAACTTAATGCCAAAATTGCTAAATACTTCTTTTAGAGAACAAAAGTTGTAGTAACCATCAGGTATTTTTTTTAACTGCTTTAATACATTACCTTGTTCGTCCTTAATATCCACCCAGTTATTCTTAGCTTTTTCAGATATATTAATCCACTTTATTTTAAAACCAATTTCTCTAAGAGCAACCCTATTATCACCGCGCCTATTGTCAATTGGATACTTTAAGAACACACGCGTGTTTTGTTTAGTTATATAAATGTGCATCCTTTTTTAAAAATCTATTTAAAATGGAACCTTTTAAATATAATGAAAGTGTCACTTACAATGTAGGAGGGGTTTATGAGCCCAAATCTTTGGACTTCAGTGTCCTAACCATTGCAGTGGATGAATCATATGGCTTCCAAGTCAGACTTGTAAACCCACTAACTAGATACTTAAATCCTCCAATAAAGAGTGATAGTGTGCCATCAGCATGGTCAACTCACCCCATGGCTTTTTACCAGAATCAGTTAAATTTTGCAGTTTACTGCTCAACCACTGGCTGTGGTGTTTCATATGCAAACCATTTAAACCACCCCAATCTCTTAGTAAGGTCAGTATATAACTTTCATGTTTATTACCAGTATAGGCGCATACTAACTGAACTACAAGTACGCCTCCCCAACGACAACGCGTTTAATCCATTTCTCAGCTCAATGGACAATAATGCATATGAAAGAATCTGCAACGAATTTAACATTAAACCTTTAACTGACTTTAGACAAAAGTTAGACCGCAATCACGGGTTAGGCACATTGTATTTGTGGGGTCAACATACAGAATATAATTTTGACTACTGGCCTGGCCACACCTCTTTTCAACCAAACAAGCAAGTTAGATTGGGATCAATAGAACAAAAACACCCCAATGCTTGGGCAACATCTATCTTAGATGAAAGTAAAGGCCTAACAATGCCAGGAGTGCAAAGACTCAATGACTCCATACGGACGTACGTTTGGTGTTTATTAGGAGCGCAAGCACAGACCAAGTCTAGCATAGTGGATCAATCTACAGGCTTTGACGCCAGAAAACAATTTCTAGCCAATTTAGAAGATGCTATTAACTCTGCTGTTGATTTGCCTTCCAGCATACAAAGGTACCAAAACGTTCTCGCACATGCTAGGTCAAAGGTTTGACTTTGTTGTAGGTCATGGATTATACATGCTGCCTTCTGACCTTAGACTACAGATTGGCATGATACAGAATTATAATAATGAAATCCTTATAGCTGGAGACGACCAAAACTTAGGGCACAATCAAGGCTTAAACACAAGGCCCGCACCAGCCATTTAAAAAAAAAGCACATAGCCCTGAACAACCAGAAAGCGACCCACCACCGGCTATAAGCACCCCACAGCCAGAAAGCACCCCACAGCCAGAAAGCAGCCCACCACCTGTTAATATACTTCACCCTGACAGACACACTAGCGAAAAGACAGCCCTTGTTGTGTTTTTAACTTTTACTGGACTGGCTATACTTTATTTCACTAAAAATTAAACCCGCAGCCAGCACCCCCAAAGTCCACAGATGGTCAGCCATATAACCAGCCACTTTGCCTATAGTAGACAAAACCCAACTAACAACACTGCCTATTATGCCAGGCAGAGCATCAAGCGCTTTGGCAGCTAACTTCTTTAATAAGTTTGCTAGATGGTGTAATTGTTTTCTAATCCAACTTTTACCAGGCTGAGGCGTTGGAGGCGCTACTGGCCCTGTTGGCGCACCACCGGTTAATGCATAAACCAGTGTAGAGACAGCAAACCCAATGGCCGTCATTATACTAACTATTGTAATCCCCTGTTCTCTGAACAGAGTCCTTATTCTTTCTGCTAGCGTAGTATTTTCATAAAGTATTCTGTTTATAGTTTCTCTGATTCTGCTTGTTTGTGATACTAACTGTGTTCTGTTAGTAGACAGCACTTCTAACCTGGCTGCCCTTTCTGGCATTAAATCTTGTATTTTCTGCTGTATTCTGGCCTTTTCTTCTCGCCCTAAATTGTTATCATCTGCATTAGCCAGTCTAGTTTTTTCTTCTTCTATCTCTCTATCTAGCTCACCAAGTTTTGCTAAATTGTTTGTTAGTTCACCCCTTATTGTCCGTAGAGCAGTATTAAGACCCATGATTTCATGCATAGGCAATGGAGAATCATCAATTGTTTTTAATTGTGTCTCCTCATTAAAACTCGTTTCAATTTCTGCTATTAGTTCATCTGCTGTTCGATTTAATTCTTGAAGAGGTATGTTTTGTATTTCAGATTGTGCTGGCAACCTTTGCTCCAAGGTCTGTAAAAGACTAACAGCCCCAGACCTTAGATTTGAAATATTTAATCGCCTTTGGTCAGCAACTGGGAGCTCTCTAAGAATTGTGCTCTTGCTTAAAAACTTGGTTGGGTCTGGTATTGTAGTAAGTCGTACAAGGCCTTTACTAGTTCTTATATACAGATGATTACCTTTATCTATCTTAAAATCAAAAGGACTGTGGCCTTCTGGTGGCACTAGTCCTATGCTTCTATAGAATGAGTTAATTTTATTTGTTAATAGTTCTGCACGAGAGGCAGTAACTGAAGGGGGTGTGTCTAACCCTTCTTCTAATGAAGGGATTGAAGAACCTGCTTCTTCAAGTTCTTCGGGCAATGAAGGACTCGGCTCTCTTTCTTTATCTTCATCTTCTCTCCCAACAGGACCCACGTCATAATCTTCATCAGCCATATTTATATATTTATTATTTTTTGTTTTATAAAAAATGAACTCATACGGCTGCGACCTTGATCCATACAGAAAACCGAAGGAGCCTCATGGCATAAAAGGCATAAGACAGACTGTGCGCGTTATAAATAACCCATCAACAATTGAGCCCAATGAAATATTAACAGTAAGATTTAGTGATCTTGGGCCTGACGATGTTATAATGCCAGGCACTACTAAACTATCATTCAAAATAGATATTGATTCAGTGGATCCTAATGCTACTGTCGTTGCTAACTTGGGTAGGTCCATCATTAAAAATATGGTAATTAAACTGGAGGGCAGAGAAGTCTTCTCGTTACAAAGAGCAGACATCTTTAATATCTATTCGGACCTGTGGCTGCCCAGAACAGAAAGAAAAGACAAAATCTACCCAGGAATCCAGAGCCCCAACGGCCTCAAGCACAGGCTTAATGCTGAGGATGCAAAGGACGACGAGGGAGACCAGGCAGTAGCACGAGCATTTAAGAACAGATTTTGCATTCCTCTAGATTTTGAACTGTTAAAAACCCATCAGCCATTCAACCAAGGCGCACTAAGAGATAGACTTACTTATGAACTGACATTCAATGACAACGGGTCTGTTATTCTGTCTGAAGACCCCTTAGCCAAATACACAGTCAGTAACATCTCTCTTGATTTTGACGTTGTTACTAACCCTGAACTGGCTAGAATAATCTTAAACCAGTATAAAAGTAAGACAGTTGTTTACTTTGAAAGAGTTTTACACCACAGTCCAGCGATTAAAAACAAGCAAGACACTGTCTGGGAAATAGCTATAAGCTATTCTTTAAAGTCTTTAAAGGGTATTTTGCTGTTGTTTACTAAACCCCCGGCTCCTTTTCAGAGAGAGACTGAGGTGTTTTACAATCCAAAAATTGAGCAGTTGTCTTGCACAGTAGATGGCAAGCCTTTTCAGCTGTATTCAGCTGGACTTTTACCTGACCAACACTTTGATGAGATAAGAAAGTTATTCGCCGGAGGCAGACAAGCAAATCCTACAGCCGATCTTGTGTGTAAAAAACTTCACCTTCACGATGTAAGGCTCGAAGATTATCTAACAGACAAATATGGACTATGGCTGGATTTTAGGTCCACGTATGACAACAGACTACATGGAAGTGGAAGAAGGGTAGGATCGGATGGCATAAGCATACAGATTAATAAGGAAAAGGAGGAGAATGGTCAGATACAAATGCACGCTTTTTTGGTTTGTGACGCTCAGTTAAACATTGAAGAAAATAGACTGAAAGAAACAGCCTATTAAAAACAGATGGATAGTTTGAACTTTTTGCCCAAAGACCCGCACTGTTCGCTTATTTGTGGGATTACTGGGTGTGGGAAAACTGTCTTCGTGCTTGTTTTGTTACAAACAGTCTACAGGTTTCATTACGAGTACATTGTTATATTCTGCACAACCATTAAGCACAACAAGTCTTACAAAGAAAGGCAGTTTGTTTGGACAGACGAGAATATATTTTTAGTTGATCCTACTGACAAGCTAAGCAACTGTTTAAAACATTACTATAAGCTATTTGAGGGAACTGAAACACTGTTTATTATTGATGACTGTTCAGCTGAACAAGACATTGTTAAAAAAAAGAAAGACTCTGTCTAAGCTAGCCTTTAGTGGTCGCCACGCATTAGTTTCTGTGTGGCTTTTAACTCAAAAATACAATGCTGTCTTAAAAGACTTTAGATCGCAGTTAAAATTGGTCATCTTATTCTATACTAAGGACAAGGATAGTTTTGAAGAGTGTTTAAGTGAAAATTATATAATAAGGGACAAGGATGAACTAAAAAAAATGAAAGAGCAGTTATAAAAATCAAAGCACGCTAAACTATGCTTACGGACTGACCCGCCAGTTCAATACGTTTGTTTATAACAAATTGTTTATTATTATAGATTGTTTACTATAGATTGTTTACTATAATTTTTATATTAAAAAGAATGTCTCGCGGACCAGAATCAAAAGTACAGCTAGCTCCTAAATGCGTTTCAGTAGAGCTAAAAGATCTAGCAGACACAACTGAGTTTGATCTAATAGGAGTGCTAGGAAATGTTTATGGATTTGAGTACACCGACGATGGCGTTTACAAACGAACAGAAATTGAAGACAAAAAACGGCAGCAATATCCTACCCTGGAAGAGATAAGAAATATAAGAGCAAACGATTTTGGCAAACACGAATACAAACTTCATAAACGAGAGAATGCTTGGGCGTTGCTTCCTAAAATTAACTGGGATTTAAAGTTTGAACTACGAAGCCCCAATGTATACTTTGATAAGAAAAACAATTTTAGAAAAGCTTTGAATGCAGGACACCTTCTTGTTAGCCTAGTCCCAGGAACACAACAGAAAAAGCAGATTGAAATAACTAAGCAGGGCCCTGAATATATGCTGCAGAGAAAGAAGTCCTTAGCTGAAGTGGGGGATGACACCGTTGGCTTAGAATTTAACCCAAAACTAGAACCACTGCCTAGAAAAATGACGATGCTTTTTCGCTTATTTATTACTCCAAGGGAGTCTGATCCTAGTTTGCCAGAACATACGTTAATCAGAGGTGTACAAATAAAGTCTGAAAACTTAAATGGGCCTCTTAGGTTTGTTATTGCTATTACTAAAAATGGGGATCAAATAAACACTTTTGTATCTTCCGACAAAGTTACTGTGATGGTTGACAAAGACAAACTAGCAGTGCTTGATTTTATTTTTATTAAGTATGTTGATTTTATTGGGTTTTACTCTGTTGATGAAGTGCTGCCAGAAGGGTTAATAAGAAGATATGTACAAGATTAAACAAAAAATAATTTTGTTTAAAATGGAAGACGGTCAACAGTTTAGATTAAAGCACGTGACTGAGCTTGAAGAGGAAATAGAAAGTGACTTAAATAAGTATAGGGTTACTAGAAAGAAATATGCTAAAGCTTTAAATGTCCTTTCTTATATAATCACCGGCTCATCAGTTGTAGCCAGCTTAAGCACCGAGTCTAGTGTTGCTCTTTTAGCTACTGGAGTTGGGACACCGATGTCTATAGCTTTTGGGAGTGTTGGGTTAGGGTTAGGTGCCATGTCCACGATTGTAAGTGCTGTTTTAAAAAAGCTAACGCCCAAATTACAAAAGCACACTGCCATTGTAGCCCTAGCAACAGCAAAACTTTACTCATTAAGGTTGATTATAAGCAATACATTACTGGATGGAAAAGTAACAGACGAAGAATTTAAACGAGCTATGGCTGACGGTGATGATTACAGACGACAAAAAATTGAACTTAAACAAAAATGGAGAAAGACTTTTACTTCACAACAGGCAGACACTGAAGCAATCAAACAGAACATTGCAAATCAGTTAAACCCAAAATAAGTTTTAAAAAATAAATCAAAAGTTTAACCAAAAAAAATGTTATAAACATTCATACTATTTTTTTTTTTAACTAACAGGCACTGTGTTTGGGGGGACAACTTGCAGCTCTTCACGAACAAACGATCTTTTACGGGCAGGCTTTTTAGAAGGAAGAGTCTCTCTTAAATAATACACAGGAGGGGCTGTTTTCATAATTCTTTCAACTTCATAAACGTCTACGCTCCATACTGGGTCTGTGGCTCTAATTCTAACATCACCTTCTGCTTCTCCAGGCGCATACAAGTATCTTACTTTTAGTCCAAAAGGCAAGAGTTTCTGATTACCTCGGATGTCTTCAATAATACTTATTTTTTTTAGTTTGATCGCGTTCACCGGTTTAAGGCCCGTTGCTTTAAATTCTTCATTGTTCATGGCGCGTAAGACTGCTGGCAACCTTCTGACCCATTCTGTGTTGCGTGTTTTGTCCATAAGGTCTCTGTGGTATTGATAGGTAAACAGACGCTCAGCTAGATTCCTATTAAAGTTTTCTACTAGGGCCTGGGAGCGATGGTTGCCTGGAATCCCTCTCTTAACTGTAACCTGGTGTCTTAAAAACAGTTGGTTTACAGCCCCTTTAAACTCTTTCCCATCATCAACCTGGATCATCCTAGGATACTTTAATGGGCCTCGCATGTATATTTGTTGTAAAGCCACAGCCACAGCAGTTGAGCTTTTATCTGTTAAAGGCTCAGCGTCTTTATACCTTGAAGCCATGTCAACAACTGTAAGAGCATACTTAAACTTTTTTCTTCTAACTTTGTCATGTGGAAGATACAACAAATCCATCTGGTGGGTGTCATTAGGAACTGAGTTAACAAATCGAGGCCTTATTATTCTTTTTGGGGCAGGCAGATATATTTGCCAGATCACTTGTTTTGAAAGCCAGGTTTTTGCTTCTGATTCAGACACCCTAGCAGCTTTACTCAGTTTATCAATAGCAGTCTTTCCTTTCCAATACCCTCTAGGAGAATAATATATTTTGTCCATAAGAAGGAACTGTATTTTATTTATTTATTTTTTTTAATTACATTTTATCTATGTTTTTAGATTGAATATGCAAGAAGAAAGATTGCTCCCATAGCACCTATAATAAAGCCTATTTCTACCATTTTCTGATCCTCAGATGGTTCATAAAAGTCAGACAGTTCTGCCGGTGACGATGTTAGAAACTTCTTTCCTGTCACTAAGTAATATTCATTCATTGCTTCATCAACGTCTGTAAATGTGTGCTCTGCATGTCCCTGTTCTCTTAACTTTTTATTAATAAAGTCTAAGTGAGCAATTCTCCTTTTCTCGTAAGCGTCTTTTGCCTTGACTAACTCTTCCATTGCCTTGTTATGGCGTTCTCTCTCTTCATCAGACCGCAATTTACTAAACATGTAATTGCTCCCAGAGAAAGCCAATACATTAACAATAGCTCCTCCCACCTCAGAACTAATCCAGACATCTTTTTATAAATGAATGAATCTTTTTTATAAATCTTTTTTATAAATCAATATTTTCTAGAATGAATCTTTTTATAAATCAATATTTTCTAGAATGAATCTTTTGTATAAATCAGTCAATCTTTCTATGCATTGATGTTTTCTGGGATAATTCCCTGTGTAACAAGAAAGTCTTTTGAGGCAATTCCTGCAGTTATTACAACTATAACCTTAACAACATCCTCAATGTCTAACCTTCCTAGATCAGCCAGCCTCATTTTAAACATGTTTTTTGCTAACACGCTGTACCCTATACTAAGACCGCTAATTACAGCAGAGTGGTAAATAGTATTGATGATCTTTGCGGTGCTCATGTTTTTTATGAACTAAAAAAATAATTAAAATAATCATAATATGAAAGACTGTCTATGTGTTTTTTAATCAGATAATCTTTTGTTGCTAGAGCTAAAAATAAGGTTACAACTAGTTTCGGTGAATCTTCTATCTTTCCTATGTTGGGCGGTTTTAACAAACATTTTGCAAGAGTTGAATAAACTATAACACCAACAATAGGCACTGCATAATTAATAAACGTTAAACTCATGGTTTTAAAAGGGTTTTATTATTGTTTTATTGCTTTTAAAAAGGTTTAAAAAATGGATTGCGACGAGCTATCAAAGTGTGAGGAGCCAGCAGACCCAGACCTCTGCCATAAAGAAAGATTATACTCTCTGGCCGCATGTGGAAAAACTAGACAGTATTTAGGTGTTGAACTAAGTATTGAACAGATTCAGCAATTGTCTACTTCAGACGTTGAGAAGTATTACGCTAGGTACGAAGCACAGCTAGGATCAAAAATGGTTAGATCAGTAGGACAGACAATGATTAGTTTATATGCTAAATTAGTAGGCAAGATAGCACCGATTGATTCAGAAGAAGATTTAAAATATGACTTAACACAAGATCCGGTTTTAACCAAGTCCCTAGAATCTCTTGCATGTGACATGTATTATAGATTTGGGACATTGTTATGTCCATTCATCATGGGATTAATTACTTTTAATCATATTAATTTTAATCAAATTTTTTTTTTAAATGAGCGATCAGGAGAAGAAGATTCTACAGGAGCAGAATGCCCAAGTGAGTGTCCCACAAGGGAGTGTCCCACAAGGGAGTGTCCCACAAGTGAGTGTCCCCCAAGTGAGTGTTCCACAAGTGAGTAGTGTTACTAAGTCTAAAAATCCTGGGCGTGTTGAGGCCGGTCGTAAACTAGCTGAATGGAACAGACTGCAAAAAGCAAACCAAGCAGCAAAACAAAAATTATTAGATAGTAATACAACATCGCAGGGTGTTGAACGCTACCCTTGCTTTGTTGATCCGGCTTTTAACGTCATCGTCTGCGCCGCCATCAATATTGACCACGCTTCCTAAGTAGACGAAACGGTCTGTTTCCGTCAGGTCCTTTCCGTGTAGCTGCAGTGGTTGGTTGAGTCGGTTGTTCATCCGCATCACCTCTGTTTTCTTGGTGTTGATCTTTAGGCCGGTCTTTTCTGCCTCCTCTGCGAGTCTGGTTAGCTTGGGCTGGATAGGCCATACGCTCCGCAAACCCACAGACAACGTCACAAGACAAGCACTAGAGTGGAACCCACAAGGAAAAAGGAAAGTGGGACGGCCAAAACAGTCGTGGAGAAGATCCGTCGAGAGCGAAGTGAAGGAAGCCGGAATGACATGGACTCGGCTGAAGAGAACAGCCCAAAACAGAGTCCGTTGGCGTGGTGTTGTTGCGGCCCTATGCTCCACTGGGAGACAACAGGACTAAGTCAATACAACATCGCTGCCAGCACCGCCGCCGTCACCAACAACAACACAATCAAACTATAAGATGTATTATTATGTACTGGGGTGTGTTGTTGTTGGTGGAGGGTTTTTCGCATGCAAGTGTCTAAAACCATACTTAGCAACAAAGTCACAAATCCCCACAAAAACAGTAAAAGAAGAAGAACCAGCTTCTGCAAAAAAAGTACAACCTCCTGCTGTAAACCCATTATTTTTACTGAATTAGTTTTTTAATGTGTTGTTAAGTACAAGTTAAGTACTGGACTAATTCTGTAAACCATTAGATTTTTATGCTGCGGAGAGAATGATAGTATACGGGTTCTACCTCACCCCATTTTTATTTTGCACGTAAGCCCCACTTTAAAACATAAATTTCTTCATGTTTGGGGTTTTTGTGCGTTAATTTTTTTTTTACAAAATAGTGTTAGTTTTTGGCAAAAGTGACAAGAAAATGAAGAAATTTATGTTAAAAAGGGGGGTTTGTGGGCAAAATAAAATGTGGTGGGGTAGAACCCGTATACTATCAATCTCTGACCTGCTGTGGACTGAACTGCTTTCTACGAAACATTGGATAAGTCCGATGATATTGTTCATGGTTTTGCTTGAAGATTTTCAGAACACTACTTCAGACATAGCTGGCATGAAATAGAGTTATATAGACAGAAGATTTTAGGGAAAAAACATTGAGATAGAACAAAGTATATAACGATCTATGATCTAAGAGAAACAAGGACTCCGTGAATGGTCAGGAAGAGTTTGGAAAGCATGACAAACAATAGCAAAAAATGTTAGCACCAAAGTCATATTACGATTATGAATGACACTTTGAGAAAGTGTTCGAAAAAGACGTCGGCCTTTAAGAGAAAGAGAACATCTTTGAGGATGGAGATATTAATTATCTTGATTGATCTACTTCGAATGAAGAAATTATAGTTGCATAAGAAAATCAAACTGTAGTAAAGTATCTGGATCTGTTAGGTTATAAGAATAGCTCTTTATATATTTTGACTGTCCTGCTAATCATTTTGTAGACATGAAAGTGCTGTTCTTGTTTTCAGGGTATTAACAATAACTGGGATAAATAAATTATCTTACCTTTTATATTAGTAATAAATATGATACGAACAATAATTGTGGAATTTCGTTATGTCATATATGAAGTGAATTGTGTGGTTATATCTCAATCACAAACAAGAGATTGTCTAAAAGGGTAAAACTGAATAATGTTACACGTGAACATCAAGCTGGCTCAATCAAAGTTTAGTCAGCCATTGAGCATATGTTCAAACGTATGGCAGCCATACAGAAACAGGTTGGGTATAAACAGTAAACAAGTTGGGTATTTTTTGCTCCCATAAGAAAACCTAACACAGAGTAACTTGTATTCAAGACCGGCACAGCCTTCTAAACTTGAATAAAGTCAGACAAATACATAGACGAACAATCTAATAGTGGGGGAAAAAACAAGCGCAGGCCAACAACTGAACTATCTTCATAGTAATGACTTGGCAAAGATTTGGACTTAAGGAGGGGGGGGGGGGGGGGCGGAATTTGAAGATGGAGAAACTGGGAACATGAAATTAAGAAAATATGTTACAGATATGAAAACTCTTCACTAGCTGCATAAGGGAACCATCGCAATCCCTTTTGAAGGCAGATATATTTGTATTGCCTGCTCCGAGGCCTTTCGTCTGCTGGGTCGGACTCATCAGGGAGACACGGCTGGTTGTGTCTGCGCTCCTGGCGTCAAATAGAGGTTGGGTATAATCAAAAGCTGCACGTTGCCTTAACACACTTAAACTTATCTTTTCAATATCAAGTTCTTAGGAAATGTGGAGTGTAAAGAAGACTTCACTGTTGCATTAAAAGCATGTATTGTGATGTTGTAGCAAGAAGTAGATGTAGAGCTAAATCAAGTGATAACGTATGATTTACGAAAAGGGTAAATCAGGTGAAACAGGCTGTCGCACATCATTTCTTTTACTTTTATATTACTACCTTTGGGAATGACTGATTACGGTAGGCATGGTATTCATTTGATTTCATAAAATTGTTTATTGACTATTTGGAGATAGAACATTACTATCAGAAACCCTTTTTGGATTACAAATTCAGTTGAACAGTTTGTACTCTCCAGCTAGTAGACGACAGTTGAAAGTGAAAATGGAGAAATCGTGCAATACAGTTTTTGAAAAGATTAATTCTTGGCGGCACAGGAGAGATGGCTCTTTGGTACTCCACAAATTTGGGATTAAAAAATACTTAGCTAACTTACTTGCACCTGCCAAAATCTCATTAGTAGAACAAAGAGAATTGTGGTGGGTATCTTATGATTTCATGATTAATGTTCAAATTCGGCAGAAGTTCATATAAGTTAAGGTTAGTTAATACGCAGAAACAAGCGGTAGCCTCAATGGGGCTAAAACTGGGGACTAGAAGTTTGATATCGTGTTTAAAAAAAATACACTTATTTCATTTTGGAGAAAACAAGTTTTTAAGTGTGAACAGTGGATTTTCAAATTATTTGATATTCGGTGAAACGGGGAGGTATCCAATTTACGTGAAATGCACCGAATACTGGCTGAAGGCATTTCAACACAGACTGCCTGCTCAAATAAACAGGATCATGTAAAACCTTGACTGAAGAGACGAAAGGCATGGGCAGCTTGCGTACAACAATGATTACGACTGTTAGCTATGGTTTTCTTTGTCCAGACTGCTACGAACAACGCGTTATTGATTGTAGGTGGCAAGGCTCGCATTGTCATACGTACACAAGCGAAAATGTTCCATTTATGTATTATTCAAAACGGATCATTTGACAGAATCAGGCATTTTAGTCACAATGTGCAGTTTTGTTAGAAATGCTTTAACAAAGTTTAGACTTGGAGTGTCTGGCAACGCTGTCAACTTGAGAGACATACACGTAATGAATGTAAAGATCAAATGTGCGCCAGCGACAGAAGATCAAGCCCATTTTTTCATTGTCTAGAGCTTAGAAATCTAAGATTAAGATTATCTTCTCTTAATATTATAGCAGACCGACACGATTCAGAGTACTGTTATATAGGTCAGTAATGTAAAATGTTGTCATCAAGCTTTTTTTCTCAACCAGTAGATACAAACGATTTTAATGCATACATTTTGTACATTTTATGTACTTCATACATTCACCCCTTCAAATAGGGCTGTTGCCTTTCTGCATACAACATTGTGTCGTGTCGTTTTACCACCCGTCGGGAGGAAAGGCGGGGTGGTTGGAAAGGTGTGTGTGGGTGGGTGGGTGGGTGGGGGGGGGGGTTCTGATTATGTGGAGATGGGGTGTATGCGTTTCTGTGATTGACACGACTTTATGTACATCTTCAATCAGTGTATTCCATTCCCGTAAGAATGTTCGTTCTACTTGCACCCCACCCACCTGCCACACCTACACCCCCCCCCCCCAATGCGCACGCACACACACACACACACACACACACCCCACACACACTCACACACACACACACACACACACACACACACACACACCCCACACACACACACACACACACACACACACACACACACACACACACACACAACACACACACAAACGCTCACCATTAAACAGCATGAAACATCTGCCATTCATCTGCAAAACGCATTTGCCATAATCATATTTACATTTTTTAAATCTCAGTAACTGTCCAGACTCGTGTTTCATAAGTTCAGCCTGGCCTGTAATGATATCACGAGTATGACTGGACAATGTATATGTCAACAGGTACTCGGATCAATTGAAGTGGCAAGACGGAAGCACAGCATATTACAGAGAGTCAATCAAGAGTTCCGAAACTTCTCACTCAAGCCAACCAGTCTGCTGTTACTTTGCGCATTCTTATATTGGTGTATTCTATGAAGTATGTAGCAAAATATCTGGCCGTGCACGTGGTGCACTGTGTGAGTTTGCCCCAGTAAAAGGTAAGCCTTCGAGAGTGTTACTCCGACGGTTAAAAGTTAACTTCCGAAATCTTTCTTTGTATAATTCAAAGCAAACTTCCTCGGATGTAGCAGATGTTGTAGCCAAGTGGTTTCCATCGCAGATTTATGGTTCCCATCAGAGCTATCTAGTCAAGATTTTTCGCATCCCAACCCGCTCCTACGTACAGCTGAGTTTGCTATGGGCTGAGCTAAGCAACAGCACATCTGAGGTTCATCTTCTTGATAGGTGCTTTTCTGGGAGTGTTGCTCAAATGATCTGATCAACACCCCAGACGTCTATCTCTCGGACCTGGTAGATACCATAGTGTATTATGTAATCATATGTAAAATGCAGCCCTATCATCTAATCTCAGACCAAAATGAAGCTCCATGGCGTTGTCTTTATTATCCCTAACCTTATCATATAGCAGAAAAAAGTCTAAAGTCCTGCAGACTTGTATACCCTGCTCTCATGATGATCTCATCTTGGAATCCTTCTCCACGTCTGTGCCCTTGGTGAGATCTAACAGAGGTCGTCGATATCAGCTGATTTATGGGGACTGTCTTTGGACGGACGTGGTGGCGCCCTCGAGTTGGGCACGCTCACTCATGCTGGCTCTGGAACTAAGCAATTAAAGTCATCGGTAAGGGACATCACTCATGCTGGCTCTGGAACTAAGCAATTAAAGTCATCGGTAAGGGGCATCACTCATGCTGACTCTGGAACTAAGCAATTAAAGTCATCGGTAAGGGGCATCAGAGGTGTTGTCCTGCATATTTTGAATCGGAGCAGGCACCACTGACCTCCACAGAAGGGACTGGCTGAATTGCAGCTTCTCCTACGTTGGGTTGCCTCGTGGCAACTTGACATTGATCTCTGCAGATTGCCAATGCAATGGCTGCAAAGGCCAAGCGAGGGTAAGACTGTGAACGAATGAACAGTATGAGCAGCGAAAGAGTAATGCCACTGAAGTCACATAGGGAACAAAACAGTGAAAAAATCTACTATACCATCTAAAAGATTTCCAGTGGAATATGTTTCAGCAAACAGTCATCTTTCGAAGGTCTTCTTGTTACTTATCAAAGGCAAACTTACAAAAGACTTACTCCTGCCAGTGAAAGGTGTGAATTTTAGGAGGCTTACTCTTTCCTGGTAGAATGTGAAAAACAAAGGAATAAAACCTAAAGGCCTACGCCCATTCGGGAGAAAAATTCTTCCAACAGATTAGCCGAATAGCCGAAATCAATGGGGAAAAAAACAGTACTAAAACGCTATCGTCACGAAGGGAGTAAAGGGGGAAATAACATCGTGATTCCATCAACGCAAAACGCAACCAGAATGATACTGATACCAGTCCTGATATCGTCATCCATTAAGATATCAAGGGACATAACTGCTCCTGAACAGAGGTAAATCAGACCACAGGATGCAACTCATAACAGCCTTAAAGTAGCATCCCCATGGGTGTACCAGCCCGTATTTCATGACTGTAGAGCCCACCGGCAAAAACACCACCCTCCAGCTGCCGAGCACACCCCACAGACCCAACCACCACTGCCCACGGACAGATGAAGACAGTGCCACTCCAGACACAGCCAAGCTTTCGCCATACGGTCTTATGTGCCCTCAAGAGAGAATCCAAAGTTGTAGTCTTTCCCACTGTCAACAGGACTTTCCCTGTGGTCAGTGGGTCTTTCCTCGCCGTCACTGGACCGTTCTCCAGGGTCAGCCTAGTTCCTGGGCGCCTTTATAAAACCACTTAAAACCAGTATTCCGAATTGAGGAACATATTGCAATAGGTAATTGTGATCATGTTAAGGTCGATGGTGGTTTGTATTTTTCAGACCACTGTTCTATGATCGAATTGCTTAACACATGAGAAAGGTAGTTCTGGTTAGGATGTTTGTAAAACAATGTTAACTGCACTGCAAACTTCAGACAACATACAATTCACACGTAATAGCCCAAAGCAGATTTGTGTTTTTATTTGTTTCTGAGCGGTTTTCGGTCATCGTCAGCAAGTTTTCTTCCAGTCTGTCAAGATTTGCCTCCTTGGCGTCCATGATCAGAGTATCTTTTAACTGACATCAGATTTTGTATTGTTGTGCACACTTTTCCTCCTTCCGACATCAGGCCTTTTCTCCGTCTTGCACAACTGAAAGAGTACGGTTTGATAATTCATCAGTTACCTTTTTCAACCATCTGGCATCGTCTTCTTAGACCATGTTTACAATACCCGATGTGCCTTTGGATTCACGAACATCACACGACGGTTCTGAAAGACCGTGTTCCACGACTTCTGAAAAAACGCCTTGCTGGTACCAGAAATATTTGACCTCTGAAAGTGTCGATCAGCCTGACTGCCCAAACTCAAGGTTTGTGTTTTGATCTGAAAGTCAACTAATACAGGAAAGGCGTACAGTCATTACATCAGTCCATAAAAACAAACAGTTACTGGCATTGAAGGCTGAGCGCACATCACACAAACAGTTGATTTACAAGCCGTAACGCTTTTATCAACTTCTGGAGTATAATAATATGGCTGGTTGGTACGAAAGCAACTTCTGGCATGTGTACGACTGACCAATGAGCAAACAAGTAAAATCATTCGTCTAGCGCTTAAGGGATTTTTCTCAACAGAATGATCTGCAGGAACGTGTGTCTGCTTTCTCTGTTATGGTTTATTTCTTCCTAATTCTAATCAAGCTGTAAATGGGAAGGTTATTAAGTGGGTCAGAAATTTTCTTGAAAACCGACCCCAGAAAGTATTAATGAATGGTTGTTTGTCAGAAGAAGTTGTCTTAAACACAGGTGCTCCTCAAAAATGTGTTCTATCTCCTCTGTTATTTTCAATTTACACAAATGGAATGAACATCCAGGGTGCACTTCTGAACCTATTTAAATATGCTGATGATATGGCTTTTGTAAATCTTTTGTTTAAAGAAGGCTCTGTAAATGAGCAAGCATACTTCAGTCACATCTTAGAACTACAGGACTGGTGCTCTTCCAGCTTCTTGCAACTCAGTTGTGGTAAGACCAAAGAACTTGTATTAAACGTTTCAACATCAGATTGTTCATTTCAACCAGTTGTGATAAATGGACAGACAATAGAGACTGTTGACTGTTTCAAATATCGTGGTATACACATTGAGCATAAGCTGTCTTTTAGTCAACATACTGACAGTATGTTCAAAAAAGCAAATCAAAGGTTGTTTCAGTTGAGAAAATTACGTAGTTTTAATGTCAGTAAATATGTACTAGAAAAGGCATATGTAAGTTTGATACAAAGTCTAATGCAATTCAACATTACTGTCTGGTTTGGAAATCTTTTAGAGGAAGATCGAGCGAAGCTCGCCAGAATTGTCAATCAGGCAAGTAAGGTTATAGGGAAAAAGCAGTCTGCTCTCAAAGAAGTCTATACTGTTTGTGTAATCAGGAAATCTGTGAATATTACCTCTGATCCCTCACACCTACTCCACTGCCACTTTGAAAAACTTCCATCAGAAAGACGCTACAAATGCCCAGAGCACAGAAGAATGTCTTCAAGAAGTCTTTTATACCAAGTGCCATTAGCATTTTAATCTCTAAAGCCTGTGATTGACTGCCATGACCCTTGTCTCTCATACATGAACAATTCAGTTTGCAATATTATGCTTTTACTGTGACTATGACTGTGTGTGTACGTGTGTGTGGCACGCGCGCGCGCCCGCGTCTGTGTGTGTGTGTGTATGTGTGTGTGTGTGTGTGTGTGTGTGTGTGTGTGTGTGTGTGTGTGTGTGTGTGTGTGTGCGTGTGTGTGTGTGTGTGTGTGTGCATGTGTGTGTGTGTGCGTGGGGGGGGGAGTGTTGATGTATATAAATACATATACTAACACAGGCTTTCATGTAACGATTTATAATGCCTTTTTTGTAATGTCTTATGTACTTGTGAAATGATGTGGAGCAGAAGAAAAAAATTCCGATGGACAATAAAGTTGATTGAATTCAACAGAATTGAATTGAATCAACAAGAATGTCCAAGGACGGATGAAATCGTGATGGTATTGCTTAAGTGCACTAAGTTGATGTATTATTGGTCAGGCTTAACACACCAAGGTTATCTCTGCACTCATACACGCATATGCACACTCATGCGCGCACCAAACATTCACCTCTCTCTGGGAATGGGATGTCACGCATTCGTTTCTCTCCTAACACGACTGAGCACAAGAAATCCAATTTCTATGCTACTATAATCAAACATGAAAAATCCAATTACACAAAATGAACAAATCAACACATAAAAGATCAATACTTCCTAATCCCGGGTTATAATAAAAATGACTTCTTACCTGGCCAGGTTTTCACACACACAACCACGCTTTCACACCACACCACAGTTCTTGAAAAGTCTCTTCACGTCTTCTTCAGCCCTGCTTGATGGTGATGCTCTTGGTTGACTGGCTCCAGGTTTCAGGACTGGGTCTTCGTGGTCATCTCTGGGATCTCGACGTAGAACTCTTCTTCTTCGTCTCCTTCACCCACCTCTGGGTTCAAATTCAGTTTGTCTGTCTTCACCCACCTCTGGGCTTCAAACTTAGTTTTCTTCTCTTCCAGCTTGTCTTTCCCTAAGACTTTGCTGTCTCTTCTATCTCCCAGACCACGTTTCTCTCGACCCGTTCTCTGTCCTGCCCACCCTTCTCTCTTCTCTCTCTCTCTCTCCTCTGTCTTCTCTCTCTCTCTCTCTCTCTCTCTCTCTCTCTCTCTCTCTCCTGGTGTTCTTTTTTTCACGTTGTTCTCCCTCAGTTTATATAGGGATGGAAACAAAGGATTCCCCTTCGGGCCATGCCTTTGTCCATGCTGCTTCTCAAACCCCTAGTTCACAAGTACCCTGAATTCTCCATTCGTTACATTCTCCACACATCTGCATTTACACACATCACTACCTAATTGATTAGCAAACAAACACTTGGCACCAGATGGACATCGAAAATTCCCGCCGACTTCGGAGGCCACTTTAACACAGTAATTATCTTAAAGAGGGCTACGATAACAACTTCCATGCGCGTTCAACCAGCCTGACAATAGAACCAACCCAGTGACCCACGGCAATACCATCCGAACGTGTCCAAGACTCCTGCTCTTCAATGACTGTTTACAAAAGAACCTCAGCTGACTGAGTATTTAGCGCTCACTTGGTGCACCGAGGTCCTAGTGGTTACGTTCCTCTCCCCTTTCGCTGTCGGGCAGGTCCGAACTCCTTACTACCTTAGGTGCCATCTGTCACCTGACCGCTTCGTCCTCCTTGACACGTTTCGACCGTGTGCGATGGGTAAGGCACACTTGTTAATGGTTCTATTACCTATTTGTATGCTATGTACAACGTCCCTTTTGCCTCTAAGCGTTTAATGCCTTTTATGAGAGGTTTCACGCACTTGACAAATTCCCCCCAATTCAAGACAATGCCCTGCATTGGCTAAAACACATTCAAGGAGCGGAAACTCTCACAATTCTCTCATTTAAACCAACTCTATTCTAGGCTTCTCATAAGCCTACTTACACCAGAGAACGCACGCAAGATTTATTTTGCAACAAAATTAGAGAAAAATCAATACATACACACTAAAAACCAAGCAAATATCAACACCAGTCTGAAACTTCCACCAGCTCTAAGCAGTGTGGCCATATATAGATAAACATTATGTTTCTACAGAAATTCTCTCCCTTTCTCTTCATACACGTGGCCCGCAACCAGCCACGTCACGCATACACGACCTGCACGAGACGCACGCACACGCTCGCAAAAATCGTATGACCATTTTAATTTGGCCTACCGTCCCCTTTTGGTGAGACCCGTCCGATCCCCCTTCCTGTGCACACACCTTGCCGTGCCCCTCGGCATGTGCTGCATTGTGCACAGAAACGCCTGATATCACCTAGGATACCGGGCCAGTAGTACTCTCGCGTCACAACCTTTTGTGTGGCCTTCCTACCGAGATGGCCCGAGGCTGACGTCACATGATTTTCGGACATCACCGCCTTTCTGCGCTGCCTGGGAACGACAACCTGCTTCTTCGTTTTCCCCGAACTCATGTGAGTGAAAGTTCGGTACAATACTTCATCCTTTATCTCATCTCTCTCAGTCTTCTGCTGAGTTTCTATGAACTTACGCAGTTCATCTCCAGTATATCCCATTTCTTTCCCCAAACTTACTAGTTTTTCTATGGGGGTAAAACTTTCTTCAGCCATTTCTTTTTCAATATGTTTTAGCACCACTAAAACGGTTACGCTTATAATCCCGGAAAAAGTTGGTACACAGTTTATCTACTAAACGGTACGAGTACACCAACCAGTGGTAGTGTTCCTAACACAAAGGAGCCTTAATCTTAAACCACAGCTTCTGTGAGAGTTAAGACTAGAACCACGTTCTTCGTTTCTCTGAACGACCTTTGATTAATACAACCACCCAACACACAAGTCAATACTCAACACTCAAAGAACTAAAGGAAATAATTAGAAGAGCTAATTAAAATTGCCTTTAGTGGACGCTTCGCCCCAGTACTACTCTAGTACTCACTTTGTTTCCCGCCTGAGACTAATTTGGGCCATGCAATCCTGGCAGGCTCGCCACTTTGTCCAAGGACGGATGAAATCGTGATGGTATTGCTTAAGTGCACTAAGTTGATGTATTATTGGTCAGGCTTAACACACCAAGGTTATCTCTGCACTCATACATGCATATGCACACTCATGCGCGCACCAAACATTCACCTCTCTCTGGGAATGGGATGTCACGCATTCGTTTCTCTCCTAACACGACTGAGCACAAGAAATCCAATTTCTATGCTACTATAATCAAACATGAAAAATCCAATTACACAAAATGAACAAATCAACACATAAAAGATCAATACTTCCTAATCCCGGGTTATAATAAAAATGACTTCTTACCTGGCCAGGTTTTCACACACACAACCACGCTTTCACACCCACACCACAGTTCTTGAAAAGTCTCTTCACGTCTTCTTCAGCCCTGCTTGATGGTGATGCTCTTGGTTGACTGGCTCCAGGTTTCAGGACTGGGTCTTCGTGGTCGTCTCTGGGATCTCGACGTAGAACTCTTCTTCTTCGTCTCCTTCACCCACCTCTGGGTTCAAATTCAGTTTGTCTGTCTTCACCCACCTCTGGGCTTCAAACTTAGTTTTCTTCTCTTCCAGCTTGTCTTTCCCTAAGACTTTGCTGTCTCTTCTATCTCCCAGACCACGTTTCTCTCGACCCGTTCTCTGTCCTGCCCACCCTTCTCTCTTCACTCTCTCTCTCCTCTGTCTTCTCTCTCTCTCTCTCTCTCTCTCTCTCTCTCTCTCTCTCTCTCTCTCTCTCTCTCTCTTTCTCTCTCCTGGTGTTCTTTTTTTCACGTTGTTCTCCCTCAGTTTATATAGGGATGGAAACAAAGGATTCCCCTTCAGGCCATGCCTTTGTCCATGCTGCTTCTCAAACCCCTAGTTCACAAGTACCCTGAATTCTCCATTCATTACATTCTCCACACATCTGCATTTACACACATCCCTACCTAACTGATTAGCAAACAAACACTTGGCACCAGATGGACATCGAAAATTCCCGCCGACTTCGGAGGCCACTTTAACACAGTAATTATCTTAAAGAGGGCTACGATAACAACTTCCACGCGCGTTCAACCAGCCTGACAATAGAACCAACCCAGTGACCCACGGCAATACCATCCGAACGAGTCCAAGACTCCTGCTCTTCAATGACTGTTTACAAAAGAACCTCAGCTGACTGAGTATTTAGCGCTCACTTGGTGCACCGAGGTCCTAGTGGTTACGTTCCTCTCCCCTTTCGCTGTCGGGCAGGTCCGAACTCCTTACTACCTTAGGTGCCATCTGTCACCTGACCGCTTCGTCCTCCTTGACACGTTTCGACCGTGTGCGATGGGTAAGGCACACTTGTTAATGGTTCTATTACCTATTTGTATGCTACGTACAACGTCCCTTTTGCCTCTAAGCGTTTAATGCCTTTTGGGAGAGGTTTCACGCACTTGACAAAGAACAACTCCCGATAATTAGTTAACGAATTTGGTTAGGCCTCATACCAAAGTACAACAGCAAAATGCGGGATATAGCCGGACTGTTTCGCTTGTATGACCCGGGTGTTGTGAGCAGTACGGTCTATATTGTGGCGTTCCCGTTTTGATGCCTTGGTGGTGCCATGAATGTGGAACTACTTGTGGAGAGGTAGACTTCCAGAAGGTTTCCCTCTACCAACGAAAGATAAGGCCTCCAAAATATTTTCTTCTACAAGTAAGAGGCAAGACTCTCCCAAGGCTCTCTCAAACAAGTCAACACACACACACACACACACACACACACACACACACACACACACACACACACACACACGTACACACACACACACACACACACACACCACGCACACAGAGAGAGAGAGAGAGAGAGAGAGAGAGAGAGATTTTGTCGCTGTATCTGGAAAGATACGCATTGTGTAGAACAATGGATTTGGGGACGACTGGGCTCTAGCAACACGTGCCCATTTATGATGAAGCAGTCACTCTGCAATGTTTAAATTGTTGATACTCAGTCCTGTCAGTATGGTAACTGTTTCCCGTTTAACGTACGATTTGTTTTCAAGTTGCTAGTTTACGGTGATTTTTTTCAAAAGCAATTAAAAAAAGAAAAACAAAATGTATCAAGCCAATTCTTTCATTATGATTTTAGTTTGTGTGGACATTTTTTTTCTGAGTTAGAACTTATCTAGCAAGGAGCAGCAGCAACAGCAACAACAACAGCAGCAGCAGCAACAACAACAACAAAGCAGCAGCAGCAGCAGCAGCAACAACAACAACAACAACAACAACAACAACAACAACAACAACAACAACAACAACAACAACAACCAAAGTGTCATTTCTTTTCTGCTGTTTTTGTTCCTCAACAGCATACAACTCCACACCAAACTCTCTCAGAGACGACGTCACATTCATTCCCTCTAATTCATCACATCCTGTTCTCACCGTCACGTGCTTGGAGGGTCACGTGACGCACCAGTTCTTGGAATGTGACGTCACTACCAAGTGTTGGACAAGAGGAGGGGAAGAAGGGAGCAGGAGCTCGCAGTGTGTCCACACGCTTTCTCCAGCTCCTCCGTCTTTCCGGTGCAGAAACAGGGTGCAGGAAGTACCATACACGCTTGTGTGCGACCACCGCAACGACTGTGCTGATTACAGCGATGAGAATTTCTGTCAGTTTGAACCTTGTGCCCCTTACGTCACTTTTGACTGCGGAAATTCAGAGGTAAGTATACAGTGGACGTCCGTGACCTCGACCCTGCGCTTCAGTTATTCTCCATGGTAGATATCCCGAAGAGGATATCTATAAACATGGGCTTTGTACTTTGTTACATTAGTCTATTATTGCAAGATTTGACAGTGCTAATAAACTGATGATAAGCGCAGTTTGTTTGACATTATCGATGACTTGTATTTGCAAAGTATATCTGAAACACACACACACACACACACACACACACACACACACACACACACACACACATATATATATATATATATATATATATATATATATATATATATATATATATACGCGCGCGCGCGCGCACGCCCGTGTAGTCTACAGAAAGTATTCTTGATTTTAATGTGCACCAGCTCTCTATGTTGGCTCTTGTGCTATAAATCATGTAAACAAGTCCTCTGACTAAATTTAAGTGGAAGAATTTCTGGTTAGTCACAACATGCTCAAAGACAATACACAGTTCCACCACTCTGCTTTATCTCAGAATTATATATAACTGGCTGGATCACTTCAAGAATATGTTAAGGAAGTCAAAATGGTGATCGGAACAGAACGAGCTGAAACTTGATGATAAAGCAGAGGCTATTAGATTCTCTAACGCCTCCTCCACTGGCACCATTTCATCCCTTCTGATTATTTCACTTAAAACATCGACGCTGAGTTTTCTCAACACTTTAGAATCTTGATTCTTTGATGATGATGTGGCATTAAAGCAACGAAAAGTTAAAAAGAGATAAAGCAGCAAGCATTAAAACCAGACGCGTCAGTCCCATTCACCTGTGTCTCCCAGTTGACGTAGCCATGAATCTAATATAGCGTGAATAATTTCATCCCCTGAAATAAACTGATTTAAAAGAAGGTCCAATTCTTCGAACAGATCGACTTCGATATCAATCTTCTCGTCGTGTTCTTCGCCGCTTGTTTGAAAAACACTCTTGAAATGCTTCAAACAGTCATCTGTGGTAAAATTGTTATCATTTTTGTTATTCTGCCAGCATCCCATTTTCCTTAAATTTCTTCAAAACTGCGATGAGTTGCCAGTTTCGTTCGCTGCATATCTGCTTGTTGCTTTTTAATTGTCTTTTCACTTTTGATAAGATTCTGTGTTTCTTCCTTGTTTTTACGTACAGTATTCTGTCTTCTCTTTTCGAGTTCTTCTGAAAGAGTTTTATTTACTCCTACTTTCCTTTATTGCTGTATTACATTATTAATCAAACCATTCGGACCTTGAATTCCTGTTAACCGTGAACGATTTCAACTTGTACTGACTGGAATCTTTTAAACACTTTGCAAAAATAACAAGAGCGCTATCTGTGTCTACATCTAAGCTTTGCATAACCAGCATTAACCGGTTTTGAATGTCATATTTATCAACAGTTTTACAAAATCACCCTCGCATTCTTCATACCATTTTTTTCTCTCTAAAATTATACGGTGCTTTGGCTTTGATTTTTAGGCATTCTCGTCAATATCATCACCCATCTTTATCATCACAACAACTTGGAGATGATCGGATTCAGTTAAGCTTTCAACATCTATATGTGTAATACTGACGGACGAAAATAAGTCGTAACATGCAATAGCATAATCAACCGTATTTACTCCAGAAGATGCAATGTATGAGCAGCTATCATAAAGTCTTTTGTACCAAGTCCACTTAAAATGACACATTAAAGCATGTTACACAACTCAATTAAAAGCATTCATTTGTTTCTCTTGAGACCGCCTTGGAAAATTGTGATCATCTGGAAATTCTGTCTCATCAGAGTCGTTATCATCTCCATGAAAACTGTAATTTCGGGTTGAAGATCTTGCATTCAAATATCCAGTTACAAGAATAGAAAAGTCACCACATGATTCACGCAAATCAAATATACATTCCTCCAATGATGCCAGGCCATATTCCTCCTGTTGAGATTTTCAGTACGGTGAATCATTCGGGGGTATGTACTAATATATGAACATATGCTTTTCTGTAGAAAACAAGTTTTTATTTAGTTTCATAACAACAATGTTTCTGACTTTCATTTCCATCCATTCAACATAACTAGCAAACATTTCTTGATCTTACCGATAACACTACCAGAGTATCTTCTTTGGTGTGACAATTTTTTTAGCGTTGGATGTGAATATAATAAAGTCCTTGAAAAGAGAGGATTCGAAGTCATTAGCAACGAAAGTCTCGGTTAGGCAGACAAAATCACAGGAAGTGATGAAATCAACGAAGAGGGTGTTGTCCATTTTTTGTATAAGCCCGTTGACGTTGTACTGAAGAAATTTAACGTGTCTGTATAATCTACATTATTTACAAAAGAACTTGCGCACGATGTGTTCGATTTGCAGCGCCTGCGACACAATGTCCCTGAATTTTTAATGATTTGTCTATCTAGTATTGTGGCCTGGCCGAATCCTTATTTTTGAGCACCTGATGTTTCTGCACCGACTTTGGTCTTTGGGCTAGCCTGCGAAGGCTGTCTTTGATTTTTGTCAGGTCACCTGACTGAACTTCTTTAAAAGAATCTACGTACTGTGTGGGCTGTTAGATCTTTGTAATGTCGTAATGCTGGTATTGCTGCCTACTCTTGAACCAAGAGGACTGCGGTTTTAACGTAGATCACAAGCTGGAGGTTGTATCTGTTTGTATTTGCTCGTTACGTCGTAACATACATTATCAACATGTCTCCTGTCTTGTTTCTCAGATGGTATGTCAACAGTCATATCTTGTCTCGGCGTATTCTCTCAGACTGTATTGTTTAGTGTATCGAAGCCTGTGTCCCATTCAGTTGGTGAGCATTGTGTGTAAAATCATCCATTGCGTCTCTTCCCCTTGCTATATCATCCTGAACCAGGCAATCGACGTGAACCTCCTTTTCAGCCGTCATCTCTTTGGGCGCATTAATGACATCAATTGCAGTTCTTGTGTCATCGTCTGTTTTGTCACTAGTCTCTACGACATCTCTGCCAAGACTGATATTGCCAAGACTGAGTGTTTTTTTTCCGTCTCTCTGATATTGTCTTGGTCAGTCAGAGTTTCCTGAATGTTGTCTTCAATCATTTGAATCACGTCTGTTGGCATGTCGTCCACACACACATTAGAGACTTTTGAATCATTGTCCACTACAGACCTAGACCTCAGCTGATTTTTGGCATCACCAGATTTTCTCCACACTCAGCTTCGCTGAAGACGAGCTCAAAGTTTCAGACCTTTTGGCGCAGTCTTTTACCATAACAGTTCTTTTGTGTTCTGAAGTTTTGCCTTCATGTCATGGTCTATATACTTTTGTCACTTCACTGTAAGACTGTGTTCCTGGGACGACTGGTATGGAGGTATGTGTGTCAGGATCCTGGAGTCGAGAGTTCTTTGTTCTTCTTGGACTGTCATTCCACCTGTTGCAAGACCGTCTAATGCCTGAGTGGTGTTCCATAACGTATTTGTTTTCAGATGAATCTTGCTGGTAAAGCAGAGACTTCAACCTGTCATGTGTGACTTCCCTGTTTCTGCTGTGGCCATTTCCGTTATTGTTCTGCAGGACGGGCAAGTTTTCCTTATTTCTCTTGGGTCAGAAGTGTGGCGCCATTCATTTCTGATGTCCCTAGAGGAAGGAGCTTTCCGTCTGTCCTTAACATACAGTTAGTTAGTCGTTGTGAATATAGGCGATCTTGCCGGTCTGATGTCCCTAGAGGAAGAAGCTTTCCGTCTGTCCTTAACATACAGTTTGTTAGTCGTTGTGAATATAGGCGATCATGCCGGTCTGATGTCCCTAGAGGAAGAAGCTTTCCGTCTGTCCTTAACATACAGTTAGTCGTGAATATAGGCGATCTTGCCGGTCTGATGTCCCTAGAGGAAGAAGCTTTCCGTCTGTCCTTAACATACAGTTAGTCGTCGTGAATATAGGCGATCTTGCCGGTCTGATGTCCCTAGAGGAAGAAGCTTTCCGTCTGTCCTTAACATACAGCTAGTCGTTGTGAATATAGGCGATCTTGCCGAGTCCACGATGGGACTCTACCATGTCCGTTTGCCGTATAGTGAGGTCGGAGGCCACTCGTATGCCACTTTCTCTTGGGCTGTCACTGAGATCTTTGTCACCTAGCACAGCCATCTTGTCTGACCATCGACAAAACTGGACTAGAATGTGCCGGAGATCGCTTCTGTGTGGACGAGGCTTGCCAATACGGAAGTCTCTGATGATGTATTCATGTAGGTGAATGTGCATGAACGTTCATAATATCAATGTGACAGGAAAACATACAAAAAAGTCCACAACGATCACATTGTTACAAGTTTTATCAATGTCTCAATGATTATACTGCATATTGTTTTACACATAAACAAATATATATAAACATAAACGAAATTCAAGCATTCACTTATATAAAAAGAACCTAGGCTGTAACAAACTTCCGAATCTTAAATGCTTTGCACAAAAACAGTGCAAATTGCTTTACAAGTTTTTTCATTTCTTGAAGTCATTCGCATAATCAGCTTAAACATACATGGTTGTCCGTAGTATTTTTCTGGAATAAACTCTTGCCTAATATAATGAAGTTCCTGGCACGAGAATACAAAATGAACTTCATTATCAAAAGCCTCGTGACATAATGTGCAAAGGTGATGATCATCACTGAGTTCTCTATAACGATTAAAATGACTGCTTATTTCTGTGATACTAAATCTAAATTTTGTTAAGATGTATCTGAAATGTTTGTCCAAGTTTACAGAAAAAATACACTGGCACTCTAAGTACTGCATTTATAATACGAAACATATCATATCTGTCACTTTCCAGAACATGCAAATGCCAGCTTCGCCACCTACAATCTATTAATCTCTGACGAAATTCAAGGATAAAACCACGTATGTCCCCAACACCCTGACTGTCCCGTACAAAGCCAAAGCCATATTCATACAATTTCAATCTTATCCGCAAAGCCCAATTTGCCTTGCTTCTGGCACCAAACTTAACTAACATTTTGTAAACTCTGTGGGGTAATCTATGTGACTGCATTCTTGTTAACTTTAACCAATAACGAACTGACCTGACTCTAGATACTAAATATATAGGATACCTATTTGTCTCCCCATAGACTAAGTCATTAGGCGTATGTATAAATACTCCCAAAGACTTCTTCAATGCATATAAATGTAACTTCTCCACCTCAAAAGCAGAGCTGCTAATACCCCACAGTTCAGCACCATCTTGCACAACTGGCTGGATTTATGAAGCAAATAATTTTAGAAATAGTGCTAAAGAATTGTGATTCAATATTGTCAATTTTTTCATGATACACAATAAGGCGTATTTAGCTCTGCTCACAAGATCTTTGAGAGAGAGAGAGAGAGAGAGAGAGAGAGAGAGAGAGAGAGAGAGAGAGAGAGAGAATACGAATGTTTAATCAGTTTTAAGGCCAAGGCCCCATTCTGAAGGGGCATACATACATAAAATCGAACGCAATAAATCAAATTAAGGTACACGTAGAAAAACAATGTAAAGAAATTTATGACAATAATTCAAATGCATCATTAAATGACATATTAGGTAGCAGCACGCAGTCTTTTCTATATATATATATATATATGTGTGTGTGTGTGTGTGTGTGTGTGTGTGTGTGTGTGTGTGTGTGTGTGTTTGTGTGTGTGTGTGTGTGTGTGTGTGTGTGTGTGTGTGTGTGTGTGTGTGTGTGCGTGTGTGTGTGTGTGTGTACAGCCAAATTGGAGAGGACATGTTCTTTTCTCGTCGACAACAGTAATACTACCTTGAAATGACATGGGTCGGTAAAATACTTCGGCTGGATACGTTTTGTTCTGAGATTATGTAGTGCAGGGCAACATAACAAAAACTGAACTTCATCTTCCCTTGCTAAACCACATAAACGGCATATCAATACGACTTCGGCAGGGTTGGAATATCTTAAACGATGGCAGGCAATGTCAGAGACACCAAATCTAAATGTAGCCAATGTGCTCATAATATATCGATTCATTTTTATAGTAATATATGGTTCTAACTCATGAGTAGTCTTGACATGTCTGTACTGTATAAATCTATCGCTATGATGGACATGTTCATGCCAGTCCTGCCATCTACAGTCAATAATCCTCTCTTTAAAACATTTTAAAAACCTAGATACGTCCTGAACACCCTGGTTATCCCAAACAAATCCAAACCCATAAGAATTTAAACACTGTTGTACCTTGGAAGCCCATGTTTTCTTACCATTATCCTCTAGAAACAACAACATTCTGTATGCTTTAAAAGGTATCCTATATTCATCCATTCTGGTCAGCTCCAACCAATATTTAATGCATTTTACATATGAGTTTAGATTAATTGGATACCTTCCTAGTTCACCATAAATCATGTCATTAGTTCTGATGTCAACATTTAAGAAACGCTTTAATGCATATGAATGAACTATCTCTATAATTACACTTGTTTCGAAAGCACAGATCTCAGCTCCATACTGCAAAATTCGCTGTACTTGTGAGTCAAACAACTTTGAAAAAACACGAAATGACTTACAATCTAATTTTATAGCAAATGTGAAGGATAGCTATTGCTGCTTTCTTCGCTCTGTTTACAATATCCTGGCATGCAAAATTGAAACTAAGTTTTGTTGTGAAGTATATTCCAAGATATTTTATACGCATTAACTACAACGACTCTTTCGTTCTCATAAGTCCATCTCTCAGACTGCGCTAAGTACCCTCCCTTCCGAAATACAATATTAGTTTTACTCATATTAACTTTTAATTCCAGTCTGTCTGCTGCTGAATATAAACTATTTAGTTGTCGCTGGAGTCCAATTACCATTGTGGACAGTAATATAATGTCATCAGCGAAAAGCAGAATAAACAATTCTATAACATCGAAAGTTACCCCATGTTTACCCTTTTCAATTATTTCAAATGCAAGTTCATTTATGAATAAAGAGAACAATATAGGGCTACAAACATCACCCTGCTTAACGCCTCGAGAACACATAAGCAAATCAGAGTTTTGCTCCTGATCTTATTCTTGCTTTTACTTCAACATACATGTTCTTTACACATCGATATAATTTACCTTTAATTCCATTTTTCGTCAAAGGCCATAAAAGTTTACGAGAGATAGAATCAAAGGCCTTTTCAAAATCCACAAATGCAACATACAATTTTTGATTACTTACAAACTGTTTTTGAATCGCAGCTAGTGAAGTGAATAAATGGTCAATTGTTGAGTAACCTTTTTTGAACCTACCTTGATGTTCACCAGTTATATTGTAGGACAATGCACCCACTCACACAATCTGCCATTGATAACAGAACTATACAATTTACTACAGATATTACTCAATGAGATCCCCCTATAATTGTTCACCTCATTGACATCGCCCTTCTTAAATAAAGGCAAAATCACAGATTCTCTCCAGCTGTCAGGATATATTCCAGAATCAAACAGAAAATTAAACAGCTTTACTAAGAAGCCCAAACTATATTCACTAGAATTCTTGAAAAATTCCCCAATCATACCATCTGGCCCAGCAGATTTGCCATTTTTCAATTTCCTTATGGCAAGCAGTATCTCTTCCTTAGATATTGGTCTGTCATGTATGTACACTTCATTTTCATTCTCTTCAGTCAAAGTTTCCTCCATACCGTCATTCTCATCATCCACATTTTCCAGCAAATTTCTTAAATGTTCATACCATTCATACACAGAAATGTTGCTGGAAGGTTGTGATCTCCTTTTTGACATTTTATGAAAAGATTCCCCAAAGAGTTGTTGACTTTGGATTGAATTCACCAATTCGTTTAACAATCGGTCATTATACTCCTTATGTTTTCTTTTATTTAAGTTCTTGTATTCACGCCTTGCAATACAAAATGGAACCATGTCTTCTTTATCGAGCGTTTTCCTAGATATTTTAAATAATCTGCGCATTTTGCGTTTAGACGTTTTACATTCATGGTCATACCAATTATTCTGTGTGATGTTTTTGTTTACTGGTATTCTTTTCTCCATGATTTTAGCTTGATCTTTAACAACGATATTCAATTGATCTATTGCTTCATTGACATCGACATGTATCAAGTCTTCACTTTCTGATAACTTTTTCTGAACCTCTTCTGTACCCATGGAAAAAGAGAATTGCTGAGCAAAATCTTGGTTCCAACAATATTTAACAATAAACTGGTCACTTTCAGCATATGATTTTCGGTTGAAACACATCTTGTCACTTCGTTTATTTATGCATAACACAAGAGTTAAGTGGTCAGATTCAAATCTTTCCAATACTTTTAAAGTCAACTTGTCACACAATAACTCAAAAAGGTGTACAGATACTAGAAAATAATCATTCACACTGTTTCCTGTGTCAGCAATGTATGTGAAACGACCCTCTGAGTTGCCATTATATACCCCGTTTAAAAAATGCAATCCCAGCACAGTACACATGTTCAGCATTTTCTTTCCATATAAGTTAAGCACTTTGTCTTGGGAACATTTCACAATTTCAGAACTGTTCTTGTTATTGTGACAAACGGATAACTCACGATCACAAATAGTTTCCGGGACAAGATTCGACGTCCTCGCATTAATGTCAGCACATAACATTACATCAACATCACCTAATGATATCATCTTTTTTCTTCTAACAAGTCAATGCCATTACCGAAACCATTTAAGGAATAACACGGAGTATTTTCAGGCGGAACATACGTACAAACTAGTAAGACAGTTCTATATAAACCAAAAAAAAATCTTTATCAAGCAAAAATAACATTAAATAAGGACTTTCACAGTTCACAGGAAGAACATACGAAACTAAACCTTTCCGTACCAAGCAAATTATTTCCCCTGAACACCTTCCATGTTTTGTAAGTTTAACGGCTGACTTTACAAATATATCATGATCTGTAAAAACACTCGATTCAAACTTTTCTGCAAAAGTTTCCACTAAACAGACAACATCGAATGAAGAAACAAATTGGATGAAATCTCTGTCTGCTAATTTATTAAACAATCCGCATACATTCCAGTGTAAAAAAAGATACGTTGTTTATAAATTCACACGCACTCGCCACACTCTCTTCAAGAGAGGAATCCCTTTCAAGTTGTAACATCATGTCACATTGATCACTGGTCTCACACAAACTTTCATTCTCGCTCAGCACATCAACATCCAACATCTTTCAAAACTCCCGTGCACAAATGCACGGGATCTGTGTTACATGTTTTTTTTTTTTTTTTTTTAAACTAACACAGTTCACAACTCTGTCGTGCAGGCCTTCCTGTGGAACAGAGACACTGTCAATGATCGGTGGCAACTTACTTTTGGTACCCAGTGAATCTTGTGACACGGATGTTTTTATGTCATGGAGCCGGCCACACCCCTATCTAAGTTGAACAAGGTTGTCACTACCATCCAGCCCAAACTTTTTCCCATCGATCACGAGGTGATCATATACCATGAATACTTTTTTTATCCTTAGACCTGACAGACTTTAGATGTGGCGAAAGCTTTTTCCTGATCTCCCTAATTCTGGGGGAAAAGTCCTCCCCGATAAAAATGCCGGTTCCTTTTAAATTCTTTTTGGCACGTAAAATCCTGTCCTTATCTTTGAAAAAAGTGCACCGGGCAATGATAGGAGACTCTGGTTTTGCTTTAAGGCGATGGACTCTGTCAAACAGAACATCATCAGAAAAATCTAGTTTATCAGTCAACATGTCTTTCACCTTGTCCTCACAGTCCTGCCAGCTCTCGTTCTTCATGCGTGGGATACCATGGATGATAAGATTGTTCCTCTTCGACCTACACTCCAGATCATCCACTTTTCTGTCCAAATCTTCCACTTTAGCACAAAGATTATCATTTTCACACTTTAATCGTTCGTTCTCCTGCTTGAGGTCAGAAATTTCTTGTCTTAGAGCAGACACATCATCCTTCAAAGAACAGTATACATCTTTCAAGTCCTTCATCTCATCACACATATGGTCAAACTTACTGTTTAGACTGTTCAGGAAGCTCATTGCTTCCCTCAGGGAGGCCATCACGTCTTTCGTGGAGGGGTCCGACGGAAGCGTAGAAGCACCAGGGGGAGCTCCCTGACAGCCGACGCTGTCTCGTCGTGCAGAATCTCCACTGCCAAGGCGGGACTGACGCAAGTTGTCCCTAGAGCCAGGTCCTGGGTTCAGCTCGACGTCACCGCAACGCTGCAACAAATTTCCGTAGAACAGCAGGGAGAGTAACAGTCCAAGGGTGACACCGTCTGTCCGTGTCTTCAACATTAACACTGACACACTCATGGCGGCCTTAAATTTTGCCCGCTTCGACATGAATTGTGCATACACCACTGCAAATGCACCATATACCGGTCTGAACCTGAGACTGTCCGAAGGCATGACAGCTGACACAACTTGTCAACAACCGACAGGTGACAGTTCCACTTCTAGCCTGGACAAAACGACGTAGAAAGGCAGAGCACATGCAACGTGACCTCTCCACTTCGTGTACCTCGATCAAGCCGAGAGAGAGAGAGAGAGAGAGAGAGAGAGAGAGAGAGGTTCTAAGCATCCTTTCAGAATGCCGTTGCATGATGAAAACACGCATAGCGTCTATTCATGCCTTCATGTACATTAATTTATACACATGTATAGAGCTAATAAATGGTTAACCGTGTGTACGTTCGCACATACACACACACGTGCACACGCACCCACGGTGCTATTTCTGAACACCAGAGGAAGATACCTTCCACGCCCTCCCCCCACCCCCACCCCTAGTGCCGTCGCAATGCAACAAGAAGCACAAAAACAGTTTGAACAGACGAATGAAGGAGAAAGAAGTTCACAATTCCAGCAACTTGAAATTGATGGAGAGGAAATGGAGGATGGGAGGGGGGGGGGAGGAAGAAGGAAATCCTATCCTCCACTGGTCGTTCTCACTTGTCCTTTTTATTGGCACATAGCCGTTGTCCACAGCTAGTCCCACCCGTCCCATCATCCACACACAGAGCTGTGGGTCAGCAATTATTGGTAGTTTCGGAGTTTTACATCGCACAGTGCAGTACTTTGTCAACGTCCATGTCTCTGTCCAATCTTTGTGTCTTTCCATTATTTTAAATTTTGCTATGATTTTTTTCCTTAACTGCTCCAAGCATCAACTGTTGATGAGTGTTCTTGTGCTTCTTTCAACAGCTTATAATTTAGTGATGTCAAATTCACGGAAATCGATATCTTTTGAACGTTGCCTTTTCAGTTCCTACGTGTTGCTAGAACTTCATCTTTTATATTCCGGGATTGGATACGAGCGATCGTGTGCCGAGGTCTGGCATGTTGAGGGGAACGGGCGCTACTCCTGTGAGCTACCTCTATGTCCCTGTCCATCACAACCACTCCAACTTTTTTTTTTTTTCAGTCGGTCCTTTTTTCTGGCTCTCCTGGTTTGGATTTCGGAATATTGTAGATCCGGATATTCCACCTGCGACCATATTGTTCTGCATCATTATTTTCTTTTCGCTGGGCTCATATCTGTTTGCTTTCTCTACTAAGTTGATTGAACTGTTCGGTATATTTTAGATATTGATTTGTTCAACTTGTAAAGCGCCCTGTAGCCTACGTTGATAAGAAGGGCGCTGTGGAAATTGTGTGTGTGTGTGTGTGTGTGTGTGTGTGTGTGTGTGTGTGTGTGTGTGTGTGTGTGTGTGTGTAGATAGACAGATAGATAAATATCATACCAGAGGGATGACTGTGAGTGTATGTGTGTGTGTGTGTGTGTGTGTGTGTGTGTGTGTGTGTGTGTGTGTGTGTGTGTGTGTCTCTGTGTGTGTTTACATGGATAGATTGATAGATAGATATAATATCAGAGGTACGTGTGTGTGTGTGTGCGTGCGTGCTGTCGCGCGCGCGCGCGCCCGCGTGTGTGTGTGTGTGTGTGTGTGTGTGTGTGTGTGTATGTGTGTGTGTGTGTGTGTGTGTGTGTGTGTGTGTGTGTTTATAGATAGATAGATAGATAGATAGATAGATAGATAGATAGATAGATAGATAGATAGACACAGAGAAACACCCACACTTACACAGAGATAGATGGATAGATAGATAGATAGATAGATAGGTAGACAGATAGACTGATTGATTGATAGATAGATAGGTTGTGACAAAAGCCCAAGATTCAAAATGTTCTTTGGGGATCTAACGAGTAATGCTAAGTTTATTAACAGATCGTCTGTCAAAGATTCTACACAAACGAAAATAGTTCCAATGCACTGGTTTTCCGAAATTTTGAGAGAGTTGGGCAGGGAGAGTATTATCAAACGAATTATACAGAGATTAGACGGGTCATTATGTCGTACGTTGTTGGCAGAATCCAGTTCACTCTGTTTATTTATGAAGCAATCGCGCTTTAACAGGGTAGAGGTATGTATGATGAAAGCGGAATAATAAATGTGCACCCTGTATGTGTGTATGTGTGAGAGATAAGATAATGTTGCTTATAGCCCAGCCGACCGCAAGGGGCCACATCAGGGCTGGTGTATGTGTGAGTAGTGAGTGAGTGAGTGAGTGAGTGGGTGAGTGGTGTGGTGTGTGTGTGTGTGTGTGTGTGTGTGTGTGTGTGTGTGTGTGTGTGTGTGTGTGTGTGTGTCTGGTCAGTACAACCATGAGTTAATCTGACAATAAATTGGTTTCAGTCAGTCAGTCAGTGTGTGTGTGTGTGTGTGTGTGTGTGTGTGTGTGGTGTGTGTGTGTGTGTGCTGGTGGTGAGGTCGGGGCGCATGTGATTAGTGTTTACAAAGGGAAGCACTCTGTGACAACATGCCTCACTGCGTTCACGGTGCGGACGAAGCGCTGTGTTGTAGAGGAAGTCACTGGTATATCGGAACCCAAGGCGATGCTCTCATAATTTTTCTGTGGGCTGATTTAAAAAATAGACACATACTGACAGATCTGCCTGCTAATGCTCATGTGAATGCTAATGATAAGTCATCCCCATCCAGCCACTTCAAATGCCCCAATACAGATCTATTCCTTTGTCTGCCTGTCTTCCTGCGATGCAATGACGTGGCAGACTGCCAGGGACACGAAGATGAGAAGGGCTGTGAAGATTCCACCTGCCCTGGCTACTATCGCTGTAGAGATTCCAAGATTTGTCTGCATGCTTCACATATGTGTGATGGAAAATATGGACAATGTCCGCAAAATGACGATGAACGGGCATGTGATATTAATTGTCCACATGCATGCACATGTTACGGACATGCGTTTTTCTGCAGCCAGTCTTTTATCAGTGAAAAGTATTCCTATCTTCGTTATTTGCATGCAGACGGAAGTAACATGACGCTGGAGGCTTTACAGCATAACATGATGCTCATTCATCTGAGCCCAGCCCGCTGTTCCCTGCATAATGTCACAATGCCCCGACTCCCTAACATGCACAACCTTTATTTGAGTGATAACGCTATCACTCATCTTTCTCCTCATATCTTCATGGAAATGAGAAACCTCTGTGTCTTGGTCCTGGCCAGAAACCCACTGGATCTGCATGTCAGTCTTCCAGCAATCATTAGACTTAACCGTCTTGAAAAGCTGGATGTGTCTTTTGTTCATATTCCAGCGCTGGATCCAAGTCATTTTCAGGAACTGACTCACCTCTATATCTTGAATCTGTCCCATACACAGTTAACTCACGTACAAAACGTTGGGTTTCATACAATGAGATCTTTGAAATATGTTGACCTGAGACATTGCCCTTTAACTGGATTTCCTGACCGTTTATTCCACAATCTGGAACAACTGCTTGAAGTAAAAGCCAGCAATTTTAAGATGTGCTGCCCAAGCCTTTTGCCTGAAGACTTCAATCCTGCTGGTTGTGTGGCTCCTTCAGACCAGCTTTCGTCCTGTGACGACTTGTTACCAAGTGATCTGTACCGGACAGGCCTGGCTGTTCTGGCGGCGTTCTCTCTGCTGGGGAATTCTATCAGTCTGTTATTCCGTACTGTTGTTGACAAGTCGGCCACGTCATTTGGTTTTGTTTTTGTGGTGCACTTGTGCTTGTCTGATTTCTTGATGGGGGTGTATTTGATAGTGATTGGGGTGGTGGATTCTGTCTACAAGGGCAATTATCTTTGGAATGATTTATCATGGAAAAGCAGTCATGTCTGCAAGGCAGCTGGATTTTTATCACTGATGTCCTCAGAAGTGTCAACATTTCTGGTCAGTGTGATCACAGTGGATCGATTCCTGGTGATGTGGTTTCCTTTCAGCAGTGTTCACTTTGCTCCCAGATCAGCTCACGTGTCCAGCCTGCTCCTGTGGGGGACTGGTGTCTGTCTGGGTGCTGTCCCTTTGCTGCCAGCTACCTCCCACTGGCACTTCTACGACCAGACTGGCATGTGCATTCCGCTCCCCATCACCAGCACTGTGTTTGCTGGCCAGGACTATTCCTTTGGTGTGTTCATTTGCCTCAACTGTATCCTCTTTCTGTTCATTGCAGTAGGTCAAGGTTTCATCTACTGGTCAGTGAGGTCCAACATGATGAGAAACAGAGGCACAGCTGGTGAATCCAAAAACATTACTATCGCCCGTCGACTGATCACTGTGGTAGTGTCCGACTTCCTCTGCTGGTTCCCCATTGGGGTTCTGGGACTGATAGCAGACAGGGGATTTTGGGTGTCAAATGACGTCAACGTGGCTATTGCTATATTTGTCCTTCCACTCAACTCTGCCCTCAATCCTTTCCTCTACACTGTCAACGTCATTCGGGAACGCAGAAGAATCAAGCACGAGAAGCGTTTGATAGATGTATTGTCCAAAACCTTGTACGCAAAGACAGATGAGGAGTGTATGGAAGAGTGAACGAAATACCAAGATAGAAGGATTTTCCAACAGTTGTTGGTACCTCTCTATCTGGATTTTAGAATTTACATATTGTAGGGTTTTGAGTATATGTAAGTGCGTGCGTGCCTGCGTGCGTGTCACTGTCTATTTACCCTTACAAATAACAATAGTAACAATAACAATAATATTATCATCATCATTATTGTTATTATTGTTACAATAATAACAATAATGGGACTGATGATGATGACGATAATAGTAATAAAGGCATAAAGTAGTTGGTGCCCTTGAGGAACAAGTCTCTAAAGATGATGGGCTACAGAGAAATGTGACTGGCAACTAATCCAACGACGACTTTCTACTAAAAAATCTGACTGTCGTTTTATTAAAGAGATGACAATTTATTTATGAATTACTTTCACCTGACATGACAGTTGAACGATCTGCCGATCATGAACCGCAAGTCTTGAAAGGTGGCATGCGAGAGAGAGAGAGAGAGAGAGGGGGGGGGGGACAGAGAGAGGGAGAGAGAGACAGAGAGAGAGAGAGAGAGAGAGAGAGAGAGAGAGAGAGAGCAGAACCGAACACAGCGGAACAGAACAGAATAGAACAAGCTTTAATTTTTCTTGACCACCAGCCCTTAGAAATTGGACCCAGGTACAAAATGGGACGTACGCAGCAAACATAAGAGCATACACCCAGCTACTGATGCTTTTCTCTGACGAAATGTATGTAAAAGAAAAATCTGTACATCAATTACATGGAAAAAGAAACAATTTTAAATTTTGAGTTGAAAGAGCCCATATTGGCAAACAGTATTTGAGTGGATGTGTGAAATTGCTCGGAATAAAAAGAAAGGCCTGAGAGACCAAGAAAAGCGGATCAAAAGATTTAATACGACCAAAGGGAATGTATGTGGGAGAGACGAGTATTATTGTAGAAGAACAGGAGTTTACGGGAAGGAGTGTACTAGTGCTCACTCAGACATTGAGGACAGCAGAATTCAAAAGAGTTAGGGCAGATATAAATTCCTTTGCTGTATAGGGAGCCCGTCAGAGAAGAGAACACAATGATGGGGAAAGATGGTCAAATGTAGGTGAACAAAAGCTGAGAGATGGGTATAATGATTTGGGAAATTCGAAAATTTTCTTGATGAGACCAGGACAACCAGATAAAAGAGATTGCAATAATGCAAACGAGAGAGAGAGAGAGAGAGGAGAGAGAGAGAGAGAGAGAGAGAGAGAGAGAGAGAGAGAGAGAGAGCAGGCTTTTCGTGGTGTCTTCTGGAAGGTCACAGATGGAAGCTATGCCTCGGAGTTCACGAAAATCCGTATGACATTGAAAACATGCTTTTAAAAGGAAAGAGTTTGATCCAATGTCACACGAAGGTTTTGAACACAAGAAAGAGCGACCGATGCGTCAATGAAGTCGGCAGAAAGTGGAATATAGAGATGATTTAGATACTTTCTTGGACAGATCAACATCGATTTTGACTTTGTTCAGCTTAAAAATGATTCCAACAACTGCCGAACATCAGAAAGAGATCCAGGAATGTAAGGCTGGCTTCAACAGCAAAATTTCTCTCTCTCTCTCTCTCTCGAGGTCACGTGGTTTGACACGACGCGACAGGGCGCCATTTGTCTAAGCTGCGAAAATTATTTTCGATTAGTCTTTGACAATGCCAGTTACTGGACTTCCAGCGACTGTGGAGACAGCCCTGAGCGCCCTGCTAACCGAGAACACAGTGTCAAGCTGGAAAATTGCAGGTGAAGGCAGCAACACCGTCGTCGTCCTGCGACTGAAGCCAGCCGTCCCTGTCAAAACAACAATGGCGGATCCCGTCTTGAATCGAGGAACGCGAGTTCAATATTACCGAAAGAAACCGCCCAGCCAGGTGCGACGTGATCAGGAACGAGCAAAGCAGCAAAATGCACGGCTTGAACAGGTTGGTGCAGATAATGGAAACGCTTGTGTAGTGAATCACCTAGCCTTGTTTGACACAGAAATTGAAGATCACAGTACACAGTGCACTACACAGGATGTTATTGAACACATCAAGCCAACAGATGTTGACAGTGAGACTGACACGTCGAATGTTCAAGACAGTCTTCTGCCTTCGTACTCCAGTCAGTCTGAGTGTGACATCGTTAACCAGGAGATCCAGCATTCTGTCATCGACACAGGCCTCGAACATTCTATCGACAGAACTGTGGCAGGCTTTGACACGGGTGTGGTGAAAGACTATGTTAGCGCTTTGACTGACCGGCAAGTTCAGAGACGGTTGAGAGATAAGCACAGAAACTTGGCATTCCGAAAGATCGTGCTTCACCAGTCAGATGGCATGGGTGTGTTACTGTTCGAATCGGATGACATTGTTTTAGAGTTCGCCTGCGATCCGAGTTCGGAAGACGACTGTCTATTCTGGTTTGTCAAGCAGGAACACAAGAACATGTCATCGGAAGAACGCGTTAAACTCTCCCACCTGCGCAAAGGAAGACGTGCCAGCAACACACAACACACAGAGACGCAAGCACGTGCTCTACGGCGGTTGCACGCTCTCCTCGGCCTGGTGCAGTTCTACCTGGGATGACTGTCCTCCGCTGAACGGATCGTGCACACATGTCAGAGACAGTTTGTCGTTCACGACTTTGTCATGTAATGTTAAAAAATGCATTGCTGTGGTTTCCATGTCAATGATATTATCGTGTCACGTTTTGTCAGTGTACATCGCGACGCCTTGCTAAAGGAGCTGTA
>CM065721.1:73197676-73212676 GCA_033310375.1 Conus canariensis
TGTCCCCATTCTCCACCGTGCCGGGTGTGCGAGAGGCTGGTGCATGCCAGTATTGACCCGGCAAGCCAGCTGAGCCAGCGCTTCTTCTGTGAGTGAAGTCGTCGCTTCGGGTTCGAGACCCTAAGTCCTGTTCGCCAGGTGTGCCCTGCGCTGGTTCTGCCTAGTCAGCACCTCCGCCTGTGTTGACAACCACCTGCAGCATCAGCGTCGTTTTTCACGTCGTGAGACCCTTCGTGTCGTCGATCTTGCGCGTTGTGAGAGCCTTGTTGTGCAGTAATAGAGCCACAGCTCTTGGAAGTGGAGGCTGGTGCCTCAAAAGTGGCAGAGTGCTACTTTAGTGTGATCGGGCTGAATCACAGTTTTTTTTTTGTTTTTTTGTTTTTTTTTTTGGGGGGTGAAGGGGGGGTAGGAAGTGGCTACTTCCTTGTGGACAGAGACGTCACTGCATCGTTCCGTCGTCCCTTGCAAGTCACTACCCCTACTGACAGTCACTGCATCGTTCCGTCGTCCCTAGCAAGTCCTTACCCCTACTGACAGTCGGAGTGTCGTCGTGTCGACTTTGTTCTTCACCTGCGTCTACCACTACTTGCAGACGGCGCCCCCCTTATGCCAAACTAGTGACTCGTGCACAGCTGCTCTGTCATTCTGCACTCTTTTGCACAAGAATAGTTTCAGTCGCGGACTGTGTGACCAGACCAGACAGTGTCTGTGACAGACTGTTGGTGTGTGCGCCACATATATATATATATATATATATATATATATATATATATATATCAATATTGTACACCCATAGTTGGGGTGTGCTCCATGTAGATTATTCATGTTTATGGATGTTTGTTGATGATGTTTTGTATGTATTGGATGGCCCAGGTGGCATAGTAAAAACAAGAAAAGAATTACAGTTGTGTTGCCTGGCTGTCTATGTGCGGTTGAGTGTGTGTGTGTGTGGTAAGAAAGCGTGAACAGGCATCCATATTTCTGGGAGAGTCAGACATACACGCACCAAGCACCCTAATCCGTAACGCAGTCCCTGTCAGCTCCACTGATTGACGTCTTTACCAATCCATGTCAGCTACACTGATTGACGTCTTTACCAATCCATGTCAGCTACACTGATTGACGTCTTTACCAATCCCTGTCAGCTCACTGATTGACGTCTTTACCAATCCCTGTCAGCTACACTGATTCACGCCTTTACCAATCCCTGTCAGCTACACTGATTGACGTCTTTACCAATCCCTGTCAGCTCCACTGATTGACGTCTTTACCAATCCCTGTCAGCTACACTGATTCACGCCTTTACCAATCCCTGTCAGCTACACTGATTAACGTCTTTACCAATCCCTGTGAAGTACACTGATTGACGTCTTTACCAATCCCTGTCAGCTACACTGATTGACGTCTTTACCAATCCGTGTCAGCTACACTGATTCACGCCTTTACCAATCCATGTCAGCTACACTGATTGACGTCTTTACCACAATACCCTGTCAGCTACACTGATTGACGTCTTTACCAATCCCTGTCAGCTCCACTGATTGACGTCTTTACCAATCCCTGTCAGCTACACTGATTGACGTCTTTACCAATCCCTGTCAGCTCCACTGATTGACGTCTTTACCAATCCCTGTCAACTACACTGATTGACGTCTTTACCAATCCCTGGGAGCTGCACTGATTCATGCCTTTATCAGTCCCTGAGCTACACTGACTCACGCCTTTACTAGATTCTACGACATACATTAATTTACGTCTTTTTCAGTGCATATAAGCTACACTTATTTACATCTTTACCAGCTTTTACCAGTCCTCACGGGCTACACTGATGTACACTTTTACCAGTCCATAAGATCTACACTGATTCACGTCCTTACTGGTCCCTAACAGCTAAACTGATTTACGTCTTTACCAGTTCCTGCTATCTCTCGTCTCTGGTAGACTGAACAGCAGACTGGCCAATCGGTTTGGACGTGAAGACATCGACAGCGACGGGGGCAGCATGTTTTCCTATCTTTTTTGTTCTGATTCATTTGGATGTCTTTGCCCCCGGTTGCGAGTGGACTGTCGTGCTGACTCGTTTTGCTTTTTTTTTTTCTGATGTATTGGGCTATCTTCATACCCGGTGGTGGCTGACTTACGGTGCATCCTTTCTGATGTCATTGGTTGCCTTGGTACTCCATGGTGAGTTAGCTATGCCCCATGGTGAGTTAGCAATTATGCCGCACATTTTTTTCTGATTTCATTGGTTGTCTTTGTACCCCATGGTGAGTTAGCTATGCTGCTGGCACATTTTGTATCTTTTTTTCTGGTTTAATTGGTTGTCTTTGTACCCCATGGTGAGTTAGCTATGGTGCCGGCACATTTTATATCTTTTTTTTTTCTTGTTTAATTGGTTGTCTTTGTACCCCATGGTGAGTTAGCTGTGGCGCCGGCACATGTCGTATCTTTTTTTTCTGGTTTAATTGGCTGTCTTTGCGCCAAGTGGTGAGTGAACTGTTACACCCGCACGTTTTGCATTCTTTTCTGATGTAATCGGTTGTCTTTGCAGGTGGTGTGTTAGCTGTGGTGCTGGCACGTTTTACCTCTTTTTCTGATTTAATTGGTTAAAACCTCAGCTGATTATCTGTGTACATGGAATGGACAAGAAGACAAAAAGAGGAACTTTCTCCAAACCTTTCTCGCTAGCTGTGTATGGGTGTATATGTGCTGAAGAATGTCACGAGAAATACTTTGGATCCCAGTTGTTAAACACTAGCCATCTTTTCTATCATTGTACTGTAATGGAGTGTAATTAGCTAATTGATTGTTTGCCAGTGTGTCCGCGCGTACACGTACACGTACACGTACGTGTGTGTGTGTGTGTGTGTGTGTGTGTGTGTGTGTGTGTGTGTGTGTGTGTGTGTGTGTGAAGGCATGCAATGCCAGCCTTGATTTGGCCTCTGCAACTGATTGACCTTGACATCTCTCTCTCTCTCTCTCTCTCTCTCTCTCTCTATCTATCTATCTATCTATATATATATATATATATATATTATATATATATATATTATTATAATGTATCTCTGTCTGTCTTCTATCTATCTCTCTCACTCTCTTCCCTCACACACTGTGATTTCTCTCTCTGGTGAGACTCTTTCACTTTGTAAGTGGATATTCTCACTTATAGCTGTCCCATACAGCCCATCCCACCCCTACATCTCTCCCTTATCATACCTCCCCCACCCCGGAACACGGATGGGTGAAGAGAGAGGGAATTAGTAAGGTGGGGTTGGAGGGGGAGAGAAAGAGGGAGGAGACTGTTCACATCCGAGGACTCGTCGGATGGAAATGGTTTGACCTACTTTCGGCAGACGATTGCTACTAGTCGTCCATCCCTCGCCTGACTCTTTATGCTCGACTTTAACGCATCAATACCATAGAACCATCTCAATGAATTGTGTAGAGGCCAGTTTCAGTTGATAGAATTACCCAGTTGAAAGATACACATGAAAACACTGTAGCATCCATGATAAGTCAGGACAGGAGTGAGGCGAGGATGTGTAATGTCAGCATTGTTGTTCAACATGGTAATCGACTGGATGACGCCACAAACACCTGAAGACCAACCAAGAGGTGTTAGATGCTAACTTTTCAAACTTTTTACATCTTAACTTCCCAGGTGGCCAGGTACATTCGCCGACATGTGCAGGAGAAAATATCTTGCCTGAACACTGCACAGCAAGTGAGCCTGATGGCCACAAAAAGTTAAAGACTTGGAACATCTGAATCTGTCATCAATCCAAGTGAACAGAACAGACCTACCCACACCTGACGAATTCACTACCTGGGCAACACTGTCAGACGTAGTGAAGGAGCAGGCCGTGACAACAAAAATGACTGACAAAAGCAGGAATACTCTCAGAATGCTGCACAATGCATGGAGGTCACCCTAGTACAGCACCAACGCTAAGCTAAGATTTCAATACAGCTGCGTTCATTTTTATATGGCAATACGTCCTTGAACTCAGAGTTTGCACTGGAATTTGGCAGCCACCTGAGCGACGAAGCAGCCAGATTTAAGGATGCACTACTTACCCTTCTCCCTCCTCTGTAATCCAGGGGAAAGGGCTTAAAAAGGTGCCTCAATCATTGTCTGCTTCACCTGTACCCTGCTCAACACGCCACGGCTGGTGGGGAACCCACTTACGCCTGTACCCTGGTCAGCACGCCACGGCTGGTAGGGAACCCACTTACGCGTTAAGAAGAAATGAGGAAAGTCTACAAAGGTGACTCCACTCACCCTCGGCACATGGAATGTTCGCACTTTAATGGACAGATCTGGAGCTAGCAGACCAGAGAGTGGTACTGCTCTTATCACCAGAGAGCTGGCGAAATACAATATGCAGATGGCTGCCTGTGGTGAGACTCGGCTCGCAGAAGAGCGCCACCTGATAGAGATACATGCAGGATATATACTTCTTTTTAGATCGGGCACAAACAAGAGGATTGCTAACAAGAAGAAGATTCTTGAGCGCTGGGCTGAACACTTCAAGAGTGTCCTCAACCGCCCATCTATAATTGATGGCGAAGCGATTGCAAGACTGCTTCAAGTGCCAATTCACTATACACTTGATGACCTCCCAACCAAAAGTAAAGTGGAGAAAGCTGTAAAGCTTATGTCCAGTGGTAAAACGCCTGGTGCTGACTCTGTCCCAGCAAAATATATGTCTGTGGTGGCCCCTGATCAGGAAACTTCGCTGAGTTATTCCAGTCGATGTGGAACTAAGAGAAACTTCCACAAGAATTCAAAGTTGCTTTTATCATTCACCTCTACAGTGGAAAGGGAACTGGAAAACATGTGACAACCACTGTGGCATCTCACCACTCTCCATCGCTGGAACGATTCTGGCCAAAATCCTACTCAACCATCTAAATCAGCACCTGGAACAAGAGTTGCTACCCGAGAGCCAATGCCGTAGTGCCGTGGATATGATTTTTGTGTACGTCAGCTACAAGAGAAACGTCAGGAGCAGAATATCAGCCTCTACACCACATTTGTGGACCTGTCCAAGGCATTCAGCACTGCCTGCTGTGGAGGGTTGTGGAAGATCAGGGCCAATCTCGATGCCCTCCAAAGTTCATCTCAATGGTCAGGCAATTTTATGATGCAGGCAAGAGTGCGAGATGATGGAGGACATTCATAGCCTTTCGTGTATCAAATGGTGTCAAGCAGGGCTACGTGTTAGCCCCCACCCTCTTCAGTATGGTGTTTGCTTCCGTGCTGATAGATGCTTTCCGAAATAATGACACTGGAGCTGGCTTTCAATACCGGACTTATGGAAAGCTCTTCAAGTTGTGGAGGCTGGAGGCCAAAACCAAAGCTCAGGAAGACACTGCCTGTGAGTTTGTCTTTGCCAATAACTGCGCATTAAAAGCTGCCACACATTCTGACATACAAAGGAGTATGGACCAGTTTGCCAAAACCTGTGACGACTTCAGTCTCACAACCAGTACAAGGAAGACTGAAGTACTGCATCAGCGCCATCTTCCATAGAGCCAAAAATCACAGGCAGTGGCCATAAGCTTACAGTGGCAGATGAGTTTGCCTACTTTGGTGAAACGTTATCAGAAACTTCCAACATCGACGAGAAAGTTCCATACAGGATTGTTAGGGCTAGTACATCCTTTGGCAAACTTCAAAACTTCAAGACTAGATGTGGGAAAGACAAGAAATAAGCTTGCAGACCAAGCTCAAAGTTCATTGTGCAGTTGTATTGAAATCTCTGCTATATTCATGTGAAACTTGGACAGTGTACAATGGACATGCTAGGCAGCTGAACTCTTTCCACATGAAATGCCTCAAAACCTTGCTGCACATCAAATAGAAGGACATAGTACCAGATACAGAGATGCTTTAGAAGGCCCATATGGATAGCATTCATGCAATACTAAGAAGTTCTCAACTCAGGTTGACAGGACATGTACACCGTGTGGATGATCATCGTCTCCCAAAGAGACTGTCCTATGGCGAGCTGCTGAAAGGCAAGCGTTCCCATGGAGGACAAACGAAGCCTTACAAAGACACACTGAAGGCCTTACTGAAATGCTGTAGCATCGTTCCCGCCTCATGGGAAGAAGCTGCTGAAGACTGCTTAACCTGGCACATTATGATTAAATCCAGAGTGAGAGACTTTGAAACGAGGCGAGTGAAGGCACAGGAGCAAAAACATTAGCTTTGGAAAAAGAGCAAGTAGCACCTCTCGGCCTGGCTCACCTCCAAATCAGCCCCGCCAATACTGCCATAGACTATTCAAATAGAGGATCGGCCTAATCGGCCTTCTTCGCACACAAGCCACCATCCTGTTACAGCAGAAGTCTTGGTCATCTTCACCCGTGGAGGACAAACAACAGAACGACTCAGAATACTGGAGAATGACATACAGCGACCTTGACAAGCTGTTAACTTTCAATATGAAGAACCTCCAAAGAAATTGCGAATGCTCCGACCCACACCCATCTGCATCCAACAACAATTCACTCAGAGCAAGTGAGAGTGCATGAGCATCGTCCTTTCGATGAGGTGTTGGAGATGGCTCAGGCAAGTCATCCAGAAAACCAGACAGCAATACCCAAACTGCCCTCCACCGGAAAACGCAAGAGAAGACCCAAAAATTCCTAGCAACAGCAGAAGAGGGAGAACTGAAGGTCCTGAAACTCGCCTTAAACTTCGTCCAGACGAATGCGCAGAGCTAACCAGCATGGGGTACTTTTCTTGCTGCTCTGCGTGCCAAATAGATAGCAGGCTCTGAATTGATAATGCCCGTAATTCTGTCAGTATTGCCGTGCGTCTAGGAGAAAAAAGCGAGTAGACTAATATCATGCACATGAATTTATATGACAAATGTAAAGACCCAGGTGCGATATGGAGCTTAAAATCATTTCACTTTTTAAATTCAAACTTAGATATTTCTTTTCAAAGGTACATGAAGGCATGACTTTAACACTTTTAACATTTTCTCATCACGTGTTTCTTCCTTTTTCTGTGTCACTGCTGTCCAAATGTAAAGCAAAGGGTTAAGCGCCGAGTTTAGTGGAAACATAAACACAACTAGAGTTCCCAGGATATATTCTGAGCCAGAGGCACCGTATGAAGCCATTGTGGCAACTATACTCAATGAAAAACAGCAAACAACTTGTAAGACAGTAACTTTTCTCATTAGGAGGCTGCAAGAGTAAACAAACTGTCTTTTACGATCTACCAAAATTTTGTATTTGGGCAAATTCCGATAGATATTAATTTGATATGCGATAATTATCAAAAACATGAAGCAGTTCAGGGCCACCATAACGTTGAACCATCTGAAATTTTCATGAGAATCAATGTGTTGATAGAGAGCCAAACGACAAAGTCCAGACTGACCTGAAACGCCCCAGTGAGCCAGTCCAGGAAGGAATGGTATTAACGACAAAATGATTCCAACAATCCACAGCACAACACAAGCAGCAGCTGTTGACTTTTTATGGAATACTGGGGAATATGTGGCGGTACGAAGGACAACACTGTGATCCAAAGTGATGAGGAAGATGACAAAGACTGACACTTCTTTGGATAGTATAGAAAGCAGACCACTCAGTTTGCATGTAACACTTTTCGTCCAGGTGTTCTCAAAACAGATATATTCTCCTTGAAATAGTTCATTTGCTGCCAAGACAATGCTAATATGGCTTCCCATGCATATGTCAGCAAGCTGCAGATGTGTTACAATCATTATGAACTTGATGCCAAACAATTCCTTGACACTTACTGAAGTCACAAAGCAGGCAAAATTACCAAATATGGCAAATGTACCCAACAGCCAAAAGAAAACCAAATACAGTTCAGATGGGATCAGCATCGTGCATGATGGAAATACGACATGATTTGTAAAACACATCGTTTTAGGTCGATTGTGAGGAAGGAGATTTTCACAGCAAAATCTATAATCTGATGCATGAACAAATTTCAAATTATGTGACCTTGAAAATAAATCCAATGGGAATTTGCTGACTGGGTTCCCTTTTAGGTCCAATTCAACAAGATGACGCATGGTTTTAAAGCCTTTGGTTCCAATGCTTTTAATGCCAGAAAAGGATAGATTGAAATCTCTGACATAAAGTAAATAGGGATATATTTCATTTCTAAGTATTTCAAGTTGTATTTCTGATATATCTATTTTTCTTAGTCTATAATGGATGTGCTTTAATTGCTTATTTGTCATTTCCTGTAGAGGATTGTTTTGTAAAGATACAGTTCTCAAGTTTGGCATGTTAACAAAAACAGTAAAATCAAGCATTTGTATATTGTTGCTGGCAAGATCAATATATTGTAAGTAGTTAAATTCCAGACCTGATATATTAGTAAGAGAACACCGAATCAGGCTCAGGTGATTAAGATATACATTTTTGATGAAATCAGTCAGTGACATTCCTGATCCTGTGGCATCAATGAAACGAATTTGGGGAAATATGTCAGCAGGAAAAGGTTTACTAGATAACAACAAATAACCGTGGCATATACAACCTTCCGGGCAAATCATGGCACACATTAGTTCATCATCATTCTGTGGGCACTGACCCCAACCATCACACAAGTGATCTTCATGAAGACAAACTCTGTGATCTCGACACTGGTAGAGATAAGGGCAAGTAACTATCTCGCAATTCTGTTCGTCTTCTCCTAAAACACAGTCAGAAAATCCATTGCATCGAGTATACACCGGAAGACAGTACAGCAACTCACCTGTACAACGATAATGAGTGTCAGGACATGGGTTATTAGGTGCCATTACCTCTTGAACGAAGTATCCGGAGCCATCCAGGTTGATGTAAAACTGTGTCATCTTTTCTGCCTGTTTGCTCTCTGAATGGTATTCAATTGGTGTTGAACAGTTAACTTCATCAGAATCATCAACACAGTCTGAATATTCATTACAGCGCTGACTGTACAGCACACACTGACCATTAGAGCACAGGAAGCCACTGCATGGAAATTGTCCACAAAATTCCTCATCGCTGTTATCTGGACAGTCCTGTCTGAAGTCACAGACGAAAGTGTAATCGACTGTCGAGATGTCATCATCGCATCTGAACATAAGAGATATGTGTACACCAACCGTCCGATTATGAACTGTGTGAAATTCCCGATTATGACTCCTGTTCAACATGAACGGATGTACAGATGTTTCTGTTTCACACTTTTTGTCAAGATTATGAAATACAAATGTGTGTGTCACGTATTTAGCACAAACAAATAAAGACTGTCGAGTATTTGTGTAGGTGGGTCGAGACAAAGGTGAATAAGTTAACGTGGTTTGGGACTGAAAACCACCAAGGGAAGGCAATTCAACTTCACACACCACTCCACGAGATTGATAAGATCTGCGAATTTTTTTCGAAATAAGCGTCATGTTATACACAAACCAGTTTCGTTTCAGTCTTGAAGGACGATACCGTTCCGTATTTAAGTGGTACACATTGTAAATGAATGTTTTGTCCAGCCATCTACGAAACTTGCTATATTTAAAAGGAACAGAAAACCAGCCTGACAAAGAATTGACATCGGCCATAAAGCGGTTAGAACTGTTAAAAATATATACCAGGTCTTCTGCTTCTTTTCTGGTTAGCAAAGTGACCTTTCGGCCACCCTTACTTTTACACAGATAATCACGTGAGTAAACATTTGTATATGTGGAGGGTTTCACGAAATGGAAACACTTTCTGACCGAAGCCACCAATCCATGGCAGCTGGGACTGCTGAAGGGGCAGTGTCCTGTTTCATCTCGTCCATCTTCACACTCTGATCTCAGGTTACAGTCCATGTGATCCTGAAAGCTTGAATAATGAGGTACAGAACAGTTGAACAGACCACCAGAGATTTTATGTGGTCGACTACTATCAGAAAGTGTTGAGAAGTAAAGTTTCATATTTTCCGCATATATGGGAAATTTGATCTGAATATATGAGGTAGGAAAGACGCTGGGTGGTGAGAAATAGTCAAAGCAGAAAGGAATAATTGTTTGCTGACTTATGTTTGGTTTCATGTACCTAAGCGTCAGATTCAAATGGTTAATATCACACCTCAAAGATACGCAAAACTGTAGAGCACTGATCACTATGTAATATCCGTATGGTCCCCTTAGTTCTTCGCTCCAAAGATCTCTTCGAGGCCACACATCTGGCATTGTCACATATCCCGAATATTCCAGAACATATTCGATGATGATATGCGGATGTTCCAATGTATCAATATTAATCCTAATGAAAGGACGGTTCATATGTACTACATACATATTGTTTTCAGCTGACTGAAAAATGAATTTTCTAAGGGAATGAATATTACACTTTAATAATACGTAATGTACGAAAGTTCTCCACTCACGAAAATGACACCAGTACTCTAATTTGTGAAGATCAAGACCAATCTGCAATGGTCGTGAGACTTTCATGTGCATTTTACAGTAAGAACTGGTTGAAGAGCACACACCGTACACTACTCCAGAGTGTGCTGTGAAATCTGGTAAGTTAGTAAAACAGTTTGATACATTGACCTGCAGAATCGGGTTGTCTGTCGTGTTCTGATCAATGAAATATTCTACACCTGGACAAATGTCCGTTATCCGGGTGGAGTTCATGTTTGTAATCCTCTGATCTCTTCCTGGTTCGGCGGAGACAAATCGAAAGTGACACATTAATCTTCTTTTTTTTGCGGCAGTAGACAGGTCGTTAGCGATTATGTCACAGAGCACTTTCCACCAAGAACGTAATAAACTGTTCATAGGTAGAGACTTGGCAGACTAATATAAACCAGGCAGTACTGTATCTAGTCTTTTAAAGTCTAACCAGTGATTCAAGAGTATGCATAAAGTTGATAATTAACATTATTAGCATTTTAGTACATTCTGTCTTTGTTTCACTGTCTGTCTCTCTGTCTGTCTGTCTGTCTGTCTGTCTGTCTGTCTGTCTGTTTGTCTGTCTGTCTCTCTGTCACACACACACACACACACACACACACACACACACACACACACACACACACACACACACACACACACACACACACACACACTACCTCCTCCCTCTCTTTCCACGTCTTTCTCTGTCTGACACCCTTGCACGAGAGTTACCAAACTTTACGTGGGGCATTATGTCCGTGAAAGGGACCTTGTTCCTGCCAATTTTCTATTCAAGAAACGATACAGATAATACTTGTCAGTCTGAGATAAATCCAAACAGTACGAACAGTTCGCTCACTTGCTCACTCTCTTGTTCAAAATATTTTAAAACGCAATTAGGAATAACGATCTCTTAACGTGATGCAGCCAAGAACTCCGTAAATACAGATGAAAAGACAGAATACCGGGTGGAAAATAGCGATATTTAAGTTTGTAATTGAATATGATAAATTAAACCAAATATTTTGAACAATGAAATGGACTGATCTGCTCAGGGTCGCTGCAAACACACTCTCAAAATTAGTTCCACTTCCTAGATTGGATTTTATCGATCCATTCAGTAAAAACTCAGGATTTCAGAGTAATCAAGGGAAAAAATAGGAGTTATTATTTCAGCCAAATGCAAGAGGGACATCATAAGGCGAAAAAGATGTTTTGCAACCTTCAGAAAAGAAACTACGTTGAAAAATATATGACAAGACCTGTAACTAAGTATAGTAAAGCAATGACGGTCCTGAGAAGGTACACTCACGGAATTTACAACATGAAGAACTATATGATAATAAGAAAACTAGAGGTAAATGATGTACACAATGAAGTACTAAATTCCTAAAGCCAGGTCCTAATATATATATATATTATATATATATATATATATTGTGTGTGTGTGTGTGTGTGTGTGTGTGTGTGTGTGTGTGTGTGTGTGTGTGTGTGTGTGTGTGAACAGAAAAAGTCTATATGCAGACCGATTTGGTACCGAATTCTTTAAAGCTTTTAAGACAGTTGGGGCCACATGTTGAGGTCTGATCAGAGTTCGATGTAGCAGAATCTCAGTTCTTCCTCTTGGGCCTTTTGTCCTCAAGGGTGGCCCTGCTAGTGTTTACGAAAGAGGATCAGCTTTGTTAATGGTATTAGGCCTGACTTAGTGACCCGCAGCTAGGAAGGACCACTGCCAATGGTCAATATGACAGCCACCGAGGGTTTTATTTCAAACAGTCTTGTATCGCTTCTTTGGTAGCCCACCGTCTTGATGGCCGGCGAAGAGTTCGCCATACATGGCGATCGTGAACAGGTGATGATCCTCCCTCCCAGAGACGTTTCCTGTCCAGCGTAGCTGAGACTTCAGTAAAATTGCCTCGATGCTGGTGAAATCCTTCTGTTAGGACTTCAACGTTGGTGATGAAGTCACTCCAGTGGGCATTGAGGATGGCGCGACAGCACTGATGAAAGCGCTCAAGGAGGTGATGGTAGGTGACCCACGACATTGAGCCGTACAGGAGGGTGGTAAGCACAATGGCTTTGTACACTCTGATCTTGGTGGCCTTCTTCAGACATTAGTTGTTCCACACTCGTTTGTACAAGCTACCAAAAGTACTATTCACCTTTGCCAGTCTGTTGTTGATTTTCCCGTCGATCTTGGCATCTGATGAAATGATGCATCCTAGGTAGGTGAACTGATGGACTGTTTTCAGTTCAGTCTCTCCAATGTTGATGCGGGGAGGGTGATACTCTTCCCGAGTTGTAAGCTGGTGGAGGGCCTTCGCCTTATTCAAGCTGACTTTATACCCGAAGAGCTGGGCAGCCTCTGCAATGCAGGATGAGAAACACTGCAAGGTTCTCCTGGTATAGACAACAACGGGCAGCGTCGTCCACAAAGAGAAAGTCTCGGATCGATTGCTACAAGGTCTTCGTGTGAATCTGTTGTCGCCTGAAGTTGAATAGGCTGCCATCGAGACGATATCTGATGTAGATATCATATTCGTCATCAAAGTCTTCAGTGGCTTGTTGGAGCATTATACTAAGTAAATTTAAAGAGAATTGGTGCCAGGACGTAACCCTGCTTCACTCCATTGATTATATGGAAGGACTCTGAGAGGTCGCTGTTAAACATGACTCGGCCAGGCTGGTCTTCATACAGCTAGATGACCATTCTGAAGGACTTTGAACTATGCTTCGTTTAGGCCGACGAACGTTACATACAGTCCTTTGTTTTGCTCCCGGCACTTCCCTTCTGGATGTCTGAGAAAAACACATTATGACTGTAATGCTTTTATCGGTTCTGAAGCCATACTGGCTCTCTGGGAGGCGATCTTCAGCGATGGTGGGGACCAGTCTGTTCAGCAATATCCTAGCAAGGAATTTTCCTGCGATAGAGAGCAGAGTATTCCCCAGAGATTTGGACCATACTTTCCCCTTTGTTCTTGTACAGGGTGATGATGACTGCATTGCGAAGATCTTGTGGTAGTTTGTCCTGTTCTCCAAACCTCTGGTGGAATTCCATCGACTCCTGCAGCCTTATCACTCTTCAGCTGCTCTATGACTTTGGTGGTCTCTTCGATGGTGGGCAACTCATCCAGTCCCGCTCTTGCAGGCTGTTTGGGGAATGCGGAGAGTTGCTGATTCATGGACTGGGCACTGAGCTCTGAAGAGAGCGTTGAAGTGCTCCGTCCGTTGGTTTAGGATTGACGCCTTATCCATGAGAAGCGCCTGGCCATCTGAGGTGTGCAGGGACTCTGGACCTCATATGTAGGGCCGCCTTCAAGAGGTCATTGGTATCTGCGCACAACTGAGTTTTTTCGCCGAGAAAATGGGATTCACCACTCATTCTGGATCTCCCGACATTTGCGCTGAAGGTTGCTGCATACTTGACGGAAGGCAGCTTTCTTTCTCAGGACACGACGGCTGAGCCAAGTGAGCCTGATGAGCTTCTTCGCCACCAATTCTTGATTTTCCTTGTTGTTTTCGTCGAACCAGTCTTTGTTCTTCCTTGAAGTGAAGCCACGGCTTTCCTCAGATGTCTGCAGAATGGCAGTTTTCAGTTGTTGCCGAAGCGTCTGAAAACAGGGATCCATGAGGTGTCTTGCTGCTTTCAGCCTCGACAGTAGGCCTGTCTGGAAGTCGAGTCAGCTTTTATTTCAGCGGACTGGAATCTGTCACCCTCGAGCTTTTTCCTAGGAGCCCCTCTTTTCTTTAGTTTAGGTTAGAAGTGGAACTTTTGTGTCTATGTGAGTACCTGCACGTGCACGCTTGAACGCGCACTTGTTTGTTTAAATTGTGTGTGTATGTGCTTGCGCGCCGTCGTGTGTTTATTTGTGTATATGCGCGTGTGTCTGTGTTGTGTGTATGCGTGTGTCCAAGTGCATGAGTGCGTGTGTGCGTGCGTGCGTGCGTGCGTGCGTGCGTGCGTGCATGCGTGCGCGCGCGCGCGCGTGTGAGTGTGTGCATGCTAAGTGCTTTGTAAGCGTGTATGACTTTTTGTAGATGAAGTACCGCACCATTTATATCCATTTTTGTTGTTATTGTTATTATCATTATTGTCATTGATATTATTATTACTAATGTTATTATTATTATTATTATTTAATGAAGGAAATAGACATTGTCATTAGTAGCATATTAGTGTTACTGAAATGAAAGAAACGTCGAGAACACTGAGACTGACTCCATGAACCTACTTCAAAATGTGGCGAGTGGAGTGGGAAGGGCTGCTTGGCACGAAGTAGTGCGCAACCTTCCATTGGACAGACTCATATGAAGGTACTGCCCTGGGCATGCAGGAGTTAAGGGAAGTGAGAGAGCAGACACATTAGCAGACAATGCAACGAAAAGAACTGGAGTACAGCTCGACCAATCTGATGTGACAAGAAATCTAAAGGATCAACTAAACTAACAAGACCAAAGCCACTATTTCACAGACCATCTCTCAGATCTGAAAATTAAGAAATCAAGAGAGGAAGTGGCCCGCGCATCCAGACTTGAAGGAAGAGCGAGAAACATCACCAACCAACCAAACATTGGAATAATCTCC
>CM065721.1:73220176-73267676 GCA_033310375.1 Conus canariensis
CAGTATCTGAGAAGGAGCCCCAGGGCAGTAGGCTGCACAGGCCACTCCATCCTCAGACTTGGAACCGTCAGTGAAAATTTTCTGGTAAGATGGAAATTTTGAACAGAGGTCAGAATACAATGCCTTGTATGCCAGAGAGCTGGTAGACTCTTTACGAAAAGCTGCAAGATCAAAACAAATCTGGTGTGAAAAAGGTCCACGGAGGCTCATCTGGAAACTTGGAAAAATCGGACACAACTCCTAAGTCTAGACCTGCATTCCGCACGTGAGGCTGCATACGAAGACCAAACGGCGGAATACAGTTAGGGTTGTTTTCAAATTTACTTTGGAACGGAGGGTCAAAAACACAGTCATAGGCAGGGTTTTCTGGTTCCGAGAACAGTCTGATATAATAATTCAGAGACAGTTTCAGCCTGCGGTTGGACAGTGAGGGTTCACCTGCCTCTGCATACAGGCTGTACACAGGGGTGGTGCGGAATGCTCCAAGACAGAGACGAAGCCCTTGATGGTGGATAGGGTCCAAGAGTTTTAGGTAAGACGGTCTTGCAGAGCCGTACACAGCACAACCATAGTCCAGTTTGGAACGGACCAAGGCTCTGTAGAGGTGCAGCAAAGTTTTCTTATCAGCGCCCCAGTCAGTGTGTGCTACAACCCGCAGAATATTCAAAGCTTTCTGGCAAGAAGTTCTGAGGTTTTTAATGTGGCTGAGAAAGTTGAGTTTCTGGTCAAAAATAACTCCTAAGAATTTGGCCTCTTTGACAGCTGGAATGGGAGATTTCCCTATTTGAATTACAGGATCTGGAAAAAACTGACGGAAATTATGGAAGTGAATGCACTGTGCCTTTGTAGGAGAAAAAGCGAAGCCGTTTTCATCCGCCCACTTATGAATTTTATCTACACAAAGCTGGAGCCTGCGCTGGACACTCGGGTACAGGCTTCCAGTTGCGTAAACAGCAAAATCATCCACAAACAATGAGCAGTCTAAACCCTGTTGAACAGATTTAACAATGTTGTTGATCTTGATGCTAAAGAGGGCAGGAGACAGTATGCTTCCTTGCGGAACACCCAACTCCTGCTCATGAACATCAGAGAGAGTGGTGCCAACCCGGACCTGAAACTGTCGTTCTGCCAAAAAATTTTGAATGAAAAGTGGAAGATGACCCCGAAAACCAAGATCATGGAGATCATGAAGTATCCCAGATTTCCAGGTGGTATCGTAGGCCTTCTCCAAGTCAAAGAAAATAGCCACTGCGTGTTGTTTGTTCAGAAAGGCGTTCCGAAGCGTAGATTCCAGACGGATCAAATGATCAACTGTGGTTCGATGTTTGCGGAAACCACACTGTTCTTTCGCCAAAAGGCCATCGGTTTCGAGTTTCCACATGAGTCTAGCATTGACCATTTTCTCCATCAGCTTGCAGACACAGCTGGTCAAAGCTATGGGACGGTAGTTTGATGGGTTAGAAAGATCTTTTCCAGGTTTGGGAATGGGAATGATGAGGGCTTTTCGCCAAGAAGGTGGAAAGAAACCAGTAGTCCATACATGGTTGTAGACATGTAGCAGGATGTGCAGACCTTTTTGCGGAAGATGTTTCAAAAGTTTGTAATGGATTTCATCTATACCCGGAGAGGAATCGCTGCAAGAAAGTAAGGCAGATTTCAATTCGTTTAAAGTGAAAGGAAGATTGTAGTCTTCCATGTTATCTGATGAAAAGTTGCAGGGTGATTTTTCTTTGAGGGCTTTGATTTTGACAAAACTGGCTGATTTGTTAGAAGAGGAGGAATTCTTTTCAATGGTTGAAGCAAGCAGATTAGCAACTGCTTTTTCTCTGTTATTAAAGAGTCAGAAAACTTAAGATGGTTCACAGTGGGACAGGTGTTCTTCCCTTTGATTTTCTTGATGATTTTCCACACTTTTTTCTTCGATGTCTTGGATGTGAGACTTGAGCAAAACTGTTTCCAAGATAAACGTTTACTGGTCTTATATATGTGTTTGGATTTGGCCCTCAGTTTCTGATGTGCTCGAACGTTGGGCATCGAAGGTCTGCAAGAGACCCGACGTTGAGCTCTTTTGCGGGTTTTGTTAATTTCCTTGCATTCAGAGTTGAACCAAGGAACTTTTGGCATTAGGGGCTTCTTGGAAGATGTGTGGATGGTTGACTTTGCGCAATTCAGTATGAAATCTGAAAGACTTCCTGCCGGATCTTCACTTTGCAGGATCTTGTCCTCTTCCAGATCCATAAGAAACTTAGTGGCAAAGAGGTCCCAATCTGCTTTGTTGAAATTGAGGCGTTCTGGTAAAGACTCACTCTCTGCATTCGTATACCGAAGCAACACAGGAAAGTGGTCGCTACCATGCAGGTCCTCATCAACCTCCCAAACAAAATCCAAAAACAAAGATGGGTCACAGACAGAAAGATCCAGACAAGATGTGGTGCCATTAGCGGAGTGAAAGTAAGTTGGCGATTTCCCATTCAAGACACACAGATCAAGCTCCGAAAACACTTCCTCTAAAAGCAGACCCCTTGGTGATGTTCTCTCACTTCCCCATAGAGGAGAGTGGCCATTCAGATCCCCAACAGCAGGAAGGGTCTGGGAAGCTGCTCCAAGAGCGAAATGAGGCCCCGTTTAGTGACGCAGATATTTGGAGATAGATACAAACTACAGACAGTAACTGTTTTGTGAAGAGTAACCCGAGCTGCCACTGCCTGCAGCGGAGTCTGCAGAGCAACTGGGCTGTACAGAACAGAGTTGTGAATGAACAAAGCTACTCCGCCAGAAATGCCATGTTCAACAGATTGTGCAGGTAGGTTTAGAGAGCTGTAGCCAGAAAGTGAAAAAGTTTTGTCAGACTTTAGAAGAGTTTCTTGCAGTGAAACAAGCATGGGCCTAGCCTCACGGCACAACAGCTGCAATTCTTCAAAATTGGAAGACAGTCCCCTAATATTCCATTGCAAGACTGTATCCATTGTGGATGAGGATCTTAATCATCCATGTCTATGTCCTCTTCCTCTTCGTCATATAGAGCATCAAATGTATTTTGTAATTTCAGCTCTGCTTTTTTCAGTATGTAACATATTCTGGTAACTTATATATATATATATATATATATATATATATATATATATGTGTGTGTGTGTGTGTGTGTGTGTGTGTGTGTGTGTGTGTGTGTGTATGTGTGTGTATGTATGCGTGTGTGTGTATGTGTATGAATGTGTGTGTGTGTGTGTGGTTTGCTGGGTGGTGCATACTTGACTGTATATGTGTGTGTGGAAGGAACACAAGAAATGTAAAAATATAAAAAGTGTAAAATGGATGAGAGCGCCAATGCTGTGATAGCTTATTGTTTTTCGAATGTGCAAATTCCTGATGAAGGCTGGAAAGCCGAAAATTTGAAAATGAAATAAAGTGGAAGAAACAGGCACGGGCATGTGGACTTCTTTCCTTGTTATCTAATCTAATATATAAAGGGCAAATTCTGTGTGTGTGTGTGTGTGTGTGTGTGTGTGTGTGTGTGTGTGTGTGTGTGTGTGTGTGTGTGTGTGTGTGTCTGTGTATGCTATAGACTCAAAAACGGCTCAACCGATTGTCATGAAATTTGGCAGGTACGTCCGTTGTGATCCGAGGATGGTTTTGGGCTAATCTCTAAAATAATAAAACCGTTAAAAACCGTTAAAAAGCTGTTACAACGGTTTCAAAGTCATCTTTTTCCTCTGCTTTTCTTCAAAAGCCGTTGTGACATTGCACAGGTACAGGACTACTTCTCTAAAATTAGAACCGTTATTTGGCAGTTAAAAAACGTTATTTATAACAGTTAAAAACCGTTAAAAACACCAAACCCTATAAAAGAAACTGTTTAAAACCCGATCTTCTTGAAATTTAGCAGGTACGTCTGTTGTGACCCGAGGATGGTTTGGGGCTAATCTCTAAAAAAATAAAACCGTTAAAAACCGTTAAAAAACTGTTATAACGGTTTCAAAGACATCTTTTTCCTCTGCTTTTCATCAAATGGCCGTTGTGACATTGCACAGGTACAGGGCTACTTCTCGAAAATTAGAACCGTTATTTGGCAGTTAAGAAACGTTATTTATAACAGTTAAAAACCGTTAAAAACACCAAACCCTATAAAAACTGTTTAAAACCCGATCTTCTGAGGTTGGCGGCCACGAGAGTCATCGGATCGCCACCAAACTTGACATAAGCCTACAGGAACATCCAGCGGGTAACATAGGGTCATTAGATAGTCATTATGACCATTACATTTGACCGTTAAAAACCGTTATTTTCCAAATTTAGGCTGTTCTTGATGAAATTCGGTATACATGTGCAGTTTTAAATGCCGAAAAATGATATACAACTTTTACGAACCAAAATTTCAAATTGACCGTTAAAAAACGTTATTTTATAAATTTAGAGTATTCTTGAAGAAATTCGATATACATGTGCAGTTTTTTAACGCTAAACAATGATATACAATTTTCAAGATCCGAAACTTAACATTGACTGTTAAAAACCGTTATTTTCTGAATTTCTAAATTTTCACCCTTCTTGATAACATTCCGTATGCACGTACAGTTTTAAGCGCTGAACAATGTTATGCAAATTTTACGAACCAAAACTTAACATTGACCGTTAAAAACCGTTAAAAAACTGTTACAACGGTTCCAAAGACATCCTTTTTCCTCTGCTTATCTACAAATAGCCGTTGTGACATTGCACAGGTACAGGACTACTTCTCTAAAATTAGAACCGTTATTTGGCAGTTAAAAAACGTTATTTATAACAGTTAAAAACTGTTAAAAACACCAAACCCTATAAAAGAAACTGTTTAAAACCCGAACTTCTTGAAATTTAGCAGGTACGTCTGTTGTGACCCGAGGATGGTTTGGGGCTAATCTCTAAAAAAATAAAACCGTTAAAAACCGTTAAAAAACTGTTATAACGGTTTCAAAGACATCTTTTTCCTGTGCTTTTCATCAAATGGCCGTTGTGACATTGCACAGGTACGGGGCTACTTCTCGAAAATTAGAACCGTTATTTGGCAGTTAAGAAACGTTATTTATAACAGTTAAAAACCGTTAAAAACACCAAACCCTATAAAAACTGTTTAAAACCCGATCTTCTGAGGTTGGCGGCCACGAGAGTTATCGGATCGCCACCAAACTTGACATAAGCCTACAGGAACATCCAGCGGGTAACATAGGGTCATTAGATAGTCATTATGACCATTACATTTGACCGTTAAAAAACCGTTATTTTCCAAATTTAGGCTGTTCTTGATGAAATTCGGTATACATGTGCAGTTTTAAATGCCGAAAAATGATATACAACTTTTACGAACCAAAATTTCAAATTGACCGTTAAAAAACGTTATTTTATAACTTTAGAGTATTCTTGAAGAAATTCGATATACATGAGCAGTTTTGAACGCTAAACAATGATATACAATTTTCAATATCCGAAACTTAACATTGACTGTTAAAAACCGTTATTTTCTGAATTTCTAAATTTTCACCCTTCTTGATAACATTCCGTATGCATGTACAGTTTTAAGCGCTGAACAATGTTATGCAAATTTTACGAACCAAAACTTAACATTGACCATTAAAAACCGTTATTTTCTAAATTTACACCGCTATTGATAAAATTTGGTATGCGTATGTCCAGTAACGGTAAGTAATTTTGCAGCATGGATGGGACAGGGTAGGGGGATGAAAAGGGAGGAATGAGAGGGGCCAGAAAAATGATTGTACAGTGCAAAGCCTGATACAGTATTTTTTCATTAGACACAGACCCGTTGAAATAAACTACTTCTGCACAAAGTCTATTCCTACAAAATTAAGGGCAATCAGAAGAATGGGAATGGGAACAGTGAGTGCAGGCGGAAAATCGAGCGAGAAAAGCATCTCGACGTGCTAGGGAAGATCCAGACGGAAGGGGCCAGAGGCAGGCGGAAAACAATAGAATGTATAAGAGAGAGAGAGAGAGAGGGAGACAGAATGTGTATTTGTGTGGGGGAGGGGGTGGGAAGATGTTTGGGGGGGGGGGTGATTGATTGTAAATCAAAACAATTAATACATGTTTGCCGTCACGTGAGTATCGCAAAGAATGTTCATATCCCGGGCAACGCCGGGTGCCCCTGCTAGTCTAATATATAAATGGCAAATTCTGTCTGTGTGTGTGTGTGTGTGTCTGTGTACGCTATAGACTCAAAAACGGCTCAACCGATTGTCATGAAATTTGGAAGGTACGTCTGTTGTGACCCGAGGATGGTTTTGGGCTAATCACTAAAAAAATAAAACCGTTAAAAACCGTTAAAACAAACTGTTATAACGGTTTCAAAGACATCTTTTTCCTCTGCTTTTCATCAAATGGCCATTGTGACATTGCACAGGTACAGGGCTACTTCTCGAAAATTAGAACCGTTATTTGGCAGTTATAAAACGTTATTTATAACAGTTAAAACCGTTAAAAACACCAAAACCTATAAAAACTGTTTAAAACCCGATCTTCTGAGGTTGGCGGCCACGAGAGTCATCGGATCGCCACCAAACTTGACATAAGCCTACAGGAACATCCAGCGGGTAACATAGGGTCATTAGATAGTCATTATGACCATTACATTTGACCGTTAAAAACCGTTATTTTCCAAATTTAGGCTGTTCTTGATGAAATTCGGTATACATGTGCAGTTTTAAATGCCGAAAAAATGATATACAACTTTTACGAACCGAAATTTCAAATTGACCGTTAAAAAACGTTATTTTATAACTTTAGAGTATTCTTGAAGAAATTCGATATACATGTGCAGTTTTGAACGCTAAACAATGATATACAATTTTCAAGATCCGAAACTTAACATTGACTGTTAAAAACCGTTATTTTCTGAATTTCTAAATTTTCACCCTTCTTGATAACATTCCGTATGCACGTACAGTTTTAAGCGCTGAACAATGTCATGCAAATTTTACGAACCAAAACTTAACACTGACCGTTAAAAAACCGTTATTTTCTAAATTTACACCACTATTGATAAAATTCGCTATGCGTAGGTCCAGTAACGGTAAGTAATTTTGCAACATGGATGGTTTAGCAGGTACGTCTGTTGTGACCCGAGGATGGTTTGGGGCTAATCTCTAAAAAAATAAAACCGTTAAAAACCGTTAAAGAAACTGTTATAACGGTTTCAAAGACATCTTTTTCCTCTGCTTTTCATCAAATGGCCGTTGTGACATTGCACAGGTACAGGGCTACTTCTCGAAAATTAGAACCGTTATTTGGCAGTTATAAAACATTATTTATAACAGTTAAAAACCGTTAAAAACACCAAACCCTATAAAAACTGTTTAAAACCCGATCTTCTGAGGTTGGCGGCCACGAGGGTCATCGGATCGCCACCAAACTTGACATAAGCCTACAGGAACATCCAGCGGGCAACATAAGGTCATTAGATAGTCATTATGACCATTAAATTTGACCGTTAAAAACCGTTATTTTCCAAATTTAGGCTGTTCTTGATGAAATTCGGTATACATGTGCAGTTTTAAATGCCGAAAAATGATATACAACTTTTACGAACCAAAATTTCAAATTGACCGTTAAAAAACGTTATTTTATAACTTTAGAGTATTCTTGAAGAAATTCGATATACATGTGCAGTTTTGAACGCTAAACAATGATATACAATTTTCAAGATCCGAAACTTAACATTGACCGTTAAAAACCGTTATTTTCTGAATTTCTAAATTTTCACCCTTCTTGATAACATTCCGTATGCACGTACAGTTTTAAGCGCTGAACAATATTATGCAAATTTTATTGACCGTTAAAAACCGTTATTTTTCTAAATTTACACCGCTATTGATGAAATTCGGTATGCGTATGTCCAGTAACGGTAAGTAATTTTGCAACATGGATGGGACAGGGTAGGGGGATGAAAAGGGAGGAATGAGAGGGGCCAGAAAAATGATTGTACAGTGCAAAGCCTGATACACTATTTTTACATTAGACACAGACCCGTTGAAAGAAACTACTTCTGCACAAAGTCTATGCCTACAAAATGAAGGGCAATGAGAAGAATGGGAATGGGAACAGTGAGTGCAGGCGGAAAATCGAGCGAGAAAAGCATCTCGACGTGCTAGGGAAGATCCAGAGGAAAGGGGCAAGAGGCAGGCGGAAAACAATAGAATGTATAAGAGAGAGAGAGAGAGAGAGAGAGAGAGAGAGAGAGAGAGAGAGAGAGAGAGAATGTATTTGTGTGGGGGGAGGGGGTGGGAAGATGTGTGTGTGGGGGGGGGATTGATTGTAAATCAAAACAATGAATACATGTTTGCCGTCACGTGAGTATCGCAAAGAATGTTCATATCCCGGGCAACGCCGGGTGCCCCTGCTAGTATATATACCAAGAGCACAGACACAACCAGCCGTGTCTCCCTGATGAGTCCGATCCAGTGGACGAAAGGCCTAGGAGCAGGCAATACAAATAGATGTGCCTTCGAGAGGGATTATGATAGTTCCCATCAGGCAGCTAGTGAAGGGTTTTTCATATTTATAATACATTCCCCATTTTCTTCATCTTCAACTCTTTTTTTTTCTTTTCCTAAAAGTTTAAATCTTTGCCAAGTCATTATCTTGATGACTGAAGAATTGTTAGCCTGCACTTGTTTTCCCCCACTACTTAATTGTTCAGCATTATATTGTTTGGTCAATCAGTGGGAAATTGCATCTCTTAGGAGATCCAAGTAAAGGTTGTTCTGTACAATTCTTAGCCACTCACAATGCTTGGGTTATTGAACAGCAGAGCTGACCACTCAGACTGTTGTATATCTTTTGATCTCCCAGCATCCTTGAATGGATCCTCAAGCATAGGCTCAAAGATTGTCCTCTATATTTTACACTGTTTGAATAATGCTTTTAGCTTTTCAGCAACTTTTTTCCTCTCCACACTTTCGTTTGCTTCCATTTTACTACCCTTCACTGGCTGCTTTGAGGGTGCTGTTGGATTCTTTTTTGAACCCTTGGTGGTGAGAACACCACAGAATTATGGACTGTGGTGTGTCTCTATTTGACACCAAGAGCACAGACACAACCAGCCGTGTCTCCCTGATGAGTCCGATCCAGCGGACAAAAGGCCTAGGAGCAGGCAATACAAATAGATGTGCCTTCAAGAGGGATTATGATAGTTCCCATCAGGCAGCTAGTGAAGGGTTTTTCATATTTATAATACATTCCCCATTTTCTTCATCTTCAACTTTTTTTTTTTTCTTTTCCTAAAAGTTTAAATCTTTGCCAAGTCATTACCTTGACGACTGAAGAATTGTTAGCCTGCACTTGTTTTCCCCCACTACTTAATTGTTCAGCATTATATATATATATATATATATATATATATATATATATATATATATATATAATAAACTAATAAATTCCAAGGATAAGTACCGAGCACCATTCCAGCAACTTACAGAGCAGGTTGGTGTTGCAATGACTGCAATAAATATTCAATATAAGCTACGCACAAAAAGTTAAGGATCACTTTCACAGACATTCATAACAGTCAAAATAAGAAAGTCAATGCGTTGAAGTTTGGCCAACATTTAATTCCATTCTTTAGTGATAACGATACACAATTGCCTTCAATCTCGAGCAATCGTTTGGTGTGTACATTTGATTAAAGTGGGTACGTATCCAAATTTGATTTCCCAAAGTCATTGAAATCACAAGACAGGGCATACTGATGCTCCCAAAAGCTCAGTAATGCGTGTAACCACCATGGCTGTTCTGGCACTCGACGCAGCGAGTCCTCATCGAGTTGACCAGGTTGGTGAAGATCCTCTGTGGAAGCGCCTGCCACTCAGCCTGCAGCATCTGGTAGAGGTGTTGGGCATCCCTGGGAGGGGGGTGGCTCCTCACTTTGCGATCCAGCTCATCCCAGAGGTTCTCAATCGGGTTGAGATCGGGACTGCATGCTGGCCACTCCATTCTGTTGACTCCAGACTGCTGCAGGAAGTCGTTGACCACCCTTGCCCTGTGGGGGCGAGCATTGTCATCCTGGTAGACAGCCCTCGGTCCCATCTGCTGCAGTGTAGGCACAGCCAGCGGTCGAAGGATCTCATCCCGGTATCGGATGCCAGTCAGGTTACCCTGTACATGATACAAGGGTGTTCTGTGGTGAAGGCTGAAGGCCCCCCAGACCATTACAGAACCTCCACCAAAGGCCACCTTTTCTTGGACAGTGGCGTCAGTAAAGCGTTGCCCTGGGCGCCTCCAGACCCTCAGTCGGCCGTCGTTGTCGTGAAATGTGAAGCGTGATTCATCACTGAACAGGACCTGGGACCATTGCTGACGTGTCCACCTCACGTGACGTGCGCAGAAGGCGCGGCGTGCTGCCCTATGGGCTGGAGTTAAGCGTGGCCGTACTGCTGGGCGACGAGAACGGAGATTAAACCCATGTAGGCGGTTCCGTATGGTCTGCTGGCGGATGTTGATGTTAGTAGCCACCCTGAACTGCCTTTGAATTATGCTGGAAAGAGGCTGTTCTTGTCTGCAGGGCTTGTCGTTCAATGAGACGATCATCACGTGGGGTTGTCTTCTTCGGTCGACCAGATCTGCATCTTTCATGGACAATCCCAGTGGCTGTGAAGCGTTGAATCAGTTGGACAATGACCGAGATGGACACATGAAGTCGCCTGGCCACTTCTCGCTTGGGAACACTATCTTGGAACCATGCAACAGCTCGTCCCCTATCCAACTCGCTTAATTTTCGTCGTGGAGGCATTGTCAGATCAGGCCTACTACTGGTGGAATGTCTTCTTATATAGCCAAGCGAGCGACAGCATCTCACACATAAACAGCAGTGCTTGCACGTGCATAATGGTTTTTCCATCTGGCAAGTGCAATGTGTTCAGGCAGAACGGTCCAAAACAAGGTCATTTTTCGCAAGTTTCCGCTTTTCCGTTTGCGGCCCAGCTCAGTAGTAGAGAATCCCGTGCAATTTTCGCACTAACACAACATCGCCCACTTACAGCTGAACAAGAATTCATGACAATTTGGCTGGACTAAGAAAAAATAACAGTAGCGAACTGAGTTTATTACGCACCTGTTTTCACATACCGATCCTTAACTTTTTGTGCGTAGTATATAAACAAAGCTTGCTCTTATGTCTTAGATTGAAGAAATAGTGGGAGACAAGCATTCACATCTGCAGTGGTAGATAATTCTGCCTAACTAACAGTATGTGCTTGAGTAGGTGAATGGGGAATAATAAATGCTTCTCAAAATGAGCCTTCAGCAAGTTTATAGTCTTGTTTATAGTTTATGCTTGTCTCCCACTATTTCTTCAATCTAAGACATAAGAGCAAGCTTTGTTTATATATTGAATAATATATATATATATATATAAATGGCTTGCTTCCATTTCCATTTCAATTGTCTGTCCTTTGCTGGCCTCTTTGAAAGTTGTTTTGGGATTGTGGTATATTTCCCCATGGTGTTAAGAATACCAAAATACTAAAGGTGGTGTTCTGTGTCAGATACCATGGGTGGATTGCCCCCACCACAACCAGCCGTTCACACTGGAGTGATCTCACCCACGGGACAAAAGTTAATTCAGGACAGACATAAACAAATCACTCCATTCAAAAACACAGAAGTCAATGATTCCCTTTACTGTCAATGAAGGATTTAGTGTTAATACTTCAACCTCGTCCTTTTCATCCCATCTATGACAACCACAGCATGGAAGAGGAATGGACAGGATGATGAAAATGATTGGAAGTTCACAACTGATCTTCCACACTGAAAAAAATAAATCAACAGAAATTACCAGGAAGAGTGATATTGGGCCAGATATAGCACTCCAGTACTCAAATTTATCTAAACAAATATAAATGATTGAGCTAACTGTGTCATATGTAAGCAGAATGGATGAAACAAACGTCCTATATCTACGACATAAAGACGAATGCCAGTCCAGCCAGCGGTTTGAAGAGTCTGGTTGTCTGACAAAAGTCCTCACCATAAAGGTTTCAGGCAGCTCTTGATTTCTAGGAAGAAGAGAATAGAGCCCTAAAGGCGATGGGAGAAGAAGCTGAAAAGAATGGCAGCTGGATCTGCTCAAGAAGGAACAACAGTAAAACTATCCAATTTATCCAAACGACAGCTTAGGAATCAAGACATCCGTCACAACGCCACGTGGCCTTGAGGTGTCCGACCATCGTCAAGGTGCAGGTTCAAATCCTTGCAGTGGAAAAGATGATAGGAGAAGGTAATCCAGGAGTCATGACCTAGATACTCTTTTATTGAGTAAAGGGCTAAGCATGAAGGAGGTTTCTTCTCTGAAGGTCTTCTGCTGTCCAGCTCTCCTAAGACGTTTTCTTACCAATATTAAAACAGCATACGTAAACTATTGTATTTTTGCTTAGTTTGTCCATATTTTCAATAATTTATCCTATCTTGATAGTCAACCAAAACATTTTTTGTACATTTTTTTTAATGTTGTGCTTCTTGTCTACATACTGTTAACTCCCTTAAATCATGTCAGATTCAGTTACTGCAGTTATGATTAATTCCATGTATGTATGAACTGTCAAAACGCTTTTTCTTTCACTTGTTATACGAAGGTTGGTGTGACGGACCGTTTTTCATCCGGTCACAAAGTTTCATGTGCGACCGTACTTACCGGAAGGTAGTTGTCCGGAAGCTGGTTGCAAAATTTAGCTGACTGCTACTCACCAGCGCATTGCTATAAGCCGGGTGAGTTGCACCGGTTAGGCAGTCTCTGCAGTGATTCCGGCAATACAAGTCACAGAAGGCCGAAGAGGGACTCAGCCGTGTGCTGGTGGCAGTCAGGTATCTATCATTGAATGTTTATTTATTAACAAACTGAAACTGTATTCCCGTTTAGGAGCGACTGAAATTTCCTCAGCGCTCTTGTGAACGTTTTATTTTTTAAAAAAAGAAAGTATTGTTGTTCTGTTATCCTATGACTTGATAGGGTAACAAAACGAAATTGTTTCGGAAAATGGGAATAGATGAAGTGAGTGTTATAAGAAGTGGTCTTCAGAAAAAAGAAAAAAGATTTTGTTTATTTTGTGACTTAACTAGTTATGAATTCATGATGAAAAAAAGTGTTAATTATTCCAATGTGGATTAGCTAGACTTTGCGAGAAGAGGGAGAGTTTTGATGCTAGGGATAATAAGCTCCCAGAGTGAGCGACATAGACTTTTGGCTGGTTTTTATTTTTAATGTGGATGAGTATTTAACTCACTCTTGATACAACAATAATTGTGTGTTGGTTAACAAGAGTGTTGTAGAAATCTTTGCTTTGCATATATTGAAGTAGATTAATCGTTTTGAAAAGAAACCTTTTGAAAAATCTGGTGATTATATGAAATGAAATGAACATTCTTGTGTTACAAGAAAAGAAATGAACATTTTGTGAATTGACGAAAGACATTTATAGTTTAATGGAAAGTAACCATTAATTGTGTGTAATGAATTGTATTCATGGTTTATTGAAGAGGGTCTGGATGGAAATCCTTTCGTCAATTTGGAAAACTAAATTCTGAAAGGTTTTATATGGAAATCCTTTCCTGTGTAGTGTTATGATTCCGGAAAGGGAATGTTGTAGTGTTATGATTCCGGAAAGGGAATGTTGTAGTGTAATGATTCCGGAAAAGGGAATGTTATAATATTATGATTCCGGAAAAAAAAAGAATATTGTAATAATGAACAAATATGCTGATGTATGGCTCAAGTTCTAGTGAAATATGAATTGGCTAATGAATATGAACGAGTATGCTGATATGTGGCTCAAGTTCTAGTGAGATATGATGTGGCTAATGAATATGAAGATAGTTGTGATTCTAATGAATGGTGGCCATGATAATCAAGGTAGTTAATCAGTTTCCCCAGGTTGATAGTGTTCCCTGGATTGACGGGGACTGACTGCTACTGAGGCTAGGGCCAGGGCGTAGCTGGTTGACGCCCCGTTCTCCACCTGTTGCTGCTGGTGTGGAGAGGCCGGCCTGAGCGCCAACAATTGCCCTACCTGCCACTGCGCACGTGACCGGTCAGTATTGGGCCAGTGAAGAGGAAACATCGCTCCTGCTTCTGTGCCAGCGACCTGCGTTCGAGGACGTCACTGTGTGTGTGGCGTGTGTGCCACAGCTTTGTGTTAGTGTTTTGAGCCACAGCTCAAAAATGTTTGAGCTACATCTAGTAAGAAAGACTGTCGCCGAGTGCTGGCAGAGACGCCACCAATGAGTTTTTTTTGTTGTTTTTTTTGTGAGCCACAGCTTTGAAGAGACTCTGTGTCAGACTTGCCTCGTCGCTGCCGTCGTCATCATCATCGCTGGACCCGGCAGTTGTCAGTTAGAATTGTATTAATTGGTTATTTGTGTCCACCTGATGGCGGGTGTACCATCCTATGCTTGATGTGTTTATTTGTATATGTTTGTTGATGGCTCGGGCAGCATAAAAAGAAAAGTGTTATTTTGTTGCCTGGCTGTCCATGTTCGGATGAGTGGGTGTGTGTGTATGTGAATTAAGAAAAAAGTCGTGCATGCATCCATAATTTCTGAGTGGGAGTCAGACAGATATCCACACACGCACGTCCATCCGTAACATCTGGTGACCCCATAGAACTTTTTTGCATGAACCTTCCAAATTGTGCTAGGGTTAGGATTTTTTTCGTGACCCTTTTGTAGTGGCCCCAATTATTAAGCTAGGACACGTTAGCAGATTTTCCTTTTGAGTGCATTGATTGTTTTGTGTTGTTGTATGACTGTTTCATGTTGATTTAATTTCACATCTCAAGCGTAACGGGGTATCTCCTTTGTATAGTTTCTGGAGATACGAGGGCCTAGTTCTTTATCTTCTGTGGGTTTTGGTTTGATTCTCTTTTGTTACCCTTCTCATTGTTTCTATTTCTATCTTTTTCACTTGGGGATTGTGTTGCTTCTCTAGCATTCTGAGGATTCTTTTCTCTTGAATGAATGTGTGTATGATTGGCTGCCTGGGCCATTTTTAAAAGGATAACACCCCTTTCCCCCAAAGAAAAAAAAACCCAACAAGATTGTCTTCATTTATATATGCATTGATTATTGATTTATGCATATGTATGTTTGATTATTGATTGATTTATGCATATTCATTCGTGATTGAGTTCCGTTTATTCATTGTTGATTGATTTGTGCATTTGTTTGCTCGTTGGTGCTGTTATTGATTCATGCATTTGTTTGCCTGCCATTGATTATTGAGTGCATTTCCCAAACCCGTAGGCTTCTGTTGTTGCTGTCGTTCCCCATTCCCCAAGCCCGTAAGCTTCTATTTATTGCTATCGTTGCGTTCCCTTTCAAATTAGTCGTTTTTTTTTTTTTAAGTGTGATAGCTATATATATATATTTGTGTGAAAAAAACCGTAATAACTCTCCTGAACTATATTTCAGTGGCCATAGTTTCTTATCGTTCTTTTTATTGTCTTTGGTCCACTGACTTAGTGTTTCGTTATGGCCTCTGAGGATGAAGATAAGAGTTTTCACTAAATATTTGCAACGTGGTAAGGCATTTGGTCTTGAAGGTCAGCTTTTACTAGACTATGTTGATAAATGTATTAGGCAAGATTCGGAAAGAGAACAGAGAATCAGAGTGAGACAAATGCAGGAGGAAACTAAAAGAGAGGAGTTAGAGCAGGAAACCAAAAGAGCAAAAGAGGAGCAGGAAACTAAAAGATTAGGACAAGTTGAAGAAACTAAAAGATTAGAACAAGTTGAAGAAACTAAAAGAATCCAGTTAGAACATTCTCGTCAGGGAGTAGTTTCAGGCGAGGACAGTCAAAGTGCTAGTGCACCCAGGTCTAACACCCCTCGTCCTACCTTTCCCAAATTACCTCCCTTTAAGGAAAAGAGTGATGACATTGACAGTTATCTGTTCAGGTTCGAAACCCATGCTCGTTCTTTAGGGTGGTCATAAAATCTATGGGTTACATATCTCTCTGCATTACTTGAAGGTTCAGCTCTTATGCTTTATCTTAGTTTGGCAGAAAACAATGTTTCGTATGAGCTGTTGAAAGAAAGTTTGCTAAAGAAGTTTCAGTGTACTCCAGATGGTTTTAGAAAGCGTTTTGGGGAATCAAAGCCCAGGGCAGATGAACCCTTTGAAACTTTTTCTGTTGAACTTAAACGCCTTCTGGATCGTTGGATTTCGTTGTCCAAAATTGAGAAAACTTTTCAGGGTCTTGTTGATCTTATTTTGAGAGAACAGTTTTTAGAGTGTGTTTCGAAGGATTTGGCTACTTTTCTATGTGAAAAAGATGAAAAAACATTTGATGCTATGGTTAAGTTGCCGAATCGTACAGGCGTGCCCACCCCAATAAGCTTCTTTCCAGAAAGGCTGATGTCAATATTTTTGCCTCTGTTTCCCATACTTCTGGACAGTCAGATAGACTCCCCTCCCGTGGTCAGTCAGATAGAGGTCGCAGGTATTTTGCCCCTCAGCCTGTTCAGAATCCCAGCACCCCAGCTAATCGAGGCGTTGGTAACCGTTCCCGTGGTCGTGGTGCTCGTCAGTATTCAGGCAATAGAGGTTCATCAGGAAATACTTTTCCCCAGTCTCCTACTGTTGTCTGTTTTCTGTGCAAAAAGACAGGGCATGTAGCTTCCAAATGTACTTGGAAGTCGGGTAAAAACCCATGCAAGATTTGCACTCTTAGTCATCCCGATAGATGCCCTTTTGTCACTGGCAGTCCAACTGTTGTCGACAAGTCAGCTGACAAGCAATCTACTGCTGCTTGTTCGATTGTTCGCTCCCCATTCGCTTGTTTAGCTGCAGGTGAATTTACAGGAAAGTTGCACTTAGAATCTGGTTCTGTTAATGACACTCTAAGTTCTGTATTGCGTGACACTGGTGCTACCATTTGTGGTGTTCGCAAGAGACTAGTTTCCGATAGCCAGATGCTAGGTACTACAGTGAGCTGTGTTTCTTTTGGAGGACGTGTGGATGAATTCCCACTAGCTACAGTTCATGTCAGTTGTCCCTACTTTGAAGTGATCTAACCTGCTGTGTCCTAGTCAGTCCTGTCGCAGATCTCATCATAGGTAATGTTCCTGGTGTCTGTGAAGACAGTGCTTCCACTGATGTGAGTGAACCCCTCTCTTTAGCTGCCGTTACCAGGGCTAGAGCTAAACATGTGGTCGAGAAGAAACCTCTGTGTAAGATCCCTGATGATTTAAATATCTCTCGGTCCGACCTGATTTTGAAGCAAAAGGCAGATGAATCGTTGACGACATGTTTTCAGCTAGCGTCTTCTGGTGAAGTGAAGAAATCAGGTGCAGCTACTTTCTACTATTATTTGTCAGACGGTGTTCTGTTCAGGCATTTTGAGAAAGATGATATTTCGTTTGATCAGGTTGTTGTTCCCTCTGACCTCCGACCTACAGTGCTTTCTGTAGCGCATGATCTTATCTTGTCGGGTCATTGTGGTTCTCGTCGAACTCTTGCAAGAGTTCTCAACAGGTTCTTTTGGCCCGGTGTTACTGTCGATGTGGCAAGGTACGTAGCTTCATGTGACGTTTGTCAGAAAACAGTACCTAAGGGAAAAGTTTGTCCAGTACCCCTTTCTACTGTCCCGTTCATTGGTGCCCCATTTGACCGTGTGGCTGTTGACCTTGTGGGTCTGCTGTCTCCTCCTTCGGAGCAAGGTCATAGATACATTCTTACCATGATTGACATAGCCACCTGGTATCCAGAAGCCATTCCCTTGAAGGATATCTCTTCTATTAGTGTGGCTGAAGCACTATTGAGTATCTTTTCACGGTTAGGTTTCCCAAAAGAGATACTGTCGGATCAAGGCACCCAGTTCAATTCTGACCTCATGAAGCAGTTCCATGTGCTATGTGGTACTAAGGGCGTACGCACATCACCATACCATCCTCAGGCAAATGGTCATGTTGAGCGTTTCCTTGGCACTCTCAAAGCGATGCTGAAGAAAACTGTACGTCTTTATCCAAAGGCGTGGCATCAATATTTACCTGCACTATTATTTGCATGCAGAGAGTTGCCCTCTGAAAGTATAGGGTTCTCACCATTTCAGCTTTTGTTTGGTCGACAAGTTCGTGGTCCTATCGCTCTGTTACAGGAATCTTGGACTCAGTCTGATAGTCATGATGCTGAAGCGAAACCCCTTTATGCTTACTTGTTCGAACTCAAAAATGTCATTGCTGACTCATGCAAGTTAGCTATGGATCATGCTCTCGATTCCTCTGTTAAGGGGAAAAAGTATTTTGACCGTAACGCGAGAAAACGTCATTTCCAGGTTGACGATGAAGTCCTTGTTCTCCTCCCTACGGAGTCGAACAAGTTGCTGGCTAGTTGGTCAGGACCGTTTCCAGTTACTAAGGTCCTACATCCTGACTATAAAGTGTTAGTCAAAGGAAAGGAAAAGATTTTTCATGCTAACATGTTGAAAAGGTACATTCGCCGTTCTCCAGTATGTGTGTCTCACAGTATCCCAACACTTACTTCACAGGGAAATTCAGTACCGTGGTCAGAAATAGCGCCACTCAGTTCTGGCAGGAAGATTGTTTCTGTTAGAAATTCTCCAAGAAGTTCGCCTTCTTTGAACGCTGCTTCTAATTCTCGTGATTCTGTGGTCGCGTACAAAGTCGGTATTGTTCAGGACTGTGATGACGCGTTACCACTACACACTCTCCCTGTGCCCATGGCATCCTCTATGCCAGATGAAGATATTGATTCCGTACACTTTGATGATGCTTTGTCAGACAGCAATGCTAGGGAGTTAAGAAAAGTCTTTGATGATTTTCAGGATATTCTTACTTCGAAACCAGGCTCCTTCTCGGGCAACATACTATTGGAGATTCCTCTAACTACTGATGTTCCAATTAGGAAAAGGTGTTATGACATCCCCTTCTCTGCTAGAGAGGTTGTTGAGAGAGAAGTTGGCATCATGTTGGAACTCGGTATTATTGAACCCTCCAATGGTCCCTATGTCTCCCCAGTTGTTCTCGTCAGGAAAAAAGATGGTACCTGTCGCTTTTGCATTGATTTCCGTTCTCTAAATAAGATTACTGTCTTCGATGCTGAGCCCATTCCTGATGTGGGAAGTTTGTTTGCAAGATTGTCTGATGCAAAGTTCTTTACCAAGATAGACCTTGCAAAGGGATATTGGCAGATAGTTGTTAAGCCTGAGGATCGTCCAAAGATAGCTTTTACAACGCATATGGGTCTTTTCCAGTTTGTCAGAATGCCTTTCGGTCTTGTCAGCACCTGCTGTTTTCGCACGCATGATGCGCATGTTAGCTTTGGATCAGTTTTCAGCTGTCAGTTTCTTTGATGATATTCTGGTTCATAGTGTTTCATGGGATGCACATGTTCGTCATGTGAAAGGTGTTCTTTCACGTCTGAGGTCTTTCAACCTCATAGCTCGTCCCTCGAAAGTAGAGGCAGGTTTCTGTTCTCTGGAATTTCTTGGACATATCGTTGGAGGTGGTACTATGCGTCTGGAACAGAAAAAGATAGATTAAGATTCTGAGAATTCCCACCCCTACTACCAAAAAGCAAGTCAGATCTTTGCTAGGTTTGCTTAGCTTTTACAGAAGATATGTTCCCAGTTTTTCCACCTTGAGTGCTCCACTCTCTGATTTAATCAAGGATGTTGGTCGAGCTGGAAGATCTATATCTTGGACCCCTGAATGTGCAGTAGCATTACAGAAGATTCAGAGTATTTTGTCATCAGCACCTGTCTTGCTGTTACCTCAGTTAGGTAAGCCCTTTGTTCTGCGAACTGATGCTAGTTCTGTTGGGCTAGGTGCTGTACTACTGCAAGAGGATGATGATGTACTTCACCCAGTTGTATTTGGGAGTCGCAAGTTGTTGGATCGTGAGAAATCCTACAGTACCATCGAACGAGAGTGTTTAGCCATTATCTGGGCTGTTCAAAAGTTCGTTCGGTACCTTTGGGGAGTTAGCTTTATCCTCCAAACAGACCATCGACCTTTGACGTACCTGCGCACGTCAAATTTCAAGAAATTCCCGGATTATGCGTTGGGCATTGTCTCTGCAGGAATTCTCGTTCGAAGTGGAACCACTTCCAGGATCATCGAACATTTTCGCTGATCTTCTTTCACGTTCTTGTGAGAACCAGTCTGTTCCTTAGACATTGGTTTGAGTACATCCCAGTTTTGATGACCTTTTTCATGTATTTTTTTTCTGGAATTTTACGCCCTAGAGTTGTTTACTTCCTCTTAGTAAAAACAATTCGGACATTGTTTTTTTTTTAGGAGGGGGAGTATTGTGACGGACCATTTTTCATCCGGTCACAAAGTTTCATGTGCGACCGTACTTACCGGAAGGTAGTTGTCCAGAAGCTGGTTGCAAAATTTAGCTGACTGCTACTCACCAGCGCATTGCTATAAGCCGGGTGAGTTGCACCGGTTAGGCAGTCTCTGCAGTGATTCGGTAATACAAGTCACAGAAGGCCGAAGAGGGACTCAGCCGTGTGCTGGTGGCAGTCAGGTATCTATCATTGAATGTTTATTTATTAACAAACTGAAACTGTATTCCCGTTTAGGAGCGACTGAAATTTCCTCAGCGCTCTTGTGAAGGTTTTATTTTAAAAAAAAAGAAAGTATTGTTGTTCTGTTATCCTATGACTTGATAGGGTAACAAAACGAAATTGTTTCGGAAAATGGGAATAGATGAAGTGAGTGTTATAAGAAGTGGTCTTCAGAAAAAGAAAAAAGATTTTGTTTATTTTGTGACTTAACTAGTTATGAATTCATGATGAAAAAAATGTTAATTATTCCAATGTGGATTAGCTAGACTTTGCGAGAAGAGGGAGAGTTTTGATGCTAGGGATAATAAGCTCCCAGAGTGAGCGACATAGACTTTTGGCTGGTTTTTATTTTTAATGTGGATGAGTATTTAACTCACTCTTGATACAACAATAATTGTGTGTTGGTTAACAAGAGTGTTGTAGAAATCTTTGCTTTGCATATATTGAAGTAGATTAATCGTTTTGAAAAGAAACCTTTTGAAAAATCTGGTGATTATATGAAATGAAATGAACATTCTTGTGTTACAAGAAAAGAAATGAACATTTTGTGAATTGACGAAAGACATTTATAGTTTGATGGAAAGTAACCATTAATTGTGTGTAATGAATTGTATTCATGGTTTATTGAAGAGGGTCTGGATGGAAATCCTTTCCCCAATTTGGAAAACTAAATTCTGAAAGATTTATATGGAAATCCTTTCCTGTGTAGTGTTATGATTCCGGAAAGGGAATGTTGTAGTGTTATGATTCCGGAAAGGGAATGTTGTAGTGTAATGATTCCGGAAAAGGGAATGTTGTAATGTTATGATTCGGAAAAAAAAATATTGTAATGATGAACAAATATGCTGATGTATGGCTCAAGTTCTAGTGAAATATGAATTGGCTAATGAATATGAACGAATATGCTGATATGTGGCTCAAGTTCTAGTGAGATATGATGTGGCTAATGAATATGAAGATAGTTGTGATTCTAATGAATGGTGGCCATGATAATCAAGGTAGTTAATCAGTTTCCCCAGGTTGATAGTGTTCCCTGGATTGACGGGGACTGACTGCTACTGAGGCTAGGGCCAGGGCCGTAGCTGGTTGACGCCCCGTTCTCCACCTGTTGCTGCTGGTGTGGAGAGGCCGGCCTGAGCGCCGACAATCGCCCTACCTGCCACTGCGCCCGTGACCGGTCAGTATTGGGCCAGTGAAGAGGAGACATTGCTCCTGCTTCTGTGCCAGCGACCTGCGTTCGAGGACGTCACTGTGTGCGTGGCGTGTGTGCCACAGCTTTGTGTTAGTGTTTTGAGCCACAGCTCAAAAGTGTTTGAGCTACATCTAGTAAGAGAGACTGTCGCCGAGTGCTGGCAGAGACGCCACCAATGAGTCATTTTTTTTTGTGAGCCACAGCTTTGAAGAGACTCTGTGTCAGACTTGCCTCGTCGCTGCCGTCGTCATCATCATCGCTGGACCCGGCAGTTGTCAGTTAGAATTGTATTAATTGGTTATTTGTGTCCACCTGATGGCGGGTGTACCATCCTATGCTTGATGTGTTTTTTGTATATGTTTGTTGATGGCTCAGGCAGCATAAAAAGAAAAGTGTTATTTTGTTGCCTGGCTGTCCATGTTCGGATGAGTGTGTGTGTGTGTGTGTGTGTGTGTGTGTGTGTGTGTGTGTGTGTGTGTGTGTGTGTGTGTGTGTGTTAACTAACAAAAAAGTCGTGCATGCATCCATAATTTCTGAGTGGGAGTCAGACAGATATCTACACACGCACGTCCATCCGTAACAGTTGGTATTCAGCTAAAAACAAAACAAAACAAAGGTAACTATCTTTCATGTTAAAATGAGCATTGTTGCCTTAAATTTGTAGGCCTGTGCATTGTCAGCGTTCAGGCGGAAATTGCGATTGTTTGATATTTAGAATATAATGTCTTTAGCTTATACATGAGCTTGCATTTCTGATCCCACTTTGTAATAACTTGTAATGTCACGTTAATTTCATTCGTATGCCATTGTCACAGGGCTGGTACTTTACATAAAGTCTGTCACATTTGGCCGTTATGTGTAGTGTAAAACATATCATATATTCAAAGCACCAGGACCTCTGGTGCTTGTCATGACGTCATGGTTATCTGGGTACATCACGATGAAAAATGCAAGTGGGTATAAAATGGGTCCTTGGTGGAAGGACATGCCTGTACCATCTGGCCATGAAATGATGGTCAGTTTCAAACAACATGAGGAAGGCCCAACAAACCTCACTCTGCTTCGGCATACAATACCCTATGATAATTTAGCTGGTTCTTTGAAGCAAAGAAAGCAAACAATTAGAGTCTGGAATTCGTTTGGCATTGAGTCTAATTCTTACAAAATATTCCATATCACAGACTCAACATTAGTTGTTCAAGTGTCAAGAGGATATGACGACAAATATATAGATAAGTATCCATGCTTTCAGTTTCACTTTTCTTTCTTTCCCAAGAGTAAAGGACCACAAACTCTGTCGACCAGACTGTTGAATTGCTCAGTGGAACTGTATTACAGCTTTCAGCACCACGTGACTTGTAACCTGAAGACAGAGTGTGATGACGGACGAGATGAAACAGAACATTGTCCCTTCAGCAGCGCTGACTGCCAGGGTCTGGTCGCATTGTGTGACCATTGTTACAAAGTTGTTTGGGATGTAAATGAATTTGTAGGAGATAAAATGCCCTACACGGAAAGGTTTGATGAATATTGTAGATTGTTTCAGGGCATTCCAAACATTCCCGCATGTCTAAATGAGCCATATGGCGTCCTGACTAACAAATCAAAGAGGTATTGGAACACCCTTTGTTTCTATGTGGGTTTGTATAATAATGATAAGTCAATGCCTACCTCATATACAAAAAGTATACACAGTGAAGACAGAAGTATTTTTCATCATCATTTTGATGTAAATAGCCTTATGGTGAAAGAGAACGCTCCGGGCTACCTTGATCTATCTGAAATGGTGCTTTACTTTGGCAATTGGGATAACAGACGTGTGACAACTTGTAATATCAAAACAGATCTTGCATTTGGCAATTTGTACCAAAGACATGGGACAATTTGTGAAATCAAAACAAACAAGACTGCACAGAACTCTGATTTTCCTGACCAGTTTTTCTCAATGACAGCGGAGTTTACTCTGTCAAAGAGGCAGTGCTCTGTTACAGTACATAATGAGGCTTACATGAAACATAAATATTTGTCATGTGGTTCAAACCCAGATAAACGATATTTTCAAAATGTTACATATGTAAGTATGTTCAATTCCACAAATGACCATGTCTCTGCACTGTCTTCATTTATGTGCGGTGATGAGTTCACCACAACTGTGTCATACAGCCTCTTATGTGACTTCACACATGATTGTCTCGATTCCGGAGATGAGTCCTTCTGTAAGCGTCCTCTTTGTGGCAAAACACGTTTTACGTGCAAAAATGGTCAGTGTGTCTCCTACGACAACATGTGTGATGAAATGCAAAATTGTATGGACAAATCAGATGAAACGAAATGTTATCGACCAAACTGGACATTTAAAAGACAGTGGACGTTTCGCGTTCCATACCCTGCCGTCATCAATTTCGACGAAATATTGCACTTCACCGCAGTACAAATGACTTCCAATGACTCATGTCCTGACAGTCACTATCGTTGTCCTGGTCATTTCAACGACTGTCTGCCAATTTACACAAGATGCAACGGGATGTATGACTGCATAGATCATCAGGACGAAGTGGGATGCGAGGAGGTGACCTGTTTGGGGCTTCTCCGATGCAGAATTTCTCCTATATGTGTACACAGCGACCATGTCTGTGATGGCTGGGTTCAATGTCCGAAGCATGACGATGAATTATGGTGTGATGTTGAATGCCCTGTTAATTGCCTCTGTCATGTGTACATTTTCATATGTCTACAGCCTTTCAATGCTACATTCTTCCCTCAGATCCGATTTTTGGATGCCTCCAGTTCGGCCATGACACCGTCTGATGTGAGCAGTTGTTTCTATCTTATTCATCTGGTTCTTGTAGGGTGTTCTCTAAAGGTCCTGCCTGAAATGAAACTGTTGAATTTGAAGTACCTTGACCTGAGTGGAAACAAGCTGCAGTTTGTAAACATGACTTGTTTTGTTGGCTTAGAAAACATACAGTCATTGTCCCTGTCTGACAATCCCATTGCGTCACTCTATGCTGACCCTTCCTCTGTTTTCAGAACAACACTCACATCGACAGATCTGTCACACACTACACTGACAATACTAGATACCAAAGCATTAGCAATGTTTCCTCGTTTACAAAAACTGAATTTGACTTTTACTTTTATATATGCAATAAGCCCTAATGGTTTTCAGTACGTTCCTCAACTGACTGATTTATATATGGATGGTAGTCCTTTGAAAACGTTTCCAGCAGACCTATTTAAAGGCCTTTTCCATCTCCGTGTCATTTCAGCACAAAACTATAAGCTATGTTGTAATAGAATACTCCCCAGCAAATTTGATGCTTCATTTTGTTATGCCCCTAAAAACGAAATCTCATCCTGTGAGGATTTATTGCAGTCATGGACATACCGTGGATTTCTGTGGCTGATGGCCTGTCTGGCACTGTCTGGTAACCTCTTCTGTTTCTGTGCACGTGTGTTTGTAAAGAGGATGGCTTCATCCAGTGGCTTCACTGTGTTTGTTACAAACCTGACCATGGCCGACTTTCTGATGGGTGCTTACATGACTATTATAGGAGTGGCTGATGAACAATTCCGTGACAAATATCTCCATTATGACGATATGTGGAAAAACAGTGTGATCTGTAAGGTGGCTGGTTTTCTGTGTCTGTTGTCTTCTGAAGTGTCAGCCCTGATCATCTGCTTGATCACTTTAGATCGTTTTGTTGTTATCTGCTTTCCGTTCAGCACCCTGCGATTTGGGCGAACGTCTGCAGCTATGGTCTGTGTGTTGACTTGGCTGGTTGGCTGGCTCCTTGCCGCCTTGCCTTTGCTTCCAGTGGCATCACACTGGGAGTTCTACAGCCAGACAGGTATTTGTATTCCGCTGCCAATAACGAGGCAAGATTTCAAAGGAAAAATGTATTCTTTCGGTGTGATGATTGCACTCAATTTCGTTTTGTTTTTATTCATCTCCATGGGTCAGGCATCAATCTACTGGTCAGTAGAAAACAACTCTTTCAAAGTCAGCTCTACAAACGTGTCACGGGATATGACCGTAGCTCGGCGATTGATCACTATAGCACTAACCGACTTTCTGTGCTGGTTTTCCTGTTGGCTTGTGTGGAATGTTGGCATTGTCTGGTGTTCCAGTCCCTGGAGAAGTGAATGTGGCCCTAGCAATATTTATATTGCCTTTAAATTCTGCCATCAATCCCTTCATGTATACATTTAACACATGGGTTGAAAAGCAGAGAAAATCCAAAGAATCCGAAATTCTTAAGTGGATGGAGACTTGCCCTGGATTGATTTTTGATAAACAAGTTTTATGATAAAGTGTCCGAATTCATGCAGATGATATCATTTTTCAGGGCTCATCTAGAGACACTGATATTGGTAGACCACAAATAATACCCCCACCGCAAGAAAAAAAAAAAAAATATATATATATATATATATATATATTCTAACTATTCTAACTCTCCTTCACAATGCTTTCTTCCACTTAAACAAACTAGGTTCTTTTGTGCGTATTCTTTTTATTGATTTTTCGTCTGCTTTTAATACTATACAGCCATGCAGCCCCATCTCTTGGCTATGAAACTGCCTGACTTAGGCGTTGACCCAAAGCTTACTTTATGGATTGTCAATTTTCTGCGCAGTAGAACTCAGTCTGTTCGTGTTCAGTCTGCACTATCCTCTGAACGTTTGACTTCTACTGGTGCACCCCAAGGCACAGTTCTGTCTCCCGTTTTGTTTACTTTATATACTAATGACTGTAGAAGCACAGAGAAAACTCCACTCATTAAATATTCTGATGATTCTGCTATTCTAGATATGTCAAACTCTGATTCAGTTTACTTTGACGAGATCAAAAAGTTCTGCAGCTGGTGTTAAGACAACTTTCTTGACCTTAATGTGCAAAAAACAAAAGAAATCTTAATCGATTTTCGGAAGAACCCGGAACCTGTGCCAAACCTTATAATTAATGGTGAAGCTGTTGAACGAGCGAATGAGTATAAATATCTGGGAATGATTGTCGATGATAAATTAGTTTTTGATAACAATGTTACTAAAATCCATAAGAATTGCCAGTCAAGAATATTCTGTTTGCAAAAGCTACGAAATATTGGTGTTAACCCTGTAATCTTACAAACTTATTACAGATGTTGTGTTGAGTCATTGCTCACTATTTCTTTTATGTGCTGGTATGGAAGTTTGGGTGTGAAGAGCAAGCGAGTATTGAATGATGTGGTGAATGTGTGGAGCAAAGTGATTGGAAGGAAGCAAGTTGGAATGCAAGAATTGTATGACAGACGAGTGGAGAGGAAAGCAAGAAAGATTGCCAGTGATGATAGCCATGTTTTAGCACAATATTACGACATTTTACCATCTGGACGTCGTTTTAGGACCCTTACAGTCAACTCTAGGGCACAAAAAACTTTTATACCCAGGTCGATCCATCTGTTAAATTCATGATGTCTTTTGTACCACATTTCATGCTTAGTGGTGTGAAGGAGAGAGAGAGAGAGAGAGAGAGAGAGAGAGAGAGAGAATGGGGTGAGGGAGATAGAGAGAGAGAGGTTGTGGGGTGGTTGAGGGTGTGTGTGCTCGTGTGAATATATGTGTATTTGCATATTATATATATATATATATATATATATATATATATATATATAGTGGGGGAAAACAAGTGCAGGCTAACAATTCTTTAGTCATTTTATATATATATATATATATATATATATATATATATATATATATCTGCTTGTGAGTGTAAGCCTAAGAGTGTGTATGTGCATGAGGTTTTTCAAATGATTATGGTGTATGTGTGTGTTGGACTGTACATGTAAATTCTATAAGTGGCCACTTGATTGTGATGATTCTTGTATTATGCATGTTGTCTTGTGATACTGTTTATTATGCACCTATCTTAATTTATCATCATTTGAGATAATAAAGTATTCATTTCATATATATATATATAGAGAGAGAGATATAGAGATAGATATATTCAATTATAAACAAAGCTTGCTCTTATGTCTTAGATTGAAGAAATAGGGGGAGATAAGCATTCATATCTGCAGTGGTAGATAATTCTGCCTAACTAACAGTATGTGCTTGAGTGGGTGAATGGGGGAAAAATAAAATAAATGCTTCTCAAAATGAGCCTTCAGCAAGCTTATAGTCTCCAAGGGGGAGACAATCTCCAATAGGGAGGAAACTCACTAACATATAACTCCTGGTCAGATACCCATATTTCGAAACCTGATTGTTTCTCCTCAGTGACCGCGGAAAGTGGTAATTTGACTCCTCTGCCTTTTCGGTTTTAAGAAGAATGCTATCCCAGAAAAGGCTGGTGTGCAATACCGTAGTATGTTTGTTGAGTTTTCAAAAAACCAACCAAAGGTACCACCTAAGAAGCAAACGGAAATCATGAAGGAACAAAACAAGCTACATTTTCTTGTGAAAAGTAGAAAATATAAAAAGATACATATATATATATATATATATATATATATATATATATATATATATATAGCGAGAGAGAGAGAGAGAGAGAGAGAGAGAGAGAGAGAGATGTTTCTTTATTAATATAATGTTAAATAAAATCGTTAATCTGCATTTCTTTGCTACCAATATAAACACACACACACACACACACACACACACACACACACACACACACACACACACACACACAAGGGAGAAGAAGAAAATGAGAACATAAAGTCGGGGAAATACATCATAAACGTTAAACCCTTCACTAGCTGCATATGGAACCACTATAATCCTTCCCGAAGACAGATCAATTTATACTGCCTGCTGCTAGGCTTTCGTCTGCTGGACCGGACTCATCAGGGAGGCACAGCTGATTGGGTCAGTGCTCCCTTGACATCAAATGGAGACACCCCACACTCTATAATTCTGTGGTGTTTTCACCACCAAGGGTTAAAAAAATCCAACAACACCCAAAGCAGCCAGCGAAGGGTAGAAAAGTAAAACAAAATGAAAATAGGGTAGGAAATAAGTTGCTGAAAAACGAAAATTCCTATATATAAGACATAGGGGTATGTCTATAAGCCTATGCTTGAGAATCCATTCAAGGATGCAAGGAAGGTCAAAATATGTTCAACAGTCCTGGTGGTCAGCTGTGCTGTTTAATAACCCAAGCATTGCCAACAGCTAAGAATTGTGCTGAACAGCCCTTACTTGGATGTCCTAAGAGATGCAGTCTCTCACTGACTGACCATACAATATCATGCTAAACAATTTACTAGTCAGAGAAAACAAATGCAGGCTAACAATATACTGAACAGTAAACAGGTAGCACAAAACTGAAAGGGAGGGGCAGAGAGAACTCAGAACCCAGATTATTGACAGGCCATTATGAATGTCAAATACATCATAAAACACGTACACTTAGGCTTCATGAGCCCAGGGGCTGCATAATGATGGTCAGTTTCTGAAGGAAACAGAGGGAGACGTTCTGAACTAGAATCTGCAGGGGAGAAGGACGAGGCAGCTGAGGAAGAGAGCTTGAGGCAGAGTTGAAGGAGAAGGGAGGCAATTGAACAGTGACAGAATGGGCAGGTCAGAACCGAGCCCATTGGAGAGTTGTCGTTCATGGTCTACGCCTCCTTGGGAGTGAAAGGTTTTCATATATATATATATATATATATAGAGAGAGAGAGAGAGAGAGAGAGAGAGAGAGAGAGAGAGAGAGAGAAGAGAGAGAGAGGCAGGCAGACAGAAAGACAAAAAGAGAGCGAAGGACAATTTTCGACTACAGGGAATAATGATAATACATTTTGTTTCCATCAGGTGTTAGCTTCATTTTCTATACAACCATTTCAGATTCCAGTGCGTGCGGCCAACGCCTACAACTAGTAAGATGTGTGAAACATTTGTAGTTGGCAGCATGCCTTTTGTCGTCTACATGTCATACTGGCAACACATTTCCAACTGTATACATTTTGAAACCACATTTCCAGACAACGCCTCTCTTTAATGATATGTCATGACTATGACACCCGGAATAGTTAATGCGTCTAATACTGAAAAGTAAATATCATTTTTGTACACACCATCACCTAATGCTAAACAAGTGTTAGGGTTGAAATACCGCTGGTCCAATGACGACACCGCATCATGAGTGAAGACGAAGTTACATACTGATCTTATTACCCATAAGATCGTAGCAACTAAGACATGTACATGGTATACGATCCAACATCCTCTTTTTTCCATAGCCATAGTCTCGTTGCCCACTCCATTCTCACATACACACAATGAAATATACATTTATAAGTATATTTCTAGGCCACACTCTAACCTCCACAGACACACAGGCCAGTGTAGCCACTATTACAGTTATTGTGTTTTCCGAGATCCTCTAAAATGTGCATCCACCTGGCACATTCACAGGGGCTGAATGGTGTCCATACATGGAACCATGAGGAATGCGAAAGTTTCGAGAGAAAAGAAGAATGTCTGGCGAGTATTGAATGCTACTGTCATCTTAGCCAGGTGCTATGTTAACGATTTGCTTAGAAGGCACAGAACCTTCCGATTCAGGGAGGAGACATCTCCAAGAACTGTGGTCTCCAGGTGTCTTGCGTATGGGGGATCAGAGCAGACACTGCTGAACACCACCGAAGTGACTCGGCAGCAGCGCAGTGCCTCTGAGTGTGTGTTGCTTCATGATGACTCCACGCTGACTGCTTCCAGTGGATTGCCGGTGCCTGGACTGCGGTGGGACGGGTCAGGCTGTGGCTGTGAATGGGGAACCGGAATGAGCTGGCGTGAATGCAGTGCCACTGACTCTGGCACAAAAAATGAGACAGAAGAAAAGGTCTCCTGGATCGAAGGAAAACCAGGCGGCAAATTCCGCGTGGAAAGTAAATAAAAGAAAGAATCTAAGGGTTACCATGATGGTAGCCGATGATCATGATTTTGTCCTCGTACTTCATACTGTAGTCTGGCTGTTGTTTATCACCGTGGTCTTTATACCACTGCTGCGTATAATTACCAGTAAAATTCAAAAGAAAAAAAATGCAGACATTGTCAGAATGACTGGCAGCTCAATCATATAAGAAGAAAAGGCAGCAACGGTTCATCGTCTGCAGCAATCGTTCTGTGTGGAGTGGAGAGGACAGACATGAGAATTGGCGATTGAAAGTTGGATAATTGTGTTGCGGTCAGCTTGGCAATGACATAGTGAGAATTGTGTAACACACCATAAAAGAATTAGAACGCTGTTGGAATTTGAGAAAAGTATGAGTGGCCCCAAATTAAACCAGTTTACACATCCATGTTCTTCACACATTTGACGTTGTTGTGCGCATTCGGCTTTGTTTGACTTTGAGAGAGAACAGAAACAAACTAAAATCTATTGCATTGCGCAAATCTCAAAGTTGACAACGTATTTATTTAAACTTTCTACATGTTTATGGTGAACATGACCGGTCTGCAAAAGTGTGTCGTGACCATAGCGCTCAGTTCCGATAGGGATGTCGTAATGGAAGATCATGAATAGGACTGGCGTCTCAGTCTTTCATTTATTTATTCATTTAATTATCCTGTGGTACTGTATAGGTCCGATCTGCTTATATTTTGAATACTTTTATTTTGCCTCTGCTGTCAGCGACATGAGTCCACCGAATTGATTTCAACATGCACTTTAGATAAAGCATCATAAAGCTTTGCTTTCATACTATTTTGACTAATCAACACTTCAGCTGATGCCATCAGTTATCATCTATGCTCTCCCATACTACTTTGTCGTTAGCTTGTGTTAGCTCAGAATATTATGAAAGCTTAGTTTTCTTTGCCTATCATCTTTCTCTTGGGATTCGTTTATCCAACATCTTGACATTTGAAGCTTGTGTGTTCTTATAAAACATTATTAGGGTCCGTATGTCTCAACTGAGCTGCTGTTCTTTGAACTGATGTCGTTTTGCCTTAATGACTGCCGATGAAATTAACTGATACATCCCTGTTGTGTTCAATCAACTGGATTATCAAATGAAATGTAGCTTTGATTTGTGGATTTCGTAAGAAAGACGTCAGCGGATGTGATTGAAATATGTCTAGATAAGGGGTTTTTCATGTGCATCATTGTGTCACTGATAGCTGCCAGCCTGTATACTCTGTGAAGTAGCAACATTTTACATTGCATACTCTGTGAAGTAACAACATTTCACATTGTTCTCGCCATGTAGTCCATTGATTGAACTAAGAGACCATGTTAAGGCTAGATCCAGGAATCATCTCATTAGTCTGGTCGCCGAGTCAGATGACCTTGCAATTCGAGCTGGTAAGTATTTCTTTGCAATTTCGAATACTATTTGGTCTCCACTTTAAATTTTTGCCGGGTGTGAGCTTCACACCCGCTTGCGTTTTTCAGAATTCGAGATGGGGTCCAAGATGGCTGCCAAAAAAGGTCAAATAACAAAATCCTGATTATGATTCCTGTTCTAAGTATCAAAATATGATGTTTTTATAGTCTGTGCGTATGTTTTCGGGCTCAATAAAGCCGAATCTGACCTTACTTTTGAGTCTCCAGGCCATCCTAATGACAAAAATACAAAACGGTAGCACAAAATATACGAAAATGCGATTTTTTGCACATGTTAATTGAATATTGATGCCCTTTCTTTATACACCTTTTTTTCAGTTGAATCATTCCTTATCCACATTATCCACTTCGCCAAATTAGCTAAAAATCAAGATTGTCATCAATATGATCACAAAAGACAACTGCACTGAAAATCAAAAGAATGATTATTTAGGGGATGATCTTTTTCTCGTAATTTGTGATCACATCGAAGTCACAACTAATATTACATGGAAATTAACAACACAGTTACTAAAAAAAATAATAATCATAGAGGTATCCACACAAATACACTTAGTATTACAATGTTTGAAAGTCAGAACCACACTGCTCCAAGATTGTCTTAATAGTCTTTCTCAAAATTTTCCAGGCAACGTATTGAATTGAATACATTATGATTGTCTAATAATCGTCCTCCAAAGTATCCACTTGTGCTGCTTCCTTGTTGAATGGATTGTGGCATATACCAAAAGAAGCACAGCATGTGCAGAAGATGGTGCATGGTAGCTGGCCACTCATGCAGCCACAGTTGCCCCCTCTGCATGACTTCTCCGAGTCACAGCCACAGCGGACAAGCTTAAGCACATGCCAAGGTACGTACGGTGTTCCATGGCACATGTTCTGTGGGGTAAGGCATTTGTTGACATGATCAGCTTCCCAGCCAAACTGGACTGGTTCCATTGATGGAGATTCTCCACGCAGGGTAGCACGCCAGTTTGCCACTTGCAGGTGACCCCGTAATAAATTTTCATGAATTGCTTCTACAGTGGGTGGCAGACTGCATAGTTTTGGTGCAGAAGACGATTTGCCAGTCTTCTGAGCCCACACATGCTGTCTACACTCTGTCATGGACGGCATTCTTTGACACCATAACACGCTGCCATGAACTCAGTTGCCTGCTCTACCACCTGTGTAACATCGACTGTCGGATCTCCAAGAAGATTCAGCCTGTGTCCTTTTGACGCAACCTTCAAAGCGGTAGTTTTGCCAATGCCATATGTTGCCGCTACAGAGTTACATCCTGAGAGAGCTTGAATAGCAAGCAAGTCTGGCGCAATGGCGCTGTGTTTGAGATGTGTTGCACTGATGTCAGTGCAATGACGCCCGTACACCGGTGACTGCATGTAGACGGCAGAGTTGAGAGAACAGTGTCCATAGAAAAACAGCAGCAGCACGAACACGTCAGTGTCATCTGCTAATACAAGTACGCGTGCATCTGGATCGGTGCCAATTGCGGCAACTTGTTGAGCTATCATACTGTCTGCTTCTTCAAACGATGAAATGATGTCTCTACGTGCCGATCTTTGCCCCTTGTGTACCTGTGTGAGGACAGGTTCCTCACCTGTGACAACGACGGCACGGGAGTCGGTGACCACCTGGAGATATGCATCGTCAGTCAGGATCTGTTGCTAAAGAAGCTTGTTGAGCTAGACCTTATTTGTGTAGTTCTTCAAAACTGCATCCCAAGGTGGAAGTGGGGTCTGCAGATTAAGCTTGAAGACTCGAGCTGTTGTGCTTCTAGAGTTCCGTGTGCTACTCTTGATGGAGTACCCGTGGTATCTGTCAAAGCATAGATAGATGTCAGATTTGTCCAACTTTTCAGAGAGCCGATGCTTGAATGTTGCAATGAAAGTTGCGACTGTGCCGTGTACAGGCCATGCAATCGTCCAAAGGAAAGCAGACGCGTCCCCCACAACTGCAGTTTGGGTCAGGATATTCCTCTGAGAGGTCTCGACTGCAAGGTGTGTATTGACAGTGCTTTTCCCAGTGGTTCGCATGGTGCCATCTGCTTCAAACATAGATGGCGGGTGTGCAGTCGGTTCGGTTGCAAACACTGCTTCAAGGTCTAAACGTTTTTTATGAGTGCCTGAAACCCTTCAGGCCATGAGGACTCAAACTCTGTGAGCATCATCTTTCCTTAATCAATAGTGTTGTCAGCATAGACTTCGGGCTTGGCCACCTTGTCACTGACAATGTTCAGCAGTGACCCACTTCCATGTGATTCTGGGTCGAGAGGATCAATGAATGTAGCAAGAGTCTGTCGGATAGCCCGCCTATCATCTCCACCTTGGTTGATTCTGTTTGGAAACTCTTCTTTGTGTTTCTCTTTGGTATCTTCCTCATCATGGTCTCCCATCCTCTTGAGATCTCCTGTCAGTGTCATGACAGCATCAATGTTGTACACCCATGTGGCCATTGTCTGCGGTTCTCTGTGTTGCCAATGATGCCCCCTGGACCATGATCTTTCCTCATCCAGGTCGTCTGAATGAACATATCCGACCACTGACCATTCCAATGACCTGCTGTATGATGAAGACTTCGCTGTCCTTTACAAAACTGAGCAAGGATGTCTGGATGTAGCCTTGTCGTTGACCGCACATAGAAGAGTCCACAACGGCTGTAGTTGTACGTGTGTGAAGCAAATATGTATGGCAGCACCATCTCAGTGGCCTTGAGGTGAATGAGCCAGTCACTCTCATGCGATGCTCGACAGTACAGCATTATGATGAGGACTGGGCAGATGACAACGGAAACCCACATCTTGCTGGTGCGACTCTGTGATGAGCGCTTCTCGAGCTCATCTTCTAATTCCTCCATGCTGGTGATGGTATCGCTTTTGAGAATGGGTCACAGTTCTTCGGACAGAAGGCGAAGGGCACGCACATTCTGAGAGTACTTCTTCCCAGACAACATTTTGTCAACTGAACCAAAGTTGTACATCAGGTAAAACAGCATTTGTTTAAAAAAGATTACTTGGCGGGTAGTTTTGGCCGCCTTTTTGAATTTGTTTTCATCATGATTGCCTGGAAACCTTAACGCAAGGCCAGAATCCGATTCCTCTTTGCTGAAAATGTCGGTACAGACTATAAAAACATCATAGTTGAATACGTAGAACAGACATTATGAAGGATATTGTAATACGGCTGATTCCGGCAGCCATCTTGGGCGCCATCTTGAATTTTGATAAACGCAAGCGGGTGTGAAGCTCACGCCTGGCCAAAACTTAAAACAGAGACCAAGTTCTATTCAAACAAGCAATAAAATGTTTACCAGGACGAACTGCAAGTTTTGCTTCAAAATGGGGCTCTGCTACCGGACTACATAGTCATACCGATTCTCAAGTTTCCGCAATGACATGTATTACACACAGATAGCATAATGTCCTGGAAAATATTCCTACCAGTTGCTCATGCTTCCGGAATGATAACTGAATATAACAAATAAGTAATAGTTGCTTTTGTTACCTAGGGCAGCGTGAACCTGATCTTGCGTGTTACAATGTTTTGAATAGGTACACAATTTAGTCAAGCGTCACGGGAGAATGTATGCAATAAGACGTCATCATCGTCAAACACATACATGCATACACACACACACACACACACACACACACACACACACACACACACACACACACACTCACGCTCGCATGCACACACGCATGCACGCACGCACGCACGCACACACACACACACACACACACCACACACACACACACACACACACACACACACACACACACACACAACACACACCACGATTTACACCAACAGTTGTGTAAAATTAACCAGTCTAATCTGATTTATGAAATATTATTCCAAGATATTTGTATTGCTCTGCTGTTTCAATGAAATTTGTACCACATTTAAAAAATAAACGAGTTTTGGGTTCTGTTTTGGAAATTATTAGTATTTTCGTCTTTTCGATGTTAATTAGTAACCCCCACTCTTTACAATATAAATGTAATTGGTATAATTTTTATTGTAAACCTGTTTCGATGTTGCAAGGAGTACAAGATCATCTGCATACAATAAAGCAGATATTCTTGTATTGCTCGAATGATCCAGTGATGGTGAATCCTCAGTTGAATCTTGTTTGTTAGATCGTTTATAAACATATTAAACAATGTTGGACTCAAGGAGTTTCCTTGCAAAATTCCTCTTCGTACATATACTGAATAGCAGGCTCTGTTTTTACCAACTGAAAAGATTTGTGCATTTGTGTGCATGTTTTTGACTAAATCAAACCATCTACCCCGAATGCCAAATCTTTGTAATTTTATTAATAACCCTTCGTGGGAAATGTTATCAAATGCTTTCTGAAAATCGACAAAGCATGTATATAATCTGCAGTTACGCGATTTTAATGTATGGTCTACTATATTTTTTAAGACAAAAATATGATCTACAGTTCTGTGTTTTTTTTTTCTGAAACCTGCTTGTACATTAGATAAATTATTTGATTCCAAATGATTGTTTATTCGAGTATTTAGTATTTGGCATGATACGCTGCTTAATGAACAATTAAGAGTTATTCCCCTGTAGTTGCTAGGGTTCGTTTTGTCTCCTTCTTTGTAGATAGGAACCGAAAGGCCCCTTTTCCATAAATCTGGAAATTGACCAGTTTTTAAAATTAAATTTAAAATGTTTTTCAATGTGGGTAGCAATTCTGAAATCCCAGTTTTTTAAAATTCATTCCTTATCCCGTCTATTCCAGGAGATTTGTTCTTTTTTAAATTCTTGATTGCTTTTAGGATTTCTATATCTGATATCTCATAATCTACATGAACGTCACTCAGAGCTGCTTTCATACCTTTATTCCCTTGATTCTCCTCTATTACTACTTCTTTATTTTCTATTTCAACTTCTTTTCCTATTAATTTTTCAATATGTGTCATCCATCTTTTGATTGGTAGGTGTTGTGTGTGTTCTTGAGTCTCCATGGTTTGTAATTCCTTTAAGGTTTTCCAAACTGCATTTGGATTTTCAGACAAGTTTCTATTCAATAAAGTTATTAAATTGGCTTTGTACAGTCTCTTTTTCTTTCTAATAATTTTGTTATATGTTTTCCTTGCAACGAAATAGTTTTGGTGAAGTATTTTGTTGAATGGCTGTCTGTTTAGTGCGTTTAACAAAGATGTAGTTTCTCGACGTTGTGACTGACATTCCTTATCAAACCACTTTTTATTCTTTCTTTTTCTTTTCTTCCATTTCCTTTTTGTTTTATAGGCAATACTTTGTTTGCCAGTGTCACGCAGCATTTGTGTGAACTCTTGAACTACATTATTCACAACTATCGTGGATTTAAAATGCTTCTCGTCATCTATTATCATAATGTCATTAATTGACTTAATGCGCTTTTTCATTTCTGAAGATTTTAATACCCTTAGGAATTTCATATTCGAGTTTTCATCCCAAAAGAACATTACATTTTTATCCTGCGAGTCTATATTTCTACATCATCTTTGCCAGTTAATTGGCATTCAGTTTTGTATGGAAGATGTTCATAAATTTTTAACGATATTGGGCAATGGTCTGAATAATCTGTTAAATTATGAACTGTCATGTCTATTATGTCCTTCAATAATTTTTGTGAACACAAGAAATAGTCGACCATACTGTAGCCTTTGGGTGTGAAGCAAGTATATTGCCCCTGCAGATCGCCCAGAGTTCTCCCATTTAAAATGCACATGTTACAGTCAATGCACAAGGATGAAAGTTTTTTTCCCGTATTTATGAGCATATTTATCCATTGAGCATCTGTTTGCTGTATTACTAAAAGGATAATCTTCAGGCAAAGAATATATGTTGCTTTCCCTTTCCATTGTAATGAAATCAGGAATCGTTCCTGATCTGGCATTAAAATCCCCACATAGTATTACTTGTTCGTTTGTGTATGATAATTTTATAAGATCAGCTTCTATATTATCCCAAATTTTATTTGTGTAATCTTTTCCAAAAGATGAATTTTCGGGTGGTATATATACATGCCTATATAAAATGTTTTACCTATTACTTTCATTTTTAACCAAACAATGTCATTATTATTCTGAGGTAATAGAGTAATAAATTCTCTTAGGTGTTGCTTAATAAAAATTGAAATCCCCCCTGATGCTTTCTGAGCCTTTGCTCTTTTAGAACGACAGTAATGTATACCAGGTGCAAAATTTGGTATTTGTATTTTGCTGTAAGAGTCCTTATCCAAATGCGTTTCCTGTATAAATATGATATCGTATTTCGATATTATTTCAGTTACCTCATCCTCTTCAAATTTATTGAGTTTTTCACCATTAATTGTTTCTTTGAAACCTTTTATGTTCCAAGAAATAATTTTTATATCATTAATCCTCATTGTGTTTAAGGGTGGTGTTTGTTCATGTTGCAGTTGTGTAATATCAGGGGTATGTTTCTTGTTGGGGTTATTTTGTTTATATATGTATTTATTTCACATTCTCAGTTGTAGTATCTATCTTATTTTCCCCATGTTTTGTAGTCGTGAAGTCCCCCTTTTCTCACGTTATCTCTCGTATCGTCCATGGATGTAGAAATGCTGATTTCTGTTCTCGACTTCATTTCTGTTGTTTCTTTCCCGTTCGTCTTGGTAACTTTCGTCACGATTATGGTTGTAGACACGTTGGTTTCTGTAATTATCCCGATTTTTGACTTGATTTCCTTCCCCGCCTCCATTGTAGCTTTTCTGTTTGGCAGAGTTGGAGAAGTCTTGTTTTCTGTATTCATATCCATTTCTGCCTCGGTTTCCTCCCCTGTCTCCATGATAGCTTACGTGTGGTTCATGGTTGTGGCTGTCTTGTTTCCTGAAACCCTCTCCGTTTCTGTGTCGGTTTCCTCCCCTGTCTCCATTGTATCGTTCGTATTGTTTAGTGTTGTAGAAGTATTGTTTTCTGTAACCATCTCCATTTCTGGGTCGGTTTACTTCCCTGTCTCCATTGTGTCGTTCGTATTTTTCATTGTTGTAGAAATATTGTTTTCTGTTCCCATCTTCATTTCTGAGTCGGTTTCCATTTCGGATGTCATGGTAGTTTTCGTATTGTTCATTGTTGAAGAAGTATTGTTTTCTGTAACCATCTTCATTTCTGTGTCGGTTTCCTTCTCTCTCTCCATGGTAGTTTTCGTAATGTTCATTGTTGTAGGAATATTGTTTTCTGTAATCATCCCAATTTATGACTGGGTTCCTTTCTCTGTCTCTGTAGTAGTTTTTCTGTTTTACAGGGCTGTAAAAATCTTGTTCTCTGTCCTCATATCCAATTTTGTCTCGGTTTGTTTCCCTGTCTCCATGGTAACTTTCATGTTGCACAAAGTCGTGCAAGTGCTGGGGAATTCCGATTTGTCTCTTTTCGTACCACTTAGTTGTTGGTCGGTCTTGCATCATTGCATTACGTCTTTCGTTGATTTCTAGCTCTCTTTGGTACTGATGTCTGATGAAGCGCTTTTTTTCTTTCTCCTCTTCAGTACTGTAAGCCTCCTTCTGTTCTCGGAAATCTCTAGTTGTCCTCTTTTTAGTAGATTCTTGATGCCTCGACTCATGTTCTGTTTGTTTCAAATGCTCCTTGTGTTTCTGTTTTTCCCATACAACAGAATGAATATGTCGTCCGATGTTGCCGGCTAGAAGACCTGATCCTCTTGGGTTGGGGTGAATTTCATCCTGCATGGCGTTTTGTCTCTTTCCTAGGTTTTCATGTTGCAGAAATGTCACGTCATCTTTTGACTTGAGTTTCGCAAATACCATTGCATTAAATATCTCTTTCTTTCCGTCCAACTCTTCGTCAAGCGTGGGGATGGTGTTGCTGATGACCACTTCAGACTTTGGCCATTGCTTTTTGATGTTACTGACGCACTTTACCATTTTTTTGCTGGTTTTGTTTGGTGAAGCCTCTCTGAGATTGTTGATTCCTATGTGAAAAAGAATCACATCAGGATCTTTTTCATTTTCCATATCCAGTCTGTTGCATTCCTCTATTGTTGGTACTTTTGTCATTGAAACCTTTAACCCATAGGACTTCCCCAATCGTTCTAGGTTGATTCCACGTAGGGTTGAATCATGTATGATGTGGAGAGTGGGTAGTTCCTGACCTTGTTCCTCTCCAATAGAACTCTCCTCGTCCGAGTCAATGCTTGTGATGTCACTCTGGGAGTCTAGGCAATGACTGTCAGAAAGGGAATGGGCGTGGGTAAGGTCAGGGTAGGACTTTTCTTTTGCATCTTTTGTTTCGGTTTCATCTTTTTTACCCTTTGGATGTGGAGATTCGATACGCATCTCAGATGATGTTGTCATAAAGTTGCCTTTCTGTTCTTTCTTATTTCCTTTCTTTGAGCTTCCTTTTTTGTCTGTGTTGGTAGATAATGCGTCCGCAGTCCTTGCTGGTTCTTTCAAAGGGGTGTGTCTGTGAACATTGGCCTTTTGAGTATGGTTTTGTTGGGTGAGTAGGACTTTTGGTTGATTATCTAGTCTTTCTTGCACAGCATGAATTATCTGTGCGAATGCGTCGCCCCTCGTTTCGTCTGAATGTTGCAACTGTTCAGTGAGTTTTAAAATGGCTCGTTCCATGGTTTGTAGTACATTATCTGTCTTTTGGTTGTGCGCTTCTATCAGCTCATACACAGTGTTGTCATTTGTTCCTTTGGACGTGGTGTGTTCTGACTGTTCATGCTGCAAATCATCTTTTATTTCAATCGCTTCCGTCATTTCTTCTTCAATGTTTTCGTCATACAAAGGTCGTGCGCATATCTGACATGTAAATTTTCTTTGCGTTTTTGCAAATATACAGACTTGGTATGTTGGTAGTTTTGTGCAAGAATAATGTATTTTCCTATTACAATCTGAGCATTTCAGGGATCTCTCGTTGTTCTTTTCGTTGCAAGTGCATTGAACGTCAGTTTGTAATGATGTGTTAGCCATGTTTGCGTCATATTGCAAGTTATTTGCATCACAAGTTGTTCCATCTTTGTTTTTCCTCTGTTTGTGTGTCGCTGTTGTGTTCTACTGACCTATTGGTCTCCTCTCCTTGTTCAGTGCTGAGCAGAGTGTGGTCCTCCTCCCCGTAGATTGCGGGATTCGGGTGTCCAGCCTCTCGCATGGCCTCTGCCATGGTGTTGTACCCCTTGTAGCTGGCCTTCGGAAATCCGTTGACCGATTTAGAGCAAAGATTCCAGTTTAGGAAGATACCAATCACTCTTCCGTAACTCACTGCGTAAAATTTCTTTCCTTTCTTCTTGGGTTTTTGAATATTACAGTTTAGACTTTCTTTTTCGTCGTTGGACATACTTTTTTTTATTAAAAAATCAGCGAGACCTCACTACCTTGTCAACACAGTCGCCATCTTGCCAGCTCAGTTTCGTGTGTGTGTGTGAAGGGACCGTGGGTGTGAAGGTGGATCAGCTGTTGTATGTCAGAACGTGCACGCCACTGAGTACGTAGACTTACCAGACTGTTGCTGCAAGAATATCCTCCAAGTTGAACTTAGAAAGTTAAACTTGAATCGTAAAGAAAAACAATTGAATCTCAGGGGTACGTAGCAGAAGAGGTAGATAAAGAAGAAATTTCCGCATGTTAGTCTGAGCGCGTGCATCCATACGTGTGTGTGCGTGCGTGCGTGCGTGCGTACGCGCGTGCACATGTGTGTGTGTGTGTGTGTGTGTGTGTGTGTGTGTGTGTGTGTGTGTGTGTGTGTGTTGTAGGATAATGAATCAGCCTTAGCAGACAAGCCGAACGTGACCGGAAGAACTCTTCGACACTTACGAATAAGATCCGGAAAGTTACCTTAGTAACATAACGCTCGCATCTTCATCAGCTCGTCGGAGTCACCAACACGCCATCACTCGTCTCCATCTAATAATACTACATGGTGGCAGCAGGTAAGCTCGAACCGATCGTATAAATCATGGAACCGGCCGAAGAAAATCCTGTTCATCGCCATCCAAACCTGCCTCTGCCGAAACCTTTTGATGGATCGCCGATCAACTGGCCCAAGTGGCGTCAACGCTTCGATCGCTACCGGATTGCGTCAGGCCTCGCACTCCGAAGTCGCACAGAGCAAATAAGTACATTTCATAAACGTGTTCAGAAACCAGAAGAACCAATTGACAGTTTCATTCAGGACTTATATAAAATGGCCGAAGAATGTGAATATGGACCTTTGAAAGATGAATTGATTAGTGACAGAATTGTTGTAGGGGTCATTGATAATGATCTTTCAAACAGTCTGCAAGCCAAAGCCAAACTCACTCTCACTGAAGCTGTGCAAATCAGCAGACAAACCGAAGAAAGAAAAAAAGTCAGCCCATTATCAGAGGAAATGAGAGAATCGAATTCATAAAGAAAAAGATCGACTACCGACCTCATCCATCAACTTCAAAGTACTCCAAAGAAAATAATCCTGGACAGTCTGATCACTGTAAATACTGTGGCAGAGAACCACACAGACGTGACATCTGCCCTGCCAAAGATGCTATCTGTAGTTCCTGCAGAAAAAGAGGTCACTACAAAGTAGTCTGTCGATCGACAAAACCAAAACCAGTCCATGAACTTGTTGAAGAAGATGATGACTACTCTTCATCAGATGACTTTTTAGGATATCTTAATAGCATTCATGATGATGATGACATCTGGTCAGCAGAAATTCTCGTCAATGGCAAGCCACACATTTTCAAGTTGGACACTGGCGCTTCAGTCTCAGTCATTGGAGAATCATGGGTGAAAGAGAAAAAGCTGAATAAAACAAATAGAATTCTGAAAGGTCCCAGAGACACACCATTAGAATGATGGACACGATCCAGGCGACACTCCAGAACAAGGAAAACAAGATCACTGAGACACTTTATGTGCTGAAGGGACAGCCACATTCGCTCCTTGGCAAGTCAGCACGGGTAAAACTAGATTTGGTCAAGCGTGTTGAATCCGTCTCAGAAAAATCTGTACCAGACTACAGAAAAGAATTCCCTCAATTGTTCAAAGGTCTTGGCTACATCCCAAAGCCATATAAGATCAATCTAAAAGCTAACACCAAGCCAGTGTGTATTTTCACCCCTCGCAAAATTGTGCATCCATTCATTCCTAAGGTTAAAAAAGAAATTGATCGAAATGCTGGAAGAAGGAGTAATCTCTCCTGTTACAGAGCCAACAGACTGGTGTTCAGGAATAGTGGTCGTTCCAAAACCAAATGGCTCTGTCAGATTGTCCGTTGATCTGACTCAACTCAATAAATCACTTCAGCGAGAAATACATCTCATGCACTCAGTCGATGAAAGTCTCGCAAAGCTGGCAAATTCAAAAGTTTTCACCAAACTTGATGCTAAAAGTGGATTTTGGCAAATCCCACTCGCAGAGGAGTCTAAATTATGCACCACTTTTGTCACTCCTTTTGGTAGATATTGCTTCAATCGCCTGCCATTCGGCATCAGCTCTGCAAGTGAAATCTTTTAGCGAGCCATGTCTGAAATCCTCGGGGCCAGAGAAGGAGTCATTTGCCACATGGACGATGTCCTCGTCCATGCAGTTGACCAGGAGACTCATGACCAAATACTCCGAGAAGTCCTACTAGTTCTGCAAGATACTGGATTAACGCTTAATGAAAAATGCGAGTTCTCCAAAGCATCTGTGAAATTCCTCGGTCATGTTGTTGATGCTTCAGGAATTCATGCTGATCCTGACAAAATAAAGGCCATCATGAATTTCCCAGTCCCCGCAACGATCACAGAATTGCAGCGCTTCATGGGCATGGTCAACCAATTGGCCAAATTTACTCCCAGTTTGGCAGAACTGAATGCACCACTCCGGCAACTGCTCTGCAAAGACACTGCATGGCTATGGAGTGAACCTCAAAAAACAGCTTTTCAGCAAATAAAAAAGCTATTGACTTCAACCCCAGTACTTGTGCATTACTCCACCAAGCGCAAAACAATCATTGCAGCTGATGCCTCTGGAACAGGCATTGGTGCAGTTCTTCTTCAAATACAAGAAGACAGATCACGTCGTCCGGTCAGCTTCATCTCAAGGTCACTCAATGACGCAGAGAAAAACTATGCAACAATTGAGAAAGAGGCATTTGCAGCAACCTGGGCATCAGAAAGATTCAACGAATACATTCAGGGTCTAGTATACACGATCGAAACTGACCATAAACCTCTTGTCTCACTTCTGAGCACCAAAGAAATCGCCAAGATGCCACCCAGGATTCAGCGTTTCCGCCTACGTCTCATGAGATATAATCCCACAGTGATACATGTCTCAGGAAAACAGCAAATAACAGCTGACGCTCTATCACGCGCACCTGCAAGTCCACCTGAAGAAGCAGACATTGATTTTCTTGAGCTCACTGTGGCACACGCCAAACAAGCCATTGAAATCTTGCCAGCATCATCTCAGAAACTGGAAAAAATCAGAAAACTACAAAAAGCTGATGCTGAAACAGCTCAAGTCAAAGAGTACTGTAGAACAGGTTGGCCAACATTCGTGCCAGAATCTCCATTACTGAAACAGTACTGGACTAATCGACAACATTTCACAATCGTCGAAGATCTCCTCTTGTACGATGATCGCATTGTCATGCCCAGAGAGTTGAGACTTGACACCCTGAATCGACTACATGAAGGTCATTTGGGTATTACCAAATGTCGAGCACTCGCACAGACTTCAGTTTGGTGGCCCTCAATCTCCAGTCAAATCGAAGAAATGGTGACCAAATGCTCTACCTGTGCAAAGCTCCAACCAGAGCTTAAGGAACCCCTTCTACCGTCATCTTTCCCAGAAAGACCATGGTCGCGAGTTGGGATGGATCTCTTCGAGTTCAACGGAAAAACCTACATTGTGGTGGTCGACTACTTTTCCAGATGGCCTGAAATACGTTGTCTTGAGACACAATCGAGCAAAGAGACCATCACAAAGATCAACAGCATCTTTGCAGCTCACGGCATTCCAGATGTTGTGATCTCAGACAACGGTCCACAATTTTCGAGTTTCGAATTCAGAAAATTTGCTGCAGAATATGCTTTTACCCACACCACAAGCTCACCCAGATATCCTCAAAGTAATGGAGAAGCCGAACGCACAGTGCAAACCATTAAGAAGCTCCTGAAGAAATCCAAAGACCCGTACATCGCTCTACTCATGTACAGGGCAACTCCACTACAGAATGGCTACTCCCCAAGTGAACTACTCATGGGAAGAAAATTGAAAACCAAACTTCCCATCAACCCATCAAATCTTGCCCCAGAAACGCCAAACATGAAGAAAATACAAGAAAAAGAGAAGGCAACAAAAGAACAACAGCGTCAAAACTACAACAAACGGCATGCAACGAAAGAAGCTGCACCACTGACAAAAGGTGACACCGTGTTTGTCAAGGACATGGCGACTCCAGGAGAAGTCATGTCCAGACACAACAATCCTCGTTCCTACATTGTCAGGACCCACAGCAGCACTCTACGTCGAAACAGATCACACCTGGTGTCTACTCCTGATGAACCACCACCATCACCAACACCAAGATGCCAGACCAGTGCAGCCTTCATTCTCAGTGACAGCAGTCCTGTGCGGCAGTCACCACAGTCATCAACCTCAACACAATCACTGTGTCCACAAATAGTCACCACACCTATGCAGCCACATACTCGCTCTGGGAGGCTCATCAAGAAACCACAGAAACTAAATTTATGAATTTTTCATTCATTGAATGAAACAGCCAGAGCATTAGTTATTGTTCTCTGAGTTATTGTGTTAGTTTTCACTATCTAGTTAAAAAAAATAAATAAATAAAATAAAATAAAAAAAGAGGGAGGGGGAGAAGACAGTAACCAGTATGTGCAGAACATTTTCAATTTGCAAACTGTTTTTAACTTGAAAGGGAGATGTAGGATAATGAATTAGCCTTAGCAGAGAAGCCGAACGTGACCGGAAGAACTCTTCGACGCTTACGAATAAGATCCGGAAAGTTACCTTAGTAACATAACGCTCGCATCTTCATCAGCTCGTCGGAGTCACCAACACGCCATCACTTGTCTCCATCTAATAATACTACATGTGTGTGCGTGTGTGTGTGTGTGTGTGTGTGTGTGTGTGTGTGTGTGTGTGTGTGTGTGTGTCTATGTGTCTGTGTGTCTCTGTGTGTGTAAGATGCCGTCTATGGAATAAGAACGATTGATTTATAAGTTCAGCTGATAATTTTTACTTTCAGTACCAAGTGATCCCAGGTTCTTCCATATTTTCACAAGTGGAAATGACTGAAGAAATGTCGCAGTTCGTGATCTCTATGACTGAGGTAATGCAATACGCTGAGGACAAGAGCAACAGCCAGGGTGCGCTCTGGTCGAGGAGTTCGTTTCTGCAAATCCTGTGTTTGAATCCCAAGAGGGACCTTTTGAAAAGAAATTCCGACCACAACAACCCTCTTTCCTATCTCTGCAGAAAAAAAATCCTTGGTTTGAATTTCACGCACGCTTTTGTTTTCGGCTCTTAAAAAATCTATCCCTGGTTCCCAACCCAAGAAGGAGTTTTTGTGGCTCTTTCAAAATGTCGTGATTCTTACCCCACTACGGAGTTTTTGTTGTTCTTTCAAAATGGTCGGCTCCAAACCCATGAAGGGCGTGTTTTCTCTTTCAAAATATCCCTAATTCTAGACCCACAAAGAATTTTTTGTGGCTGTTTGAAATGTCCTGTGTTCAAAACCAACGACAGACGTTAATGGCTCTTTCAAGAGGTCCCTGGTTTGAAATCCACGAGGGATTGTTATAGTATGTGGGGTTTTGTCTGTCTGTTTATTTATTCATTTATTATTGCTTGTTTTTGCTTGGTTGGCTTTGTTTGTTTGCTCTTTGGCTCTTTCAAAATGTTCTTGATTCGAATCACACAATAGACAATTTTGGATCTTTCAAAATGTTCTTAGTTCAAATCCCAGAAGGGACTAGTTTTGGCTTACTCCCCCCCACTCTTCCCGTTCCTCTTCCTCCCCCCCCCCCCCCCCCCCGCCTTCCTACTCCCCCCCCCCCCCCCCCCCCCCCCCCCCCCCCGTAAATCCGCAAAATCAGATCATTGATGAAGATTTTTTAGGAGGGAGGGGAGGCTGTTCTCGAAAGGCGGGAATCCCTAGTTTTCGATCTGAGAGTGAGGAGTCTGATTTGGATAACTTTGCCTCCTTCTTCCCTTTCAAATAGTTTTGGTATCAGTGGGTACTCCAAACACCCTTGTCGTGGGACTGTTTTCGGTGAACACTGTTGGATGCTTCGTGCGAACTGGTTGGAGATCATGGACGTTTAACCCCTCCACCTCTCCTGCCCTTAATCTGGTCTTGGCTAGCAAATAATGCCAGTATTCTTTTCCCTCGCTTTTTTCATTCGTTTGATCGTGATT
>CM065721.1:73272676-73307676 GCA_033310375.1 Conus canariensis
TACGCACGCACACACACACACTTGCAAAATACTAGAAATATGATTCCGAACTGTTTGAATGCACAAAATACTAAGAAGAAATTCGAACCTGAACTGTCTGTACGGATAGTATCCCAAATTTCATTACTGAAGGTCTTGGGACAAAATAACAACAAATCAAACAAACGAACAAAATCAAACAAAAACAGTAGAAAATATTTTCATTCTTATGAAGGACATCAGTACCAGTTTAGAGCTGAGACAACCATTTACCAGCATCAATATGAAGCTGCTAAAACTGATTTTGTTCTTGTATTTGTTGCCCCTGGTCTCAACGATTGCTGGGAGTGGGAGGTGTTGCTCTTGGCAGTTCATCATCACCAGGTTGTTGGATGACAGTAACCTCTGTCTGCAGCAGCAGACTGCAGTCTGGGCAGATTTGTACAGCGTGATCTCGACATATCCAGTTTCGGCAGGTAATGCAGGAACCTGTTGTTTTGCGATCAGCCTTCCAGTGGCAGAAGCCGCAGCGGCCTTGTGGCTTCTTTTGTTTCTTTGGAGTTTGGCTGGTAGTGGACTTTCTTGCAGCAGATGCAGAGAACTTCCTCGCAGTTGCTGCAGAACGTTTTGCATCAGATGCTGCTGTTGATCTTGATGTTGCTGCTAGCCTCTTTCTTCTTTCTCCTGTCCTGCTTTCCTGTGCAGCACCTCTCTGTTGGACATGCTGGACAAAGTGTTCCATGGTCAGCCTCAGTGGTTTGATGTCCAGTCGTCTTTGTATCTGTTCCAGGCAAAAGTCTTTTGCAATAGTGATGATGAACTGCTGACTGGAGTCCTTTTTGGCCAGGTGGTCATCTGGGAACTTCTTCATCCAGACTACACGTGCGGCAATGGTACAGAGGTCAATGACATTGAAAAACATGATCATGGGCCACCGTTTTGTGATCCTCTTGACTGTATATGCATGTGCCATCTTGTCAAGTGCATCAACAGCTCCCTTGGTAGAGTTGTAGAAACGAATGATGTCAGGTTTCTTCTTGAAAGCAAGAGGGTCAACGGCTTTGTCGTGATGCATCGTGCTCATCACCACAACGTTCTTGTTGAGTTTGCTCTGGTAGTTGACCAGCGTCGTCTTTTCTTGAAACGTAAAGGAAGAATCATGCAATGGTTGTCCTTTCTTGTCTTTGAAGGAATCTGGTAGGAAGCGTTTGTTGGCCCTGACAGTTCCAACAAAAGTGAGACACCATTGGTCTGCAAAATGTTGGCCAGCTCTTTGTCAGTAAAAAAATTGTCGGTTGTGACATTTCTTCCTGATTTGAAGAAAGGGGTTGATAGTTTGATGGCAATGTTTCTTCCAAGGTTGACTTGCCTTTCTTGTCCAAGAGGCCGTCCCAGGTATGGCTCTGCAACAAGTGGAAAATTTGTTTCCGCATCTACAGCCCAGAATATCTTCAGGCCATAGCGGTCTGGTTTTGAGGGAAGGTACTGCAAAAAGGAGCAGCGTCCACGGAATGGTACCAGCTGCTCATCAATGCAGATAATGGTCCAGGAATGTAGCGGTCTGCAAGGCACTTCGTGAATTCCTTCCAGAAGTCCCTAAATGGGGCAAAGACATCTCGGGCACGCCGGGCGTTCCTTGTGGTCTTGTCATCAAAACGGAGGTGGGTCAAAAGCTGCATGAATCTCTTGCGAGTGATTGTAGACCGTACTAACCCTTCACCATAGAGAGAGTCAAAAAGCAACTCTGTTGACTGCATGTTCCTGTTTTCTTGCTCCTAGGAACAAAAGACAACCGATGAATGCTTTCATTTCCACCTCATCTGCAGCAGTCCATTTGCCTGGATTTTCTCTCTTCCCTTCAATGTTTGTGAAGTTGACCATCGCTTTGATGTCCTTGTTTGACAGAAATAGCAAAAAGGCATCAAGAGGTGCTGCCAGATCATTGCATCCAATCAGCTGGTTTGCAGGTACCCTGAAAACGTTTTGAGCAGATGCACGCCCAGTTGTTGGCAAGGGCGGCATATTACTCCACACAGAACCATCTTTCGCAGTAACTATGCATTCTCGCTAAACATGACCAATATCAGAATGGAACTGATGACTTGTCCCAGGAACTGCGGCAGCAGCACCAGATCTCTGCTGCTGAGATGCTTCCATTTTTTCAGCTGCTCTTGCTTGTGTTGATAGGAACGGGAGGTCTTCATCACCTTCCGAGTCAGAGTTGTCTGATGGAGGAGCAGGATCAAAGTCATGGTCCTCACCCTCATCACGCTGTGGAACAGCAGCATCATGTAATTCATCTGACACTGCAACATAAACAGAGATAAACGGTAATTCAGACAAGAATAATAACACACACACACACACACACAAACACACACAACAACACACACACACACAACGTGTGTGCTCAGAACACATTCAGATAGTAAGCATGCAGTATTGACTGTAGTGTTTTTTTTTTTTTTTTTTTTTTTTTTTTTTTTTGCCTCAGTTGCATGCAGGTCATGGAGCACCATCTTTTTTGTTGTTGTTGTTGTTGTTGGGTGCTACGACATGCCTCTCTTCATAGGCCGAACGGAAGAAGAAAAACAACACTCACTCTCCATGCAAATCTGTATGTTCTTTCACAAATGGACAATATCTTGCTGGTTTTAATTTTTTGGCGCTTGATACATATTGTCTGGGTTTATTTTTTGTACTCATGTGTAGTGTACTGAAGCATTCTCTCTGCTGTGGAGAGAGAGAGAGAGAGAGAGAGAGAGAGAGAGAGAGAGAGGGAGAGAGAGAGAGAGAGAGAGAGAGAGGGAGAGAGGAGAGGAGAGAGAGAGAGAGAGAGAGAGGGGGAGAGGGGAGAGAGAGAGAGAGAGAGAGAGAGAGGGAGGAGAGAGAGAGAGGAGGAGAGAGAGAGAGGGAGAGAGAGACACCGAGAGAAGAGAGAGTAACCTGTGTGTACTGATTTTCGGACGCTGATCAATTCTAATTCAGCTTTCTAAGTGACAATTCTTTTTCAAGCATAGTCTTAAGATATAATGGTTTACCATATCTATACTTCCCAATGCACATTTTTGCAATTAATATTAAATGATTAACATACCTTTTCTCTTCACCTGAAAGTTGTGCATTATCCACAATTCCCAAAAGAATATTCATTTCATTAAAATTCACTTTCTTGTAATATTTTCGAAAGAATACATCTTTTACACCATTCCAAACACATGCAATTTGCTTACAATTAACAAAAAAATGCTCAACATAGTCCACTTCATTTACACAGTATGGGCACTTATTATTTTCTGCAATACCCATTTTACATAACAGTATATTAGTTGGATAAATGTTGTGGAGAATTTTCCATTGTAATTCTCTGATTCTGCTTTCTTTAGTTATTGAATTTGTGAGGGACCAGTGTTGTTTAGTAATGGTAATGTTGAACTTATGTCGCCAAAATCTAACACAACATGGCTCCGTGTATCGTTTTTCTTGAAAGAAGTTGTAAAACATTTTTACTTTTGTCATTGCAGAATTATTAAATAAAAGTGGAGTGATCTCAAAAATGTTGCTAGTGTCTAAGTCTGATCGAGTACTCAAGAAAGATGACAGTGCAGAATATACAACATGATATTCCAAAAAGAGGGATGGCGATGGCTTTAAGATTTGTTTCAATTCATCATATGTTAGAATCTTTTCATTGATTAGTAAATCATGCACGTATGTAACACCTTGCATAGCCCATTGTTTAAAAAAGACAACTTTATTTTGATATAGGATATGAGCGTTGTTCCACAGGCATTCCATTTTTGTATTTAGTGCAGTGTGTTTTTTGTTGTTATCTAGCCAAACAGTGGCAACATCTTTCCAAAACACAGCATTAATTGTTTCTAACCCTTTAAAACTAGACGCTCCCAGTGTGGAAGTGAAGCAGGCTAGATTTCTACCAAAGATAGAGAAATATTCTCTGGGTATCCAAGACCATTTACAAATATCAGATGCTTTGGACAATTTGTCAAACCATTCACACAGAAATGATTTTTGCATCAATTTCAAATCTATCATTTTAATTCCCCCATTTTCAATCTCACTAGTAATGACACAACGTTTGACTTTTTCATAAGCTTTTTTGTTGCAATCTCTTTTACGCCATAAAAACCGAAAAAACAGCGTGTTGAGTTCATTCAGAATATTTTCGGGGATTGAGATTGACTGCATTACAAAAACAAATTGAGATAATAGAAAAGATTTTATTACACATATTTTACCAAGTAACCCTAAATTTCTCGTTTGCCATGAACGTATTATTTCCTTAACCTTTTTAATCCTAGGTGTCCAGTTTATATCTAAACGTGATGCACAACATTTGTTGTTGAAATATATACCCAAAATTTTCATTTCATTTACCCATCGAAGACCAAGCCCTTGCTCTTTTCTGTGCCTGTATGAGCCAATCCACATGACTTGTGATTTCGATTTGTTAATAATCAGTTTGGAAACTACTGCGAATTCATGAAGTATCTGTACAACCAGTTGAACATCAGCTTTATCCCGTAATAAGAGCGTTACATCATCTGCATACATAAGAATTTTCATAATTTTTTCCAGACCATTTCCTAGTTTTTGCTTTCCGATTTGAATGCCTTTAATATCTTTATTTTGCCTTATCTTTATTGCTAAAAGCTCAATGGCAACTATAAAGGCTAGGGGGGAAAATGGGCATCCTTGTCTCACACCACAGTTCATCTCGAAGTTATCGGAGAGCCAACCATTATAACTGATGCAACTTTTTGAATTTGCCAAGATAACCTTTACCCAATTCACGAAACTATCACCAAATCCAAATCTTTTAAAGGAAGTAATCAAAAATTGCTTAGATATACTGTCAAATGCTTTCTGAAAGTCCAAGGCAAGAACAAGTCCAGGGTGTTCCGACAGACGTGAGTATTCAATAACGTTGTCGATGTTCCTTAAAGTGGAAGAGACGCTTCTACCTTTAACATAGCCCACTTGATCTTCATTTATTATCGTGGGGATAACCTTTGAGAGTCTTATTGCTAAACATTTTGCCAACAATTTATAATCCGAATTTGTAAGTGAGATCGGTCTCCAGTTATTTAAATTAGATTTAGGAAGATCTTTGCCTTTGTGTATTAAGGTTATGACAGCAGATGTTTGTGTGTATGAAAGATTTCCATGTGTGAAAGCGAAATTAAAAGAATCAACAATGACCTGCTTTAATTTTAACCAAAAAAATTTAATGAACTCTGTGGTAAGTCCATCTAAACCTGGAGCTGAACCATTTTTCATATCTTTTAATGCTAGAGTGGCTTCATTTAAAGTAATGAGCCCTTACATTGTATCTTTTGATCTGATGAAAGTTGCGGAGTTACACAATCCTCCAAAAAAGCATTAACGTTTTCTTCTGTTGTTTCGGATGACGAATTTTTATATAAATTTTCAAAGTATTCCTTTTGTGTCTTCAAGATATCAAACTGATCAGTTAGGGTCGTGCCGTCTTCAAGTTCTAGTTTAGGTAAAAGTTTAGCATTTGCCTGTGATTTTTCCAAGTTGAGAAAAAATCTTGTGTTTTTTTCGCCTTCTTCTATCCACTTTATTCTTGCTCTAGTTTGGGCACTTTGAGCCTTTTCTTTCTCTGCTAGTTCTAGCTTTAAACGAGTAGATTCTCTACTTCTAAATATATCTTCATTTTGCGGATCTGTTGCGAGAATTGAGTCAAACTCGTTAAATTTGCTCTGTAAACTTATAAGTTCATTCCTCTTTTTGACTGCTATCATTTTACTATGTTGTATGGATTCATCTTTTAAACTTAGTTTCAAGAGTTCCCATTTCATGTCCGGGCGTACTTCGGTGGTATTATTTAGGAAATCATCAATCATCAAATTAGTTTTATCAACAAATGCTTGGTTCTTTAGTAAGGCATTGTTAAATTTCCAAAATCCTGACCCTCTTTCCTGGTTATGGCCTTTCATGTGAATATAGACGCCTCTGTGGTCGGAAGAAGGGAGTGAATACATATCACATTCCAGCATGTCTTCAATGGTACTGTCACAAGAAAAACAGTAATCTAATCTTCTGGCTTTGAATTCCTTCGTTTTCCGAGACCAACTGTATTCTTTACCATCGGGGTTAATAGGCGCCAAGTGTCTGTAAGTCCTACGCTTTCTACAAACTTATTAAACTTTTTAACCATATATGTAGGATGAGGTTCACCACTAATAACATCCAGTTCATTATTCAGAACACAGTTAAAATCACCACAAACAATTTTGTTTTGACAGTCAGTTTCATTAACTGTTTTTTCTAACTCTTTCAGAAAGATGGTCTGTTCTGCTGAAGAGTTTGGAGCATAGACATTAAAAATACACAATTCACTGGAATCTCTTTTTACCCTTATTGTAATTATTCTGGATGATAGATTTTCTACAGACCACGTAAACGGAAAGTTCTTTTTAATTAAGATTAGTTGTCCTTTACTATGACTAGTACCTTCATGGTATACCATTTCACCACTCCATTCTCTTTTCCATACATCAAATACATTTTGAGTAATATAAGATTCTTGAATACAAGCAATGTCAATTTTATTCTGTCTAAAATATCTGTATAGAGAATTCCTTTTGTTTTAGTTCTCAGTCCATGAACATTCAATGACAATATTTTTAAAGAAGCCATTATACAACAAAAATATAACGCAATACCACATCTGAGCCATAATCATAGTCCGCAAACAATGCCAAGGTCGTAGGGAACATCAGTACCAGACAGACACAACTTCGTCGTCATCATCCTCAACGGCGGGGTCGGCGGGATTAGACGTATCGCTTTTGTCGCGTCGAGCCTGCTTACCTGGTGCCTGGTGAGGGCTGTCTGAATCACCATCTCGCTGGCGCTTTGGTGTCTCCGATCTGCTCAGATATCGATCGGTCTCGAAAGCCTGACCCAAAGTGGTTTGACGTGAGGGTGCCCGACCTCTGTTATCCTTGGTTGCTGGGGGGTGTTTTCGGACATCTTTCTGGGTATTTACTTTTGTTGACTTTTCTGTTTTCTCTTTGTCAGATCGATTTACCCCAGTAACCTGACTCTCCCTACCGGGACGCTGCTGACTGGCAGACGGACTGGATGGAGGGGCGGGGGGAGACGGACTGGGTGGAGGGGCGTGAGGAGACATGGTGCAGGCTGGATCGCCTCTCTTGTGACCTGGCTGCTTGCAGGTCCTGCACACTACTTCCTTGTCACAGGAAGAACGGTGATGGCCGGACTGAAGGCAAATGGAACACACTGGAGGGGCTCTGTTTAATTTTTGTTCTTTGTGAAATAATTTTGCGGTGAAAAAGCTCACCTTCGCTGTTTTTTTCCAACGGTTTTTGCGGAGTTGTGATAAATACAAACCTACGCCCAGTCAGGAAACGGGTCAGTTTATGATCGGCATCACGAGCTCTTTCAGATTTGATTGCGGACCGCAACTCGCACCCTAGCTTTGTCAGCGTGTGTTCGATCTCCGAATCGGCAACGGAGATAGGGATCTCATCGATCCACAGTTTGGTCGACGGCTTTTCTTCGCCTGTGTCATCTTTGAGTATGAAGGGGTTGGTGTCACACATGCGAACACAGACATCGCGCACTCTCATACCTTTTATAAGGAGATCGTTCCTCGCCATTTGTGTCGCTGGGTACACTCTCCATAGCCCACGGATAGACTGAGCTCCAAGGACGGATCCGGGTCCACAAGACCTTTCAGCAGCCAGGCAAATCTCCAGCACTGTGGGGGAGTTTGTTTCGGAGTGGGGGATGTCTCTCTGCTTCACAAATACGGGCTTGACGGACGACATTGCGATTAGTAATCGAAAAAGAAAGGTGCTGAAAAGGAACCTTTCTAACGCGAAGTGCGAAAAAATTTTCTAAGTCCAGAAATTCAAGCTTGCGCGAAGACAGTTCATTAACGCGATGTGCGGAGCGATGAAAAAAGCGTGACTGCTCGCCACGAAATCAGCTCACTGTCTGATCCAGTATTGACTGTAGTATAAAGTAACAGATCTACGTATATCATAAGATGGATGGCAGACAGATGAAACGTATATAGAATGTGACTGCTAACTTGCTCCAGAACGTAACAGTGCAATCACATCAGGCTCCTCGTCATCTGTCAGGTCATCACCGCTGACAAGTTCTTTGTGAGCGGCTTCATCCTGCTGACTTGATGCTCCAAGATGCACTGCATATACACACACAAACATTAATTCAGAACTTTGTTACACTGACTATTTTCTCTCTCTCTCTCTCTCTCTCTCTCTCTCTCTCTCTCTCTCTCTCTCTCTCTCTCTTTCGCGTGGGCGCATGTGTATGTGTGTGTGTGTGTGTGTGCGTGCGTGCGTGCGTGCGTGCGTGCGTGCGTGCGTGCGTGTGTGTGTGTAAAAGGAAAAATAAAGATGATCTTACAATTGCCATTTGCAAGAGAAGCATCATACTCAGGATCATTCCCAAGTAGGTCAACATCCATGCCATCGTCTCCGTTTACCAGTCTCAGAGCTTCAAAGATATTTGCTCTGTCAGTTGCCATGACGGAAGCTCAAACCTGAATGACACTGAAATGAGAAGAAGAAAAATATATACATAATGTCATCTTCATTTCATAATTATCTGTTTTGAAATTAGGCCACCAGTGCTATTATATTATCTATGGATCTCTTCATGACCACAACTCACTTCTGGATGTCCAGAACACAGACTGATAATCTCCATAAAGCAAAGTGGAACAGCTGTGATAATGATCTAATATTTCTTCTCTAATTCAAGTAAAACAAAAAGGGTCATGTCCACAAAAATGTACCCTAAATTGTTTGTCAACATTTAATTCAAGTATAGAAATTCAAATGGTTAAAAGAAGCAAAAATAAATAAAACCTAAACAAATCAAGCATGCTCTATTTATTTACTAGAAAATCTAATAAGGTGTTTTCATTATAAGAAATGGGGTCAACGGAAGGAGGAAGGAAAAAAAAAAAAAAAAAAGGTTAGCGAAATTCGAAATGCTGTCTTCAGATTACGTACGCGGTGCAATGACCAATACACCACAAAGACATACTAGAAAAAGTGAAAAAAAAAAACTAGCATATGAATCGCAAATCCTGATTCGCGCATCAGTTGTCGGTCTTCAACATCATTAGATCTTATAAAACAACTAGGCCTGAACTGACAGGTAGATCCGATGAAAAGAGAGAGGGAGAGCACACTTGTTTGACAGGAAAGGTGCACCAATTTTCATAGTAATTATTTTAAGTTTATCCTGTGAAGTACTATTGTAATTCTTGATCAGTGTTTCCAACACGTGTACGCACGTGCACACACACAGACTGAGTAACATGCACTCGCACACACGTCAGCTAAGTAAGTTACTTAGACACTCAAGACATAATTTGTTCGCAATGTAGGAAGTACAAAAACTGTCGAATACCGACTAAGATGGGGGGGGGGGGGGGGGGGGGGGGGGGAAGTGTACTTGCCTTCAGATATTACGGTTCCACGTGTTCTCCAAAATGGCTTCTGATGTGAGAATGATGCCAGGACTTCCTGTAGCAGCTGCCCACTAGTCCCGGCGTGCGCGTGTGTAGAAATAAAGGGCTACGGTCTATGTAAACGATATGGGTGACCAGCCACCCACGAGCCCTAGCGTGTGTAGGAAAGGGTTGCAGTCTATAAAAGGTATGGGTGACCAGCCACCCACGAGCCCTAGCGTGTGTGGAAAAGGGCAGTGGTCTATATAAAAGGTATGGGTGACCAGCCACCCACGAGCCCTAGCGTGTGAGAATTAACGCTGCTTCTCTGATTAGTATGGGTGATAGGCCACCCACGGTATCTGGCGAGGGTTATACAACGTTTGTATTGTTTAATTACTCCTTTATTTACAAACATAAAACCTCCATATTTGGTAGAATTATGCACAGATATCTAATAAACAAAGTCATAAAATTTGAGCTTGATAGAGATAAAACTGACAGAGTTATGATAATTTAAATGAGAGTCTGGGTAATTTTTCACCCACAAGCTCTGGCGAAGGTTAACGTATAAGATAAGTTGACACCACATGCTTGTTACGGATGGTGTGCGGTGCGTGTTTTGCTGTCTGACTCTCGCTCTCAAAAGTTTGGATGCGTGTAATAATTATTCCCTACGCACACCCACACCAAACGCACATGGATAGCCAGGCAACACACGAGTTAGATTTTTTTTTTCTTTATAATTATGCTGCCTGAACCATCAACCATACATTCATGTGAATTGGTACAAATCAATACATGTCACTACATTGCATATAGATCAAGATATCAATACATAGGAACTTCAATCATCAGATATCAGCATATCATATTACATATCTTGATATCACTCACAGATCTCGCCGGCACCGTCCATAGTGTCTCACATATGCAGTCAACACACTCGGTTCCACAGTACCCAAGCCACAGTCTACAACACTAAAAGAAGACAAATAAGGATAACCAAGGTTCCCACATGATAAGCACAGCCGTTCACAAACACAAGCGATGAAGAAGAAGAAACAGGGTCTCCACACAACAAGCACAATAAATCACGTCAAACTATCAGAAGAAGAACCGCATATTCACAAGGCACAGTAATCCATAGCAGAAGAACCGCAGATTCACAAAGCACAGCAATCCACAGAAGAAGAGCCGCAGATTCATAAAGCACAGTAATCCACAGAAGAACCGCAGATTCATAAAGCACAGCAATCCACAGAAGAAGAACCGCAGATTCACAAGGCACAACTGCAGATTCACAAGGCACAGCAATCAATATTGAATCCCGGGCGAACACGATTTCAGCAAAGTCCCATAGAACACAATAAGCTTCGACGTATTGTTGATCTAAAACAAAAATTAGCTTCTCCGTGTATTCATATTACAATGTTCACATCAATAAACTCAGCCCACCGACACACATGATGTGGTACAATCAGAGCACATAAATATTCTTGCAGGAGTTTTAAGTCACTCTCGGCGACACAGCATTCACAACATCTTTATAACAAATAAATTTCCTGGTACATATTTCGCTGGTACTGTCATCAGAAGTATCGCACATACACAGTGAACATCAACGTACTACTGACTTGAAAGTCAGCCTCTCCACATAGTAACACTACGGAGAAAACGACGATTAAAACAAAATAAATTAGGCTGGACACCAAAGCCTCGGCCGTTAGTTCTTGCTCTCTTCTCGTCTAATATTATTATTTTCGTCATGTCATTTCAAGTTGACGTCATAATTTAGGTTGACGTCACAATGCTTTTTCATTTGTTTTGTTCTTTAGGTTTTGAAAGATTTCCGAAATGTCGAAAAAAAGATATGCAGTTCCACAACAAATGTGCTACAAAGTGTCTGGTATCACTACAGAGTTCTCTGTGCTGTGCGTGATACACCAGTTACTTTCAGCACCAAGTTAGCGCCATATTCCGACTCCGTCCTGTACGTCGTGTGAAATTCTCCATAGCCTAATGATAATCATCACCAGCATAATCATGAACATAACGATGATGATGATGATGATATAGAAAATGAAAAAGATAGTAAAACACAATCTCGGAAATATAAATACAAATGGAATAAAATTCATCATATTGTATGAATGATGCAAGAAGTGACGATGACGATGATGGTGATGGTGTTGATGATGATGATGACGACGACGACGACGACGACGATGATGATGATGACGACGACGAAAAGAAAAAGAAGGTGATGATCAAGATGATGATGATGATGAACGATAATAAAATCAATATTACTACTATTTTTACAACAAATGACAATGATGATTTTTTTTTCATGACAATAGTCATAACACTACTATTACTACTACTACTACTGCTGCTATTACTACTACTGCTGCTACTACTACTACAGCTACTGCTGGTGCTGCTGCTACTTCTGAGCGCAAACGCAACAATAATGATAACAATAATAATGACATCTTTTTATCTCCCTTGTTTCCTAAAATGGATCCTCAAGCAAAGGCTCAAAGATTACCCCCTACATTTAATGCTCGTCACATAAAAATTGTGGCTTTTCAGCAGCTTATTTCCAGCAGCGCTTTCTTCTCGTTTTACTTTTCTGCCCTTCACTGGCTGCTTTGCGGTGCCGTCTAATTCTGTTTTTGAGTCCTTGGTGACAAGAATACCACAGAATTACAGACTGTGACATATCTCCATTAGATGCCAAGGGAGCACAGATACAATCAGCTGTGCCTCCCTGACGAGTTCAAATCAGCGGATAAAAGGTCTCTGAGCAGGCGACATGAATGAGTCTGTTTTCAAGATGGTCTACAATGGTCCCTATATGCTGCTAGTGATGGATTTTTATACCAACAATCTTACACCCTGTTTCTTCGTTTCCACTTTCTTTCTCTAACAACTATCCCCAGCCCATTCCAGAAATATTTGCTTAAGTTATAACAGAGGAACTGTTAGTCTGCATTTATTCTCTCTCTCTCTCTCTCTCTCTCTCTCTCTCTATATATATATATATATATATATATTATCAAGACATTAGTTGTCTTTATGAAGAAAAGCATTAAGATCCAGAATGTATTGCACCAATATGTCTCTATACTGATGCTTTACTGTAATCATTCAATGGTCAGATCGTAATCACAGCACTGTGTTTGCTGCAATTGAATTGATTTGGTGCTTGTCAGGTAGGCTTGGATCTTGGCAATCTGGATTTCTCTGTCTGTCTGTCTCTCTCTCTCTCTCTGTGTTTGAATGTATTTTTTTCCCAATTCATTGTTTTAATGATGAAAAAAATTGATAGCCTGCACTTGTCTCTCCCTATACTTACAAGTGAGCGAGGGAAATAGCTTTCTTCTAATATGGGACATAACTCTTTTACGGTCTAGTGAACAGGTTTGACCACCGTTACTTCCCCTGTTTACACGCTGTCTTCCAATCTCTGTGCTTCTATCGTTGTTGCCTCAAATTCTGGCCGGCGTTTACAGACGCCGACGCATGACGTCATACGCTATGCGTTCACGTTTCTCAGACCGCACGCATCAAGTAGGATTTTGCTGTACATCATCATATAATTCACGTTAGCGTTTTGAGGCCTAGCAAAAGATTGAGTCAGCATTTAGTATTAAGGTGATAATTGATCAAAAGAACAACCCCCCCCCCCCCCCCCACTCCCCCCAATCATTTAGTTGTTGTTGTTTTTTCTACCGATGACATCATTCACAATCTCCTACTATTTGACCTTGTCCTTTACTAACGTCACATTTCAGGCCTTCTCACTCATTCGTGACTCTATCTTTGCGGCTGGTGGTTCCCCCTAAATAGTCCCATTTCTTCCATTCTAATCTGTCTGATTCGAAACCACCTGGCGTGTGCCTTGATGGGCATATGAAAGAAAAGAAGGTAAATTAACTTTGAGACACAATAAAGATTATCGAAACAATATAAAATTATTCGTCTATAAATACTCGATTCGCGGGTGGCTAGCATACTCACGGCGAGGAAAGTGAGAGACAAGAGGAGCAAAGAGACAAGCACGAGACAAAATTCAAATTCAGTATAGCTACTTCTTCAATCTCTCTTTGCTGTTCGAGGGCCAACATTTTAATCGTTTTATGCCCCAACCACAGAACGTCACTACTTTTCGTGCACAAATCAGTGGACGTTTTGACTGTCGCCAGTTTCTCTCGCATTGCGAGAGAGTTCCAAGTTACGTCTTATGATCTCTCATCTACTCCTACCCTCACTCGCTGCTAGAGTGTGCTGTAAAACGCTGCCACTTGCCACACTCGCGTCCTTCGTCTATGACACGCGTGACGGGTCAGGAATTTATAGGAAGAAGACAATAAGAAACACGAGGATCTCCCAGCGGTGGATGAAAAAGAAAAAACGACGACGGTCAAGGTAAAAGGCGCGCGCGCGCGCACGCACGCACCCCCCCCCCCCCCCCACACACACACACACACACACACACACACTTCCCTTTCACGCTACACATGTACACTCACACACACACACACACACACACACACACACACACACACACACACACACACACACACACACTTTTCCTTCCTTTCCTTCGCCACCCTATACACACACTACACCTTCCATTCCTTTCCAAACGGCATGGACGTTTTCAAAAACCCACTCAAACCCCGTCATTTGAGTGTAAACAACTACAGAGCATTATAGTACCCATACTGGGTCTCTCTCTCTCTCTCTCTCTCTCTCTCTCTCTCTCTCTCTCTCTCTCTCTCTCTCTCTCTCTCTTCTTATTCGTTTTCAGTCAATCCTTACTTGTTAGTGTGTAAGAGCTTTGTCTGCTTGTTATTATCATTGTGTATTTAGTTTGTTACAGTATTGATTGTGTTTAGTTTGTTACAGTATTGACTATAATAGATATGACAGAAGACAATACCCCTTGGCTGAGAAGAGATGGACTTAGTGTTGGGCATCTCAATGTCAACCATGCGATTAACAAAATGACTGAAATAGCATCAGTCACATAAAATTCGGGAAAAAACTTTCACATCTTTGGATTTTCGAAGGCACATCTGTCCAGTCTCATATCAAACAATGACACTGCAATCCCAGGTTATAATGTTGTTCGTTGAGATCCTAAACAAAACATGGAAACTGGTATTATTGTATATCTTCATCAGTCAGTAAAATTCCAGAGGATTCATTTTTTAGAACAATTTAACGTAGAAACAATCTGGATTGAGATCCAGCTCAAATTTAATAAGCCTATACTTATATGTTTTCTGTACAGAAATCCAGCTGAACATGTCGACTGGGTTGACCGTTTCATGTTAATGATGGAAAAAGCAATGACGAATCCAAAGACATCATGATACTAGGGGATTTTAATATAGATCTACTAAAAATAAATCTTAAATAAATGTTAGCGAACCGCCCAGAGAACGTGGACAAACGAGTCACAAGACGAAACACAACTAGTTTCGACCTCTTAGGTCTTCATCAGGTGAGACATTAACGAATAAAACAATGAAAATTCACTTAGCTTTGATCGCTTCAGATCACTTCGTAGGGTTCAGCGCAAGGAAGAAGGCGTTGAATGAGAACGAGGCTGTTGGAAGGGAAATAGTGAGCGAGTCAAAGTCGTAATGAAGATAATAATATTACTGATAGGAATACTAATAATGGTCAAAATACTGAGAAAAAAAAAAAAGAAGAAAAAAAAAAAAAAAGGGACAAGATTACTACCAATCTGTGTCAATAAGTATGGGTATGGGAGAAAGGACAGTGGGTTAGAGGATTCTTAAACAGCAGGGTTGCCGTGGCAACAGTCCCAGAGGCGAAGGCGATGGTGATGTCAATGCCAGTGGTAGTATCAATACTAGCAATAGTATTACTGAATGATACTGCTAACAACGATAGTGAAGGTTAAGGTAATGAAAGCATGATACAGAAATATATTTAGAAAATACATTTTTATAATAATCAAATAAATAAATAAATGAAACATTAAAAATAATAATAAATTAAAAAATCAGTAAATAATAATAATAATAATTAAAAAAAAAAATAATAATGATAATAAATGCATAAATAAGATAGCTATAAGTTGTGTGAGGTGAATAGTGGGAGATAAGGTAGTATGTGTGTGTGTGGTGGGAGGATATTATGGGCTGAGATTGAAGTGGTGGGTTGGTACATGTTACTTTAAGGTGTAGATGCTATGAGGGTGGAGGGAAGAAGGGGATGGGTTTACGTACTTACTGTGGGAGGGGGAGGGGCAACATATTCACACCTATACACAATCTCTCTCTCTCTTTCTCCCCCCCCCCCCTTTCACGACCAACGATAAAGGAGCCAGCATTCTATTTATTATGTGTGTGTGTATGTGTGAGTGTGAGTGTGTGTGTGTGTGTGTGTGTGTGTGTGTGTGTGTGTGTGTGTGTGTGTGTGTGTGTGTGTGTTTCCATTTGTAATATCAGCCTTATTCATTGGTTACCCCCACCTCCACCCCCAGCAACCGCCATATCCACCAACACCCCTACACACATCATTACTAGGGCAGGGGGAGGGGGGAGTAAGTCGATTGATGTAGCAAATGGAGAGACTCAGAGAGTGTAGGAAAAGGGAAGATGATGATAGCTGCAACCTATGTCTGAGGTAAACAGAGGGAGGTAGGGTGGTATGGGTGTGTGTAGGTGGGGGATATTTCAGGCTGGAGCTGCAGAGATGGAATGGTACATACTACTTTTGGACGTTGATGCCATGAGGGTGGACGGTGCCCAGTTTGGCAATGAGATGAGATTCCTGCATAAGGCGTTCCAAGCTGTCACTCTTAGATTGCCAAAGTGCCAAGACTTTGACATGGTTGATGTTGTGTTGGGCATGGTTGAAGTGTAGAGCGACTGGTTTGGGCCGATGGTGGCGGATGTCGGCCAGGTGTTCAGAGATGCGCGTCTCAAGTGTGCGAGATGTCTCACCTACATAGATCTTACCGCACAGCTGACAGTGGATGGCATACACAATGTTGTGGCTCTGGCAGGAGAAAGTGCGTTTAATAGTGAAAGAGCCTGTGGGGCCATGTAGGATGGTGTCTGGTTTGGTGAGAGAGCAGATTTTGCAGTTGGGTTTTGAGCAGGGGAAAGTACCTGGTGGCTTAGGTGTTGAGATTTTGTTCAGCTTAGAGCGCACCAGTAGGTCGTTGAGGTTTTTGTCACGTTTGAAAGTGATCATTGGTGTGGTCTCAAAGGCAGGTTTATGATTTTCTACTATGTGCCAGTTAGACTTCAGGATCCTGCAGATGGGCAGATTGTGAGGATGGAAGAGAAGGCAGGCAGTGGGTCTGTCTGTCTCTTTGGGAGGTTTAGTTTCCAGAGTAGATGTTCTGGATTTAGCTGCAGTGCGGCTGAGAGCATCACTGATGACGGCACTAGGGTATCCACGGTTGGTGAAAAAATCAGACATTTTGGCTGCTTGTATAGTGAAATCCTCTTCGCTAGAGCACAGTCTGCGTAGGCGAAGGAATTCAGAATATGGAATGCTATTTTTAGTGGACTGGTGGTGGGAAGATGTGTAGTCCAGGTATGAGTGCGCATCAGTAGGTTTGTAGAAGACTGAGGTTTGAAGCAGTCCATCTTTGAGGGAGATAGTGATGTCCAGGAAATTAACTGACTGTGAAATGGTGTAGGTCAGCTGGATGGATGGATGGAAGGTCTGTGCAAAGTTGAGGAAATTCTGGAGGTCATGTTCTGGCATGGATGTGGCTCCCAATCCATCATCTATGTATCTTTTGTAGAGCTCTGGTGTTGGGCCTGTGTAAGAGGTTAGTAGGCGGTGTTCTAGGTGTCCCATGAAGAGGCAGGCATAGGATGGTCCCATTTTGGTTCCCATAGCAACACCACTGATTTGTGAGAATGTGTGGTTGTTGAATTCAAAAGTATTGAGGGTGAGGACTAATTCTGCAAGTCTGACTAGTGTAGCTGTGGGAGGGTGTTGTTGGTTGGGGGGCCGTTTGTTAAGAAAGAATGCGAGGGCCTTCAGTCCATCAGCATGAGGGATGGAAGTGTAGAGAGAGACGACATCAAGGGTAAAGAGGAGGCTGGGTTTGAAAGTGGGATCTGTGTTGTATGAATTAATCATGTTGAGTGTGTGTGTAGTGTCTTTGAAGTATGTGGGGAGGCCTTGTACTATGGGTTGGAGGAGAGAGTCTAAGTACTGTGAAATGTGTTCTGTAGGGCAGCTGCATGCAGATACTATGGGTCTGCCGGGAGTATTGGTTTTGTGTATTTTAGGGAGCAGGTAGAAGGTGGGTTGTTTGGTGTCTGTCATTATGAGGAGTTTGGCTGTCTTCGGTAAGTTGTTATGTTTGATTTCTTGTTTAACTGTGGTTGAGATGAGTTTCTGGTGTTGGGGGAGGGGTGATGCTGTGAGTGGTGTATAGAAATTTGTGTCTGACAGTTGTCTGTGTGCTTCTTTTATGTACAACTGTTTGTCCCAGACCACCACTGCACCACCCTTGTCTGCTGGTTTGATGACAATGTCTTGTCTTTGTCTCAGTGATTCAAGGGCTTTTTGTTCATCCCGTGAGAGGTTGGAATTGCGGACAGGTTTGGATTTAACTTGAGAGATTTCTTTTCTACACTTTTTGATGTAGAGTTCAACTTCAGTGGATTTGTCAAGAGGTGGCTGGCGAAGCACTGGAGTTCGAAAAAGGTGGGTAAAAATGTCTGAGCTGTCTGGTAGAGGGGGCTTGGGCACACCGTCAAGTGCAGCCATCCATCTTAATTTTCTAAAGAATCTTTCAACATCAACGTGGTTTTGATATTTATTGGTGGCAGGCTGAATGGGAATAAATTTCAGACCTTTTGCCAGGACTGATCTTTCATCATTGGTGAGAGTCAGATTATCAGGAATGCAGCGAACAAGGTGGCGGTGTTGCTCATGGGTGATAGAAGGATCAGTTTTGTGTGTAGGGGGATTCAACTGGTCTGGGTTTGCCTCGTGTTTGTTTCGTAATTTTGATAACTTGTCTTGCTTAACCTGGTAGCAGTGATTGTGAATGAGCTGGTTGTGTGTATGGATGAGCTGTCTGAGTCTTGAAGCAGTGGCTATGGGCATGATGATTGTGGTTTGTTGTTTGAAATGTTGAAGAAGACGGGAGAGAGATTCCAGGGATGAATTGAGTGTTTTGATATGTGCCAACATGAGTCTACGGCTGGCTTGGAATAGAATTCTTGTAGTGGTAGTGGTAAGAGCGGTGTTATGAAGATCGGATGGGGTGTGAGAAAGTGAGAAGCCGCGAGGGGTGATTCGCAGTCGAATGCATTGTTTTAGAAAGTTGAGATGAGATGCAGATTTCGTTTTCTGAAACAAGGTGGCGGTGTTGCTCATGGGTGATAGAAGGATCAGTTTTGTGTGTAGGGGGATTCAACTGGTCTGGGTTTGCCTCGTGTTTGTTTCGTAATTTTGATAACTTGTCTTGCTTAACCTGGTAGCAGTGATTGTGAATGAGCTGGTTGTGTGTATGGATGAGCTGTCTGAGTCTTGAAGCAGTGGCTATGGGCATGATGATTGTGGTTTGTTGTTTGAAATGTTGAAGAAGACGGGAGAGAGATTCCAGGGATGAATTGAGTGTTTTGATATGTGCCAACATGAGTCTACGGCTGGCTTGGAATAGAATTCTTGTAGTGGTAGTGGTAAGAGCGGTGTTATGAAGATCGGATGGGGTGTGAGAAAGTGAGAAGCCGCGAGGGGTGATTCGCAGTCGAATGCATTGTTTTAGATAATCTGACTCTCACCAATGATGAAAGATCAGTCCTGGCAAAAGGTCTGAAATTTATTCCCATTCAGCCTGCCACCAATAAATATCAAAACCACGTTGATGTTGAAAGATTCTTTAGAAAATTAAGATGGATGGCTGCACTTGACGGTGTGCCCAAGCCCCCTCTACCAGACAGCTCAGACATTTTTACCCACCTTTTTCGAACTCCAGTGCTTCGCCAGCCACCTCTTGACAAATCCACTGAAGTTGAACTCTACATCGAAAAGTGTAGAAAAGAAATCTCTCAAGTTAAATCCAAACCTGTCCGCAATTCCAACCTCTCACGGGATGAACAAAAAGCCCTTGAATCACTGAGACAAAGACAAGACATTGTCATCAAACCAGCAGACAAGGGTGGTGCAGTGGTGGTCTGGGACAAACAGTTGTACATAAAGAAGCACACAGACAACTGTCAGACACAAATTTCTATACACCACTCACAGCATCACCCCTCCCCAACACCAGAAACTCATCTCAACCACAGTTAAACAAGAAATCAAACATAACAACTTACCGAAGACAGCCAAACTCCTCATAATGACAGACACCAAACAACCCACCTTCTACCTGCTCCCTAAAATACACAAAACCAATACTCCCGGCAGACCCATAGTATCTGCATGCAGCTGCCCTACAGAACACATTTCACAGTACTTAGACTCTCTCCTCCAACCCATAGTACAAGGCCTCCCCACATACCTCAAAGACACTACACACACACTCAACATGATTAATTCATACAACACAGATCCCACTTTCAAACCCAGCCTCCTCTTTACCCTTGATGTCGTCTCTCTCTACACTTCCATCCCTCATGCTGATGGACTGAAGGCCCTCGCATTCTTTCTTAACAAACGGCCCCCCAACCAACAACACCCTCCCACAGCTACACTAGTCAGACTTGCAGAATTAGTCCTCACCCTCAATACTTTTGAATTCAACAACCACACATTCTCACAAATCAGTGGTGTTGCTATGGGAACCAAAATGGGACCATCCTATGCCTGCCTCTTCATGGGACACCTAGAACACCGCCTACTAACCTCTTACACAGGCCCAACACCAGAGCTCTACAAAAGATACATAGATGATGGATTGGGAGCCACATCCATGCCAGAACATGACCTCCAGAATTTCCTCAACTTTGCACAGACCTTCCATCCATCCATCCAGCTGACCTACACCATTTCACAGTCAGTTAATTTCCTGGACATCACTATCTCCCTCAAAGATGGACTGCTTCAAACCTCAGTCTTCTACAAACCTACTGATGCGCACTCATACCTGGACTACACATCTTCCCACCACCAGTCCACTAAAAATAGCATTCCATATTCTGAATTCCTTCGCCTACGCAGACTGTGCTCTAGCGAAGAGGATTTCACTATACAAGCAGCCAAAATGTCTGATTTTTTCACCAACCGTGGATACCCTAGTGCCGTCATCAGTGATGCTCTCAGCCGCACTGCAGCTAAATCCAGAACATCTACTCTGGAAACTAAACCTCCCAAAGAGACAGACAGACCCACTGCCTGCCTTCTCTTCCATCCTCACAATCTGCCCATCTGCAGGATCCTGAAGTCTAACTGGCACATAGTAGAAAATCATAAACCTGCCTTTGAGACCACACCAATGATCACTTTCAAACGTGACAAAAACCTCAACGACCTACTGGTGCGCTCTAAGCTGAACAAAATCTCAACACCTAAGCCACCAGGTACTTTCCCCTGCTCAAAACCCAACTGCAAAATCTGCTCTCTCACCAAACCAGACACCATCCTACATGGCCCCACAGGCTCTTTCACTATTAAACGCACTTTCTCCTGCCAGAGCCACAACATTGTGTATGCCATCCACTGTCAGCTGTGCGGTAAGATCTATGTAGGTGAGACATCTCGCACACTTGAGACGCGCATCTCTGAACACCTGGCCGACATCCGCCACCATCGGCCCAAACCAGTCGCTCTACACTTCAACCATGCCCAACACAACATCAACCATGTCAAAGTCTTGGCACTTTGGCAATCTAAGAGTGACAGCTTGGAACGCCTTATGCAGGAATCTCATCTCATTGCCAAACTGGGCACCGTCCACCCTCATGGCATCAACGTCCAAAAGTAGTATGTACCATTCCATCTCTGCAGCTCCAGCCTGAAATATCCCCCACCTACACACACCCATACCACCCTACCTCCCTCTGTTTACCTCAGACATAGGTTGCAGCTATCATCATCTTCCCTTTTCCTACACTCTCTGAGTCTCTCCATTTGCTACATCAATCGACTTACTCCCCCCTCCCCCTGCCCTAGTAATGATGTGTGTAGGGGTGTTGGTGGATATGGCGGTTGCTGGGGGTGGAGGTGGGGGTAACCAATGAATAAGGCTGATATTACAAATGGAACACACACAACACACACACACACACACACACACACACACACACACACACACACACACACACACACACACTCACACTCACACATACACACACACATAATAAATAGAATGCTGGCTCCTTTATCGTTGGTCGTGAAAGGGGGGGGGGGGGGGGGGGAGAGAGAGAGAGAGAGAGAGATTGTGTATAGGTGTGAATATGTTGCCCCTCCCCCTCCCCCAGTTAGTACGTAAACCCATCCCCTTCTTCCCTCCACCCTCATAGCATCTACACCTCAAAGTAACATGTACCAACCCACCACTTCAATCTCAGCCCATAATATCCTCCCATACACACACACATACTACCTTATCTCCCACTATTCACCTCACACAACTTATAGCTATCTTATTTATGCATTTATTATCATTATTATTATTATTATTATTATTTTATTTTTTTTTTTTAATTATTATTATTATTATTATTATTATTATTATTATTTACTGATTTTTTAATTTATTATTATTTTTAATGTTTCATTTATTTATTTATTTGATTATTATAAAAATGTATTTTCTAAATATATTTCTGTATCATGCTTTCATTACCTTAACCTTCACTATCGTTGTTAGCAGTATCATTCAGTAATACTATTGCTAGTATTGATACTACCACTGGCATTGACATCACCATCGCCTTCGCCTCTGGGACTGTTGCCACGGCAACCCTGCTGTTTAAGAATCCTCTAACCCACTGTCCTTTCTCCCATACCCATACTTATTGACACAGATTGGTAGTAATCTTGTCCCTTTTTTTTTTTTTCTTCTTTTTTTTTCTCAGTATTTTGACCATTATTAGTATTCCTATCAGTAATATTATTATCTTCATTACGACTTTGACTCGCTCACTATTTCCCTTCCAACAGCCTCGTTCTCATTCAACGCCTTCTTCCTTGCGCTGAACCCTACGAAGTGATCTGAAGCGATCAAAGCTAAGTGAATTTTCATTGTTTTATTCGTTAATGTCTCACCTGATGAAGACCTAAGAGGTCGAAACTAGTTGTGTTTTGTCTTGTGACTCGTTTGTCCACGTTTTCTGGGCGGTTCGCTAACATTTATTTAAGATTTGTTTAGATTTCCGCCTGCAGTCCTCTCGCTTTGCAACTAGATCTACTAAAAATAAATAAACAATGGAATTATGTTTTTGAGTCACTTGGTCTTACACAGCTAATCAAAACTCCTACAAGGGTCACTGAGATTTCTGAAACACTGATAAATCATTTATATGTTACAAATCCAGAATCCATTCTTGAGACAAGTGTACCTGTTTATGGATGCAGTGATCACTTCCCAATTTCTCTGCACTTGGTAAAAAAAAAAAAAAGGGGGGAGGGGGTGGTATCAAAATTCCAAGGTTAAACCATAAAACGATTACCTTTAGAAACTTTTCCAAATTTGATAGTGACAAATTTATCTCTGACCTTTTAAATTCACCTCTAAATAAAGTGTATCAATATACAGAACCCAATCAGGCTCTAGAAGTTTGGTACTCCATCTTCTATAATATATATAACAAACATGCCCCGCTCCAAACCAAAAGAGTCAAACATCGGATAAAACCTCCTTGGCTAACAAAAGAGATACAGAACGCTATTTACCAAAGAGAGTACCTGTTAAAAAAATGGCCCTCGCGAAGAATATAAAAAACAAAGAAATAAAGTAACCTCTCTCATTAGAGCAGATAAAAAGAAATATTTTTCAAACTTAATTAGTGAAAAGAAAGACAGCAAGTCCGTATGGAAAGCCATCCATGGATTAACAAATAAGCATGTTTCCTCTGCTACAAACATAACGACTGATATATCTGCCAGTAAACAAAATCACCATTTTACAACAGTAGCAGATCAAATAATTCATGATGATAAATCAAATAGTAATGACCTAGAAGAATTACAAAAATACTGCAGGGGAAAAAATATCCATTCAGATTTAGATATCAGCCATCTGGATATTAATTCTGTTTTCGTGTAACTTAGGCGATTGAAACAGACAGCCACTGGTGGAATTGATGGTATAGATAGTTAAAGTCTAAAGCTCTTTGCACCCGTTATCGCAGAAACGTTAACTTACATTTACAACCTCTGTAGAGATAAACAATGCTTTCCAGATATCTTGAAAAAAGCAAAAAATTATACCAATATACAAATCAGAAAACACTACTGATCCATCAAATTATAGACCTATTTCAGTTCTTTCTAAGCCATTAGAACTCCACATCAATAAGGGTCTCCATTCCCGTGCAGTAAAATATGATTTAATCCACCCTAATCAATCAGGGTTCAGAGAAAACCATTCGTGCCACACAGTGCTAACTAGACAAATAGATAGGAATGTTAAACATGAACTACTAACAACTTTCAGGAATTCTCTTTGTAGATTTCGCAAAAGCTTTCGACGTTATAAATCATGAACTTTTACTCAGAAAACCAACTTTGTATAAGCTATCATACAAAACACTGAAACTGATTTCATCTTTTCTCTCCAAACGACAACAAATTGTGTCCGTAAACACATACGAATCTAATTTTCTTCCCAACAAATTTGGTGTCCCACATGGGTCAGTATTAGGTCCTCTATTGTTTTCATTTTACATCAATGATCGGCCATTGTACTTGAAAATAAACAGCGAAATGTTCGCTGATGATACTACTTTAGACACAAGTAATTCTGACGTCCAACAGGTTTGCAGTGACATCCAAGAAAACATCAATCTTTTGGTTAAATGGACACGATTTAATCGCATGGCTCTCCATCCTCAAAAAACTAAATTCATGATGATAACTCTAAGACAGAAACGTCTAACACTAAGCCAAAAGCTACCAGTACTTTGCATTTCTAACGAAAACATCGAAGAAGTATCCAGTCACAAAGTCTTAGGAATAACAATAGATAATAATACAACTTGGTCAAAACACTTAGAGTCTTTGTCTACAAACGTTGCAAGAAAACTACATCTTCTAAAAAGGATTAAGAACTTCTTAAATTTGCATGCAAGAAAACTAATTTTTCACACTTATATTCAGCCTATTATTGACTATGCCTCAACACTTTGGGACTCAGCGGGCAATAATTCACTCAAACCACTAATTAGCCTTCACAAAAGAGCTGTCAAAGTAACGTTAGGTCAACCATCCTCACTGGTAGATTCAGACTATAAGCAGTCAGGAATTCTCCCATTTAAAGCCAAACTTCTATACAATAAAGGACTCTTTATGCATAAGGTACTCCATGGAAATGCTCCACTCTCTCTAACAAATATGTTCACTTTTAACAACTATCGACATTCACATAAAATAAACCTCCCGTTTACAATGATTAATCTATACAAGTCTAGTTTGGCGTATTCTGGAGGTTGGTTATGGAACTATATTCCCCAAGAACTTAAAAATCAATCAGACTTTAAAAGATTGAAGTGTAATTTTCAAAAATATCTGATGAATGTCTCAGATTTGACTGCACTATACCCTAGAATGTATTTGCATGCAAGAAAACTATTTTTTCACTCTTATATTCAGCCTATTATTGACTATGCCTCAACACTTTGGGACTCAGCGAGCAATAATTCACTCAAACCACTAATTAGCCTTCACAAAAGAGCTGTCAAAGTAACGTCAGGTCAACCATCCTCACTGGTAGATTCAGCAATCAGGAATTCTCCCATTAAAGCCAAACTTTAACAAATATGCGATGTTCGAAGTTGACTCAGTTCTACGCAAATTGCATTGATCATCCTGTGCCATTAATGTGTTTTTTCAAAGCTTTTCGCGGGTGTGTTTATCCATGTCTGCTTCATTGTCTTTCTCTTCCTTTGTCTCTGCTTATCTATCGCCAGTCGGTCGGTCGGTCGGTCAGTCAGTCGGTCGGTCGCTCGCTCTCTCTCTCTCTCTCTCTCTCTCTCTCTCTCTCTCTCTCTCTCCATTCACCCCCCTCCCCTCTTGCCCTGATCATTTTTTTTCTTGTTGTTGTTGGTGGTGGGTGTCGTGGTGGTGTTTATTGGTTTCTTTTTCTTCTTTCTTCCTTTTTGTCAAAGTTTCTCATGCAAGCAATTGTTGCATTTTTTCATGTATTTGTTTGATTTGCTTTTTACTATATATCGATTTTTTTTCTTGCCCAGAGGGCTGGATGTAAAAAAGCATTCATGCTTAGTCCACTACCCTCTTAAAATAAAATTCGTTCGTTCGTTCGTTCTCTCTCTCTCTCTCTCTCTCTCTCTCTCTCTCTCTCTCTCTCTCTCTCTCTCTCTCTCTCTCTCTCCTGGTCATCCTACCTGCAGGGGAAATCATTCCGTCCTCCCCGTTCCAGAGACTGTTTCCTGAGTTTGACTTGTTTGTAAACTGGAGGCTGTGCATGGCAGGGGAGCCGAAATGAGGGCCTATGGAATACACTACCTCTGAGTGTGCACCAAGATGAGACTAGGACCCGTGTTACTAGGGGATAGGTCAGTGCGTTGAGTGCTTTTGCTTTGAGCTTTTTTGTGAACTTGTGGACACAGACCGTTTGGACAGGCGTCGGGGAAACTCATTTCCGGTCGTGAAGTTTGCAGTTTGAGGCATGTTGACCATCTTGCTTTGACGAGTCAAAATATTTTCAAATTGAAAAAAAAAAAATGTAAAAAGGAAAAAGCAAAACATCACAAAGAAACGTTGATTTCAACATGGTCTTGTCGGTGTAGTGTTGATATATGTCGTCGTTTGTGTGTGTGTGTGTGTGTGTGTGTGTGTGTGTGTGTGTGTGTGTAGTATATATATATATATATATGTGTGTGTGTGTGTGTGTGTGTGTGTGTGTGTGTGTGTGTGTGTGTGTGTCGGGGGGGGGTGTACCTGGGGGTACAGAGGAGGAGGGCGACGGGATGGGGGGCAGGGGGAAGGGTACAGGGGCGGGAGAGGAGAGTGGACGACGAAAGATGCAGAGGGGTCGCGAGATGGAAGACAGAGGAAGGAGTGGCAGGAAAAAGAACGGCCACGCTTAATGGAGATAGGAGTCAAAGAAATGGGAGGGAAGGAAAAGAGGGGGAGGAGGAAGGGGGTGCGGGGGACAGGTGGGTCAGGTGAAACGGGAAGATGGTGAGGAAGGGGAACGCGGCAAGGAAGGACAGGGGTAGGTGGGTGAGACGGCTAATGTAGATAGCATATAAGAGCCGTTGGGTCTGTGATTTGTATCTCGTCTGTGTTTGCCGTCTTTGTCGTTTTTCAAAGAAATCCACAATTTTCGTCTCATCTCAAATTTGCCACAGCAGCTTTTTGACCTTTTAGCGCACGAGGCATACCAAGAGACATACATCTTTGTGCTTGAAAGTCGCATTGGTCGCATTTTAATGCCACCATATGGCGAAGTGAAGCGATATGCGCCTCCCTGTTAGCGTTCATGTAGATTAAAAGCACTGTGCTATCTGTCAGCCAGAATAACTCTGTCAGGAGAGTGTTAAGCAGAAGGCCTAAAGATCAATGGTTTGAGCTCGGATTCCAACATCTCTTTTTTTGAGCTCGGATTCCAATATCTCTCGGATTCCAACATCTCTTATAGAACAGGGAGTACTTTACAATGTAAACAAAGAAATGCTGTCTGTCAGTCTGTATGTCTGTCCGCAGTCAAAATGTGTTCCACTCTGTCCAGGACGGGGGAAATCGTGATGGTATTGTTTAAGTGCACTAAGTTGATGTATTATTAGTCAGGCTTAACACACAAAGGTTATCTCTGCACTCATACACGCATATGCACACTCATGCGCCCACCAAACATTCCCTCACGCTAGGAATGGGATGTCACGCATTCAGTTCTCTCCTAACACGACTGAGAACAAGAAATACAATTTCTATTCTCCATATAATTATGCATGAACAATCCAATCACACAAAATGCAATGATCAAACCATAAAAGATCAATACTTCCTAATCCCGGGTTATAATAAAATGGCTTCTTACCTGGCCAGGTTTCCACACACACAACCACACGTTCACACCACACCACAGTTCTTGAACAAGTCTCTTCTAGTTTTCTTCAGCACTGCTTGATGGTGACGCCCTTGCTTGACTGGCTCCAGATTTCAGGACTGGGTCTTCGTGGTCGTCTCTGGGATCTCGATGTAGGACACTTCTTCTTCGTCTCCTTCACCCACCTCTGGGTTCAAACTCAGTTTGTCTCTCTTCACCCACCTCTGGGCTTCAAACTCAGTCTTTTCACTTCCAGCTTGTCTTTAACCCTAAGACCTTGCTGTCACTTCTGTCTCCCAGACCACGTTTCTCTCGACCCTACACTGTCCTGCTCACTCTCCTCTCCTCTCTCTCCTCTGTTCTTCTCTCTCTCTCATGGTGTTATTCTCCTCTTCCCTTCACGTTGTTCTCCCTCAGTTTATATAGGGATGGACACAAAGGATTTCCCTTTGGGCCATGCCTTTGTCCACGCTGCTTCTCCACTGCCTTGTTCACAAGTACCCTGAATTCCCCTTTCACTACATTCTTCCACACATCAGCATTTACACACATCCCTACCTAATTGATTAGCAAACAACCACTTGGCACCAGATGGACATCGAAATTTCCCGCCGACTTCGGGACCACTTACACAGTAATTATCCTGGAGAAAAGCTACGACAACAACATCCACGCACATTCAACTGGCCTGACAATAGCGCCAACACAGTGCCCCATGGCAATACCATCTGAACGAGTCCAAGACTCATTTTTCCCAAGTTGTTTTTGTTTTATCTTCAGCCGCGTCACTCTTCCACCATTCTTTCTTTCACTGACTTGTGATCAAGACTTGTCGTGTAAGCCACCCTCATAAGTCTGGCTGTGTATGGTATTGGAAACTGCTTCCATCAGTTGGTGAGTGATGTTCTCACAGGTTGGTGAGTGATGTTCTCACCAGTCGTGTATGGCCCCACTCCTCTCTTGTGTTGAGTCTCAACTCAGGTGGTGTGTTGTTAATCATGACAGCTTCAGTGATTTGTCTTCCCAAAGCAGTTTCTTGGTAACTTGTTATCACCATGCTGTACTGGGGGGGGGGGGGGTCACTGTTGCTGTGTGTCTGTGCTGTGTGTCGCCACAACGCTGAATCATGGTCTCTCTTTGCTTGGACTGTCATGTGTTGTTGGCCTCGATAGTGTCCAGTGCGTGCTGTCTCTCCAACATACACGCAGCTGCACTCACTACACCTTATCTCATATGTCACACCTTCTCTTCTACAATTCCCCCTTCCTCCTCCACACACCATGCAATTCTCTTCTGTGCTGCATCTAGGTCGTTTGTATGGATCTGATTTTTGTAAGATGCTCTTGACCGTCTTCCCTGATCTTTCCACAACTTTTATCTTCAGGTTTGTATTCTTTATTACATCCTGGTATCTTTTCCTCAGCTGAGAGTGTGGGGTTGATGGTACAAAGATCACTGTCTTGCTCCCTCCTTTCTTGTACCAGTCTTCTTTCTTTGCTCTTCTCTTCTTCTTTCTGTCTGTTCTTTGCCAGTGTTTGGGTCTGTACAGTGGCTGTTCTCCATTCCTATCTTTCTCTTTTATAGAGTTGTACGCATTCAGTGCCGATCTCCACACCTCTTCCCTCAACCTTTCATCATAGTGGTACTTGAACTGTAGTCTTTTCATGTATTCGTTCACATGCATTGTGGTAATGCTCCACAGGAGGTCTGGGCTGCATCTCAACATGATACGTAAGATTTCTTGTGTAATCACAGTTCTCTTGTCTCTCCATGGCATTGCCGATCTTGCATCTACAACCGCTCTGGTTGCCACCTCTTTGTAATAGTACTCATGCATTATTTGGCTTTGTCCTCCTTTTCCTCCCTTTCCTTCATTGCAGTTCGCTCCATTCTCTCTCTCAGGTTGTTTTCTGATCCATACTTTGATGTCCAGCAGGGGAAGTTTCTGGTCATCGTGCAGTGGGGACAGTTCATTTCCAGCTGAATCAATGGGTGGATTCCATTCATCAAAATGAGTCCAAGACTCCTGCTCCTCAATGACTGTTTACAAAGCGACCTCAGCTGACTGAGTATTTAGCGCCCACTCAAGGTCCTAGTGGTTACATCCCTCCCCCTTTCACTATCAGGAATGTTTGAACTCGGGCGGGTCCTTACTACCTTAGGTGCCATCTGTAACCTGACCACTTCATCCTCCTTGACACAGTTCGACCGTGTGCGGTGGGTAAGGCATACTGCTAATGGGTCTATTACCTATGTCGGTACTACGTACAAACATTCCTTGCCTCTAAGCGCTTAAGGTCTTTTGTGAGAGGTTTCACTGCCTTGACAAATTCCCCCCACTTGAAGACAATGCCCTGCATTGGCTAAAACACCTTAAAGGAGCTGAAACTCTATCATAATTTTCTCATTTAAACCAACTCTAATATAGGACTCTCATAAGCCTACTTACACCAGAGAACGCACACAAAATTTATCTTGCAACCAAAAATGTAGAAAAATCAATACATACACACTAACCAAGCAAATATTAACACCAATATGAAATATCCACCAGCTCTAAGTAGCGTGGCCATATATGCATAAAATTCTGTTTCTATGGAAATTCTTTCCCTTTCTCTTCATACACGTGGCCCACAACGACTATGTTTACCACCATGCATACACGACACGGCAAAAGACACATGCACACACTACTCGCTAATTCGTACCGCCCATTTTAATTTGGCCAACAGCCCCGTCACACTTTCTTCACTCCCTAACACACCTTGCCGTACACCGCGACATGTGTTGCACTGTCTGCAGAAGCGCCTGATATCGCCTAGGATACCGGGCCAGTAGTACTCTCGCGTCACGATCTTTTGTGTGGCCTTTCTACCGAGATGGCCCGAGGCTGACGTCACATGATTTTCGGACATCACCACCTTTCTGCACTGCCTAGGAACGACAACCTGCTTCTTTGTTTTCCCCAACTCATGTGAGTGAAAGTTCGGTACAATACCCCATCCTTTATCTCAAAACCGATGGTACCCTCCTTAACACGCTTCTTCTGCCTTGTGTGAGCAAAACCAAACAGTTTTTTTCTAAGAGAGTAATCGCCCTTTTGTTCTGCTCGTAAGTGAGTAGGGTTAGTCTCACCGGACACGCTCCAATGCTTTCTGAAGTGTGTGACTGCCTGGGGCCTTTCTCTCCCGTGATTTCTTTTCTCTGATTCAACAGAGAAGTCTCCTGATTTGGGGTCGTGATAATCACGTGCCCCTAGCCCTGGGATATTCCCGATTACCACGTCATACGGCGGCTTTGGGACGGCCAGCGCCTATACAATCCCACTATAAAATGGTGTATCAATGAACAGCCTGGCTGTTCTAAAATCTGATACTGTTCCGCCTATTTGTCTACACCTCTGTGTTTTTCCTGTGAACTGTCCCTTCTTAACCAGGGATTCTTTCACTATTACACAAGTGCACCCAGAGTCTCTAATGACACTAACCACATTGTCCCCTACTCTGCCTTTGTGCACATCCATGTTATCGCCTGAATCTGTGAACACACAGCACAATCCAGACAAAATAACACTGTCATCTTTTTCATCTTTTTCTACCTGCCTCTCACTTGGCCTGACCCTCATTGCTGATGCTTTCTGTGACTTGAATATACAGTCCCTAGCCAAGTGCCCTGTCTTATTGCACAGGAAACAGGTACGCTCATCTACAGCCTTAACCACGTGGCTGTTGGTTTCACGTTGGTTTTCACACTTGTTTGCTCACGTGACGCCACAGGTCTACGGGCACGCAATACTGAGCCATTGCATGAGACATGTGGTGGCCTGATATCCTCAGAATATGCCTCTGGATTTTCCTCTTGTTGAGGTAAATCACGCCTCGCTTCCCAGTAAGTCTCTGCCGTCTCAAGTACTTCAACTATTGCGATTACACCCTTCTCCTTGAGGTGTATTGTGAGGCCCGGCCCACAACCATCAAGTATCTGTTCCTTCATCACCAGTGTCTTAAGGCCTTCAAAATCATGGTCCACTCCACAAAGTTCTACCCACTTGTTAAAGTAGTGATCCAGTCTAACTCCGAACTGTGTGTATGTCTCACCCTGTTCGATTATCGCCTCGCGAAACTTATTCCTAAAACCTTCAGTCAAATCATATGCCTTTAGTACTGCTTGTTTCACCTTGTCAAAATCCCTCTGATCAGCTTTGGGTAAGGTGGAAACAGTGTGTAACGCACGACCTGTCAACAAGGCAGACAGGTTTATTGCCCAGTCATCTTCCGGCCAGCCCTCGTGTTCAGCAAACGATTCAAACTGACTGATTTAGGCATCAATCGAATCAGTTTCTTCTCTGAAAAGTGGGAGTTTGTTTGGCTACAATCTCGGATTCTGCTTCTGCTCTCGCTTTGGCCGCTGCACTCTCTGCATCTGCTCTTGCTTTGGCCGCTGCACTCTGCATCTGCTCTTGCTTTGGCAGCTAAACACTCTGCATCTGCTTTAGCCTTCTCTATGGGGGTAAGACTTTCTTCAGCCATTTTTTTTTTCAATATGTTTTAGCACCACTAAAACGGTTACGTTTATAAACCCGGAAAAAGTTTGTAAATAGTTTCTCTATTAAACGCTATGAGTACACCAACCAGTGGTAATGTTCTTAACACAAAGGAGCCTTAATCTTAAACCACAGCTTCTGTGAGAGTTAAGACTAGAACCTTGTACTTTGTTTCTGTGAACGACCTTTGATTAATACAACCACTCTACAATTAGGAAGAGCTAATTATAACTGCCTTTAGTGGATACTTCGCCCCAGTACTACTCTAGCACTCTCTTTGTTTCCCTCCTGAGACTAATTTGGGCCATGCAATCCTGGCAGGCTCGCCACTTTGTCCAGGACGGGGGAAATCGTGATGGTATTGCTTAAGTGCACTAAGTTGATGTATTATTAGTCAGGATTAACACACCAAGGTTATCTCTGCACTCATACACGCATATGCACACTCATGCGCTCACCAAACATTCCCCTCACTCTGGGAATGGGATGTCACGCATTCAGTTCTCTCCTAACACGACTATCGGGAAGGTTTGAACTCAGGAGGGTCCTTACTACCTTAGGTGCCATCTGTCACCTGACCACTTCATCCTCCTTGACACAGTTCGACCGTGTGCGGTGGGTAAGGCATACTGCTAATGGGTCTATTACCTATTTCGGTACTACCTCTAAGCGCTTAAGGTCTTTTGTGAGAGTTTTCACTGCCTTGACACACTCGCTCCAGACAAAACTACTGGGCCAATCTTTCTGAAAATTTGTAGGCATGTTCATTATGGGTCACGGATGATGCCTGATGTTTTATTTTACCAGAATACCATTACTAACGGCTATAGCGACTTTTTTTTTACACGCATATTCAAGATAGATCTAAACTGGGAGTACGTTTATATGCTTTGCATCTTGTTCTGTTTTGTTTTGTTTCCCTTTCAAAAGATTCCAGGTGGGTCTGAGGCAAAGGGCGAGGGTGGAAAGGGGAAGAGAGATGGGGGGGGGGGGAGGAGGAGAATTGTTGAGGGTGGGAGGAAGGAGGGAGGAATGAGAGAGGACGGTTAAGTAGAGCGGGTAATAGGAGGGGGGGGGGGGGGGGTAAGGGGAATTGGGGAAGGGGATGAATACGGTGCAACGGCAGAGGGGGAGAAGGAGGACAGGAAGAGGAGGGGAAGGGGCACAGTGGAAGAAGAGGATGGTGAGAGGGTTAGGAGATATACATACATGCATACATACATACATACATGCATACATACACACATACATACATACATACATACATACTGTCGTCGTACTGTTGTGGACAAAGCGTGAAGTTCTGGTGTTTGTTCATATGCACACGCGCGCACACGCGCTTGTGTGTGTGTGTGTGTGTGTGTGTGTGTGTGTGTGTGTGTGTGTGTGTGTGTGTGTGTGTTGTGTGTGTGTGTGTGTGTGTGTGTGTGTGTGTGTGTGTGTGTTGTGTGTGTGTGTGTGTATGTGTGTGTTTGTGTGTGTGTATGTGTGTGTTTGTGTGTGTGTGTGTGTGTGTGTGTGTGTGTGTGTGTGTGTGTGTGTGTGACAGACAGACAGACAGACAGAGACAGAGAGTGCGAGCGAAAGAGACAGACAGACAGACAGCCAGACAGACAGAAACAGACGGGCAGACAGACAGTCACAGAGAGAAAATCGAAAACGTATTTATGGCTCCATCAGCCAACTTCTGATGGCACTTCGATTTTATTATTTGTACAAACTGGTGTTACTAGGATGTCAACGAGGATCTGGCAGCGGTTCGATTCTAAGTCGATCCAATATGACTTCAAAATGTTCCCCAACTTTTCCAGAAAAAAGTCTTTCCTAGAACCCGGAATATTAGGATGTGAGGATGCCCATAAAAGTTTGTAACGGAGAAGTAGGGGGGGGTGGGGGGGATGGAGAGGTGAGGAGAAACGGGAGGAATGAGGGTGCACATACTCATAAACAAGCTCGGGTTATATTGCTTCACGTGCAGCCGAAGAGATTCGTGATTGCATCTTTCCTGATTTCTTCCAAATCCACTTGCAGACACGCAAGCTCGTATCACAAACTTATAACCACACAAGTTGACATTGAAGCTGACACACGCGCGCGCGCGCGCGCGCGCACACACACCACACACACACACACACACACACACACACACACACACACAAGCTCACATGCAGTCAAGCTTAGATACACGCCTTACTTTTAGTGTTGGTGTTATTGTAGCCCAGACAATTACGCAGGTTTCTACCAGAGTTGTCAACATTTAGACAAAGTCTTGTTGTGAGAAGAAGACGCGAACATCATCAAACACAATGTAACTCTAGAGACTTATTGTATACACCGACCCTTAACGTAATACTTGAAACTTTGATGTCATTGAGGCTGGAAAATCTAGTGACTTCACGAAGGCATGTGAAACAGTTGGCGTCATTAACGCACGTGACACTGTTGATGTCATCAAGGCGGGTAAAACTGTGGACGTCATGAAGGCAGGTACAACTGTTGACGTCTTTAAGGCAGGTACAATTGTTGATGTCATTAAGGCAGGTTGAAAACTGTTGACGCCATTAAAGCAGGTAAAACTGTTGACGTCATTAAGGTAGGTAAAATTGTTGACGTCATTAAAGCAGGTGAAACTATTGACGTCATTAAGGTAGGTAAAACTGTTGACGTCACTAAAGCAGGTAAAACTAATGACGTCATTAAAGCAGGTAAAACTGCTGACGTCATTAAGGTAGGTAAAATTGTTGACGTCATTAAAGCAGGTGAAACTG
>CM065721.1:73310176-73322676 GCA_033310375.1 Conus canariensis
GGGCATTTTGCGTGTCTGCACACACCTGACTATGAATATAACCCAACGTGCACGTTTGTGCAACTATACGCGCGTGCGCATACTAACATTCATGTTTTTGCAGACTTGGAAACCACTAACCGGACCTGGAGGAAGAAGACGAAGAAAAGGAGAAGACTCACAGATACTGGGCAGTAACGATAAGCAATGGAAATGATCGGGAATGGGAAAGGGACAAAATAGTTAAGGGGGCAGGTGCGTGTGTGTGTGTGTGTGTTGGGGGGGGGGAGGGGTTAGGGAGCTGGAGAGGAAGGCAGGGAGAGTGGTGAGATGGAGAAGGTGAGTGGGCAAAACGAGGGGAGGCTGCTGAGAATGAATGGTACTGGGGTGGTAGAGAGGCAGTCTGGAAGGAGCAACCAGGAAGCCACTGCCAGAAGTCCTGAGGGTTTGCGTACGTCCGAGTGGGCAGCGAGATGGGAGGAGATGGGGGAAGTAAGCAAAACAAAAAAGAAAAGAAAAATTAAAAAAAAAGGTCTGGGGACAGACGGCAGGGGAAAAGGAGAGTTGGGATGAGCACATAATGAGGTAAGCAGAGGGGAGAAGAGGAGGGGGGGGGGGAGTAGTTGATGAGGTAGCTTACGTTCTGACTTGTTCAATCCCGCCATCTATCCTGTACCCCGTCTCTCTTGTCCCCCCCCCCCCCCCCCCCCCCCCCCCCCCCCCCCCCCCCCCCCCCCCGAGCTTCTCTCTGAGTCTTTTCTACCCCGCAATCCACCCTCATACCACCCATTACTCTTCCTACCGATTCCCTCCCCACTATCAGTCTATGACCCCCTCTCTCTCTCTCTCTCTCCTCCTCTCTCATCTCTCTCTCTCTCTCTCTCTCTCTCTCTCTCTCTCTCTCTTAATGCACACGCCTATCCACTAACAACCGAGGCATTCACTGTCAAACACGAGAGGATTCAAGCATTGCGCTTTCCCCTGTAACAAACCAAATGTATACAGGCAAAAAACATAACAAAACGCAGAAACAAAAAAAAACTGGTTTGGTGTAGTTAAAGAAAGAAAAAAAGCGAAACAAAGTGACATGAAATGATTCCCAGTTGTGAAACACAGCACAGACACGTTTAACGTTGTTGTCCTGCACACACACACACACACACACACACACACACACACACACACACACACACACACACACACACACACACACACACAACAGAGAGAGAGAGAGAGAGAGAGAGAGAGAGAGAGAGAGTGCTACCCCTCCCGTCCCTACCCCATTCCAATCATAAAAAAGAAAGTGAACAACAACATCAACATCAACAACAACAATAATGGCTGTTTCCAAAATCGAACCTGATTTGCCAAGCGTGGAGGGAAGGGAGATTGTGTTGTGTGTGTGTGTGAGCATGATTGCTATGTGCACAACCATTTTTTACACTATTAATAGCTGCAAGGGAATTAGGGAGAGCGCCAACCTCTGCCAAGGTCGAACGGATCCTGATGGTTCTCTCTCTCTCTCTCTCACTCTCTCTCTCTCTCTCTCTCTCTCTCTCTCTCTCTCTCTCTCTCCTCCCATACACACACACACACACACACACACACACACACACACACACACACACACACACACAGTCGACGCCGCTTATAACGAAGTCGGATATAATGAATGCCGGATATATCGAAGCAAAATGGTTGGTCCCGTTAAAAATCCTTCTTTATATGACTGAAGATACGTCGGATGTAACGAAGTCGGGTGTAACAAATGTCGCTTATAACAAAATTACCTTGGGGTCCCCAGCGGGCCATCACGCCGCTTATAACGAAGCACCCGACTATAGCGAATCATATGTTTGGGCCCCGTGAAGAATTCGAGCCGGATATAACGAAGAGGTTACATTTGTGTCCGGGAACCATTTCTCGGAAATGGTTGGTTAGTTTGCTGCGATGTATATTTCTTCATACGGTCGCTTGCTATTCTAGGGTGATTGAGGAGTGCCAGCATTGCACATGAAATGTAGAGCTTTCTTTGCGTTGCTCTAAATAGAACTCACATGTGTTTGACTAGTTGCATAAACTAAGATTGTTTCATTTTCTTACACAGTTTTACATACTATGAGTAAACTGAAAGCACATAGCATTTTTAGTGCATGTTTGTTGTATGGTAAACGTCGTCTCTGTGATTCGTAAGTAATGAAATTGTTATTTGATATCCTGTAATGTGAGTGCCTATGATTGTCGAAGCATAGCAGTGGACTCGCGCAGGGTCAAGTGCAGCGACTGTAGACGGAGGAGATGCTAGAGGGACGAGGGTGGGGTGAAGGGGAAGGAGGGTGTCAGGCTTTGATTTAATAGGCCATTTCATCATGGCGTCTGCACGTCGCAGAGGTCTGTCGCTAAAGCGAAAAATTGAAATTATTCAAGAAGTTGAAAGAAATCCAGCCAAATAGAAGGTAACGGCCGAAGAGTATGAAATTGCGCCGTCGACTCTGGCAACCATTCTGGCTTCCAAAGAGAAGTGTAAACGTCAGTATTTTGGAGGTGATGACACCACAGCACGCCAGAACTCATTTTAGTTACCTACCGAAATATTCAATTATAAACAAAGCTTGCTCTTATGTCTTAGATTGAAGAAATAGGGGGAGATAAGCATTCATATCTGCAGTGGTAGATCATTCTGCCTAACTAACAGTATGTGCTTGAGTGGGTGAATGGGGAAAAATAAAATAAATGCTTCTCAAAATGAGCCTTCAGCAAGCTTATAGTCTCCAAGTGAGAGACGATCTCCAATAGGGAGGAAACCCACTAACATATAACTCCTGGTCAGATACCGATATTTCGAAACCAGAGAGTGGTAATTTGGCTCCTCTGCCTTTTCGGTTTTAAGAAGAATGCTATCCCAGAAAAGGCTGGTGTGCAATAACTACTGATTACTCGATTAGAACAAAGGAAAGAAGGGAGGAAAAAAAAACCTCATTTTGAATATGTCGTCCTTTGCCGATGTCAGTTCATGAGTGATAACGAAATCATGTTACAGCCAGGGGAAGTAATAGATGGCATAACTCAAAGATTTACTTTCCTTATGATTGAAAAAAAGGCGATAGGACATTGTGTAAAAAAAAAATGTACAATTACATTTATTTTTAAAAAAAAAACCCACCAAAAATAAAAAAATCTATGACGGTGTAATAATTAGCAGATAGTTAATCATTCGTAAACAGTAACTCAACGGTGCTAATGTTCAGGGGAAAATATGTAATACTCTGGATAATTTAACAGCATCTGTATCTGCCTCACAGATCCGGGCTGAAATGTTCTTGGTTCTATCCAGTTTCGTCTCCACAGGCTGAGTGGTCTTATCATGCTCTTGCAGAGAGATAGACCGATCATCGAACACCGATATACATATGATTGGTTCATGGTAACTAGAGAAATTGTCATGATGGGGATGTGTGTGTTCTCCCTCCCGTGTTGTGTCAAGGGTATACAGCTTTAACCATTCCAAAACAGGGGTGATTAACTCAGTGTAACCGAAACACGATTTTCAAAATAATGACACACACACGCACGCGCACACATGCACACACATAAACAAGCACACACACACACAACACACACACACACACACACACACACACACGACTAAAAAAAAAAGTGAACTTAAATGCTAGCAAATTCCTAAATATTGAGTTATTATTTGAACTTTTTTTCATTTCGCGTGGCGAATGTGATGCGGACATTGATTCCATGTGGCAGGACCAAGACAGCAGAAAACCTAACTGTCCATGCCATTATTTTTCACTCCGTTGAATGCGAACGCGCGAATCTGCTGAAAGAATGAAAGAATGGAGCGGCTGAGACCGTATTCGCGTACAGAAATTGTCTTTTTCTTTGTTGTGGCCGGACGGAACAATGGCCGAACCAAGACATTGCTCGCAAGAATGTTGCATTTGTTGTTGGTGGTGGTGATGGTGGTGGTGATGGTGGTAGTGGTGGTGTTAATCTTTATGGGTGTGGCCTGACGGAACAGGGACCGAACCAAGAGATTGCTCACCAGAATGTTGATGTTGTTGTTGTTATTGTTGTTGTTGTTGTTTTTGTTGTTGTTTTGTAGTTGTTGTCGTTGTTAATCTTTATGGATTTATATCCCTTGTTAACGCGCCTAGAACGAAGAACCAGGATCACTTTAAAAAAAAAAAAAAGGGGGGGGGGGGGGGGTCTTTCATCATCAGATTTCGTCTTTAATCGGCCAGAAATTCAAGAGGTTTTGGGCCTAGACTTTAGGTTTACTTGTACCTGCTGAAGAAACTGCAGCGCTCACCCCCCCCCCCCCCCCCCCCCCCCCCCCCAGCTATTCCCTTGTCTTTCCGTGTCATGTCCTTCCACCATTCCCCATCAATCATCCCCGTTCCTGTCCCAACCCCGTGTTCTATCGGCCAATCGCTGGATTAAAACAAAAATGAAACAGGAACTGGGTCATCTGTTGGTCTAGACTATAAACAGTTTATACTCCTCTCTCTCTCTCTCTCTCTCTCTCTCTCTCTCTCTCTCTCTCACACACACACACACACACACACACACACACACACACAACACACACACACACACACACACACACACACATCTTTGACTGAGAAGTTTTAGTCACGTCTTTGACTGAGAAGTTTTATCGATAAGTTTATTGATAGGTTTCTATGTGGACTTTGAATTTTGTTTATTGGATATCAGTACACAAAACTATTTGTTTTTCGCTGCTTGTTTGGGAGTATTGACTTACGTTGCCTTCTAAATTTATCAGGCTTCCCCTCTGATTCAAGCTTCCCCTCTGATGTCAGGCTTCCCCTCTGATTCAAGCTTCCCCAAGCTTCCCTTCTGATTCAGGCTTCCCCTCTGATTTCTTGGCTTCCCCTCTGATTCAAGCTTCCCCTCTGATTCAAGCAGGTCGTCACATAAAAAACAGACAGCATACGTATGTTTGTGAAACTTACAGATATGTATGTTTGTAAAATGTTTTGTGAGACCTGTATAGTCGCTAGTCATGTTTAGTTAGTTGCTAGTCACGCTTAGTCCCTTAGCAAAGCAACGGCCGGATGAAAAACAGGTTTATTATGTGCTTATCTGTTACCCTTGGAAATAAAGATTCTCTCTCTCTCTCTCTCTCTCTCTCTTCTCACACACACACACACACACACACACACACACACACACACACACACACACACACACACACAGCACACAGTCCACTGTAGCTGTTTTTTGTATTATGATCCCGCATGGAAAGAAGCATACTTGCTGCTTAGCCAGCTAATCTCTGAACCAACTAACATTATCTTATCAATATTCATGATGTGTGTGAACCAGAAGATCCGAAAGGCGACGGCATAGGGCGGATGGTCAACTGTTGGAACAGCCTGCACACGCCGGACCGTTCCCAGGGTGCAAACTGTAATCCTCTACTGAACACCGGATGCATAGCCAACAGATTCACACCCCCAATGTCTTAAGCTGGACCTGTTCAAAACTGAAGAAGATCGAAAGATTTCCAATTCTTCCCCTACTCCCTTCCCTACACACGCTACATACCGTCAAATATTAAAGAGCAGTATGGCCGCAGAAAATATTGAAAAAAATATTTCTAACATGGAAATGAGCATACACAGCCTTTAGATTTTAATAGACTTAAACGAAAAAAAAAAATTACTATGCCACCGAACAAAAGAAACATATTACAAGACAGACACGACGCGTTTTTACCACTTTGGTCATCTTCAGGCAAGACAAACAACATTCAAGACAATACAAACGAAGCACAAACAATCACTTATCTCCTCTTTGGACGCAAAATGGATATAGAAAGGTAACGAGGCTGCTTGGAAGGGAGACAATGCGTGTATTATAATGACAATAACAATAATGATAATGATGATGGTCGTGGTGGTGGTGGTGGTGGTGGTGGTGAGAATGATAAAAAAAAGTGTAAATATGACAAAGAAAGAATTATTGCCATGACAATATGATAACAGTAATTGTATAACAATGATAGAAAATATTTGTCAAAAGGTAATAGGGAGAATCGTTACCATTTTTTATGACAATAATTATAATTACAGTAATTGCAGTAAAGATAGTGACTGTACTGACAAAGAGGGAGAAAGGAAGGGGTTAGATAATACTGTGTGTGTGCGTGCGTGTGTGTGTGTGTGTGTGTGTGTGTGTGTGTGTTTCCATTACCTCCTGCATTCGTGTCGTATCTTTATGCTTGTATTCTTACGCGACTCTCTCTCTCTCTCTCTCTCTCTCTCTCTAAGAGCTATTTTCTGCTGGAATGACATTGATTTGTTATCTATATGACATACTCCCCTCTTCCCCCTCCCCGCTCATTGTAACTGGGCTATCATAAGGGTTTTCTATTTTCATTCTTTCTCCTCGTGCTTTCAAATTGATTGTTTCGCGCTTCCTCGTATTTTTTGTTTGTTCGCTTGTTCTGTAAATCAGCATAACCATGTGCTTTTTCACGCACCTTGCCTCTCTCTCTCCTCTTTTCCTCTCTCTCTCCGCACTTCTCCCACTCCTGCATCTCTCTCTCTCTTTCTCATTTCTTTACTTATTCTTTATTTTAATTTTACTTTAACGGCTTTTTGCATGCTTCTACATTTAATACCATGTCTTCTTTTCCATTGTTAAAGCAATTCAGGCGAGGACTGGATTAAAAAAAAAGTACACCAGTGCTTATCATTTATCCTCGTAAATAAAAAAAAATCTTGTCTTCTTCTCTTATCTCTTTATCATCATCGTCATCATCATCATCATCACCATCATCATCATCGCCGTCGTCGTCACTAATTCTTTTGCTAGTATAACCATGTTGTTGAACGATCCTTTGACCCCTCTTTTTTCTCCTCTTCTGTCAGTACAGTTACTATCATTACTACAATTACTATTTTCATATTATAAATAAAAGTGCCAGTGATCCTTTCTCTATTATTTTCTAATGTTTTCCATCATCATCATCATCATCATCATCTTAACCACCATTATTATGATTATTGTTATTATCGTTTTATTGTTATTATTTTGTTGTTATTATTATTTATAATTATTATCATTATTATTATTATTATTTTATCATCATCATCATCATCATTATTGTTATTATCATTATCATCATCATTATCATCATTATTATTATCATTATTATTATTACTATTGTTGTTGTTGTTATTATTATTACTTTTATTGTTATCATTATATTACCATTATCATTATTGTTATCATCATCATCATCATTATTATCATTATTATCATCAACATTGTTGTTGTTATCATTATTATCGTTTCCTTTCCACATCCATCTTATGCCCGATTTGAGATCAGTGACTGTCTGTTCGTACTTCGTTTTCATTGTCTTGAATGCTGAAGAAGACCAAAAAAGTTGAAACGCGTCGTGTTTGTCTTGTATCTTGTTCGCTGTTTTCGCTCGACGGCATGATCATTTTTCTTTTTAAGTTTGTTTCAATGTCCGCCTGCAGTCACCTCACTTCTAAACTCATTTGAGATTTTAACACATCAGCTTCAGTTCTCTGACTCTTTGACAGGGGAGGTAGGCGAGGATGAGGGTGGGGTCGAGAAAGGAACTAGTAACACTTTGGTTGCAGAAAATAAGGAGAAAGCTCCGGGAACATTCATTACCATTACATTTCCGAAAAGCAGCTTAACGGAGAGCATCTACTTCAGAGGATGGGGTACAAAAGGAAATCTTTTCAGAGAAATGATATTCAGATTGTGGATTCGTGTTGACTGGTTCAGTGTTTCTAAACTCCATTTCACTCTTATGAGTTCCAATATTTGTTTGCACTTTAGACCTTTTTAGGCTGTGCACTTTAGACCTTTTTAGGCTGTTGTGAGACTTCAGACAGCAGGACAGGCAGGAGAAATGAAAAGACAGCTGTTCAGCGACTTCCCTCGCCTCTGAATCTTTGTTCAAAATCAAAGAAAGAGGGTGGTGGGGGTGAGGATGGGGGGGGGGGGGGGGGCTCTGAAGTCAGACTCAGAGTGCCGAGATTGGACTATGACCAAGAAATGCAATACCCATCCAGACTACTCAAAACAATTATCTTTAAAGTGGAACTGTTCGAAAGGAATCGAGACCGGCACAGAACACGATAACTGAACCGACAATTCCGATTCAATTGCCCAGTAATTGTGATTTTAGTGCGCCTTTGTCTGGCAATCACTTTTTTTCGTTTTAAGGATGACAGATCTAATAATGAATTTAATAGACTTACTTCTGCGTTCCTTCTGAAAGAGGCAATAAGTCTCTTCAAACCAATAAACGTCACAGACTATGTCTGTCTCTGTGCCTGATTCATCATCATTCGTAATATCTGGCTTGTTCATCCGTGTCTCTCTCTCTCTCTCTCTCTCTCTCTCTCTCTCTCTCTCTCTCTCTCTCTTTCTAAGTGCATTTATATTTTATATATTATATATATATATATATATATATGTATGTATGTGTGTGTGTGTATATATATATATATATATATATATATATATATTATATATATATATATATATATACTGAACATAATTTTACAGTGAATGATCATTATAATTTGTGCAACACCTGATAATTCTTTCTCTTGTTGAGCTGCAAGTGTTTCTCAAAAGAACAATTCCCGACGGTGGAAAATGGAGGGAGAAGGTGGGAGAGAAGGGGAGAATAATAAGACGTGGGGGGGGGGGGGGGGGGGATTGTCTATGAGTTATATTATACTGCGTCTGCAATCACCATGTGAAAATACATCAATTACACACACAGACACACATGGACACACAGACACATACAAACACGCGCGCGCGCGAGCGCACGCACGCACGCACACACACACACACACACACACACACACACACACACACACACACACACACACACACTCACACTCTCATCCACGCACACATCACACACACACACACACACACACACACACACACACACACATACACACACACACACACACACACACACACACACACACAGCACACACACACACACACACACACACACACACAACACACACACACACACACACAGGCACGCACGCACGCACGCACGCACGCACGCACGCACGCACGCACGCACACACACACACACACACACACACACACACACACAACGGTTATCCCCCTTCCCCCTGCCTACGTAGTAAAAGGTAGGTAAACTCATGTCTGGACAACATAGGTAGAAGAATATGCTGACTGAACGACTCATGAAGTAAAACGCAGGCACCCGACTGCTTCCTGAGCGACCCACGTAGTAAAACGTAGGGAATCCGACTACCGACTGGCCAACATACCCCCCAAAAAACTAAGAGAACTAACTGCTGACTGAACAACAGATGTAGTAAAACATAAGCAATCTAACTACTGGCTGAACAACATACGTAGCTAAAAGTATGACAACCTACTGCTGACTGAATAATACACGTAGCAAAACGTAGCCAAGCCGAATGCTGGTGAAATAACATACGTAGTTAAATGTAGGACAACGGACTGTTGACTGAACGACATACGGAGATCAAGCTGAAAGACAGACGGCTGAATGAGTGCCTTCTTCGGGATTTTTTGTTTGTTTGTTTGTTTGTTTTTTGTTTCTTTTTTTTTGTTTTTTTTTTTTTTTTGTTTTTGTTTTTTGTTTGTTTCTAAAGAGGTGGTTATTGTACCACTCGTCATGGCACAGCGGTCAGGGTCGTGGGTCTGAGGGTTGGGAGTCGTGGGTTTCAGTCCCACCTCAAGCATGTATTTACGGGATTTTTCAGCCGTAGCTGGCTTCTGCCTAGAATAGAATTGTTCACTGCGCTGTGAACTCAAACGGTGGAGACTGCAATCACACGGTCCAGATTCATCAACTTAATGGATGCTTCCCTGAGTATTGCTAACATTTTGCTGACCAGCATTGGACGTGTGTGTACCTTGCGGGCCTAGCTGACTCCGGGGTATTTCATGAAAGGCAGCACTGAGTACAGTACAGCCCTGTCATGCAGTTTCCGATCTGAAGGGAACTCCAGAGCGCCATCTCTTATCTTTATCCTCACCATCATCGATCAGCATGTAAAAAAAAAGAAGTCTCAGATTGTGTGCCCCTTCTTGCTCTGCTGTCGCGGTGACAAGAGCGTCGATTTGGTCTCCACGTCCACGCCCATGATGGGTTCAGGTCGGGGTCGTCTATGTCAGCAGGTTCATGGAGACTTTTTTTTTCTTTTTTTTTTTAAGCGCACGCGTTGCTGGCTGCTCCATGGTTTTTCGTTTTGTTTTGTTTTTTTTGTTTTTACTAGCTATGCACTTGCTATACACAAACCATCCTTACTTACCAATGTATTCAATGTCTTAAATACACAGTGGTCCTGGACCAAGGATTTGGATGTGTGTGTGTGTGTGTGTGTGTGTGTGTGTGTGTGTGTGTGTGTGTGTGTGTGTGTGTGTGTGTTCTCCAAGCTCTCATATTTTCTTTTCCCTGTCTTTTCTTGTAAGGCTTCCACCATCCGATTTTTTTCCCTTTTTTCGTATTACAATTCACACACACCATGCAAGTCTGTATGTTGTATGGCTACAAACGGACATTTTCTTGCTGACTTGAATGTTTTGGCATTTGATACACAGCGTCAGGGTTTATCTACGTGCTAAGGTCTGGCATGGAGATTGTCGTTGGATGGACATGGAGGCCTCCTCCAGCGGGACTCTTGATCAGTATGGCTTCGCGAGTCACTAATTACTGTCATCGAGGAAGTATGGCAGGATTGTTTTCCAGGAATGAGGGGAGGGGGGGGGGGGGTAGAGCTGAAGGATGTAAGAAGAGGCCTTAGTAGAAGCTTTCTTGTATCACTGAATCACACACACATACACACACACGCGCGCGCGCGCGCGCACGGACACACCCACACACGCACACATACGGAGAGAGAGAGAGAGAGAGAGAGAGAGAGAGAGAGAGAGAGAGAGAGAGAGAGACAGACAGACAGACAGACAGACAGAGAGAGAGAGAGTTACCCCCTAGTATCATACTATCAATATACATTATGTAAGTTAACTGTAATTAAAACAGTATGAATTCCTGTTATAAAACAACACACACACACACACACACACACACACACACACACACACACACACACACACACACACCGGAGAGAGAGAGGGGGGGGGGGATCAATGACCAAGATGTGCAATTAATTTCATTTGGTGGAGGGGGATTAAAACTGGCAGCTTTGACGTGAACATGTCTGGTGTACTCTCACTTGAACTGTCCCGGTGTCATAGGACACTTGTCCCCAGCCACTGAATTTTTGGTCCCCCCGGGGAGCCTTTCAGATCTTCACACCAAGACAGATCATCGAGAAGTGTGGAGAGCACCAAGTAAATCTGGCCATCAGGTTCATTGACTTCACCAAAGCATTTGACAGTTTCCACAGACCATCATTGTGGAAAATCTTGAAAACCTACGGCATCCCAGAGAAAGCTGTGTCGGCCATAGAGCAGATTTACATAAACTCCAAGTGCAGAGTCAGGACGGAAGATGGCTACAGTGACTTGTTTGAAGTTGTCACCGGAGTAAGGCAAGGTTGCATCCTCTCCCCTCTCCTCTTTGCACTTGTCATTGACTGGGTTTTGAAACACGCAACCCAAGGAAAGGGAATCAAGTGGACAGAAGGAAACAGCCTTTCAGATCTGATTTTTGCCGATGACATTGCCGCTTTTGCAAGCACCACTCAAGATCTGTAGGTGCTTGTAGACAATATCAGCAAGTTTGCAGGCAACAGTGGCCTCATTATCAGTGCCAACAAGACTTAAAACATGCTTACTGGCAAACATCAATGGCCAACAGACGTTCTCTTCGACCAAAAATAAGTGGAAGTAGTAGAGAACTTTACTTACCTAGGCAGCTCTATCAACAACACCAATAAACCTCGACCATGAACTGAAGTGTCGTATTGGAAAGGCAACATCAGCATTCAATTAGCTGAACAAAATACGGAACAGCAAGAAATTCTCCCTTGGTATCAAACTGAAATTTTATAACTCCAGTGTGATTTGAACGCTGTTATATGGCTGTGAAACCTGGCAACTGAAGACAACCTAGGAGAAGAAACTTGACACTTTTGACACTAAGTGCCTATGTAAGATCTTGGGCATCGAATGGTCATACTGTACACCAAATAAAGAGGTCAAGGAGAGGTCCAAACAGCTCCCTGTGTCAACCATCATCTTCAGACGGCACCTCCGCTGGCTGAGTCATGTCTTTAGATTACCCTCTTCAAGACCTGCAAACCAGGCCATTAAATGGACCCCAGCAGGCCAGAGAAAAAGAGGACGACCCAGGATGAGCTGGTGACAGACAATGTAAAGAGATCTCAGACTCGTTGACAGAGGATGGAGTGACACTAGCAAACTGGCTGAGGATCGTGTACAGTGGAGCGCCTTGACTGCCTCATGCGTCGCAAGACGCGGGAGCATCTAAGTCTGAG
>CM065721.1:73325176-73335176 GCA_033310375.1 Conus canariensis
GGTTGGTTGGGATGACAGCAATTTTTGTTGTTGTTGTTTAATTAAAAGATTATAAAAATATTCAAAGTTGAAGAGAGCAGCTACCCATCTATCCTCCACCCCCCTCCCTCATCCACCTCCCTGCCACTAATGTCACACTGCCCCCCCCCCCCCCCCCCCCCCCCCGCCCATTTATGGCTCTTTACTTCATCTTCACTCTGCATTTTATTTCCGTTAGTAGTCCGTCTTCAATCTGCTTCGTATTTCTTTGATTAAGGCTTGCTTGTTTGTTTGTTTTATTGTTCGTTTCCTTGTTTGCTTTTGTATGGTCTTGTTGCTATGGGTTTGTCTGTAGATCGTACGTCCATCGGCGATTGTGGTACATCTTTGTAAATATTATAACTAGACCAGGAAGCGAGGACGGTGAGTGTGAGGTGGGTAGGGGTAGGGGTAAGGGTGCGCTGACTTTTTTTCAGGCTGGTTTTGGTTGCAGATGACAAACATTGGAACAAAACAGAACCAAACAAAACAAGACAAAACACGTTGACACAAGCATAAAATTTAAGATAGGTAAATATGCAGATCACTAAGAACAAGAGAAAGGAGGAAAAGCGTATTAATTTACTGAAGGAGGATGTGGATAAATTGTCAGCTTACGCCGTCACATGTGGCCTAGGTTGAGAAATCGTCTGCACTTTTTGTTTTACCTGTGTGTGGTTCATGTTGAGATCATTTGTGTATGCTCTCTCTCTCTCTCTCTCTCTCTCTCTCTCTCTCTCTCTCTCTCTCTCTCTCTCTCACACACACACACACACACACACACACACACACACACACACACATCGCGTTCGTGTTGAGGTCATTTTTGTATGCTCTCTCTCTCTCTCTCTCTCTCTCTCTCTCTCTCTCTCTCTCTCTCACACACACACACACACACACACACACACACACACACACACAAACACACACACACACACATCCACACACACACACACACAAGATGGCGGACAGCGATAAAGCCTAATATCAGGCTCTCCTGATTTTTCCACTGAACTACCGTCAGTATGACAAGACTGACACGTTCCCGCAGCATGGGCAGCCGTTCACCGACGACGGTTACACCGAAAGTGAAGGGAAACGGCGCCAAGAAGGAAATCAACGAGGACTGCCTCCTTAAAGAAACGTTGATTCGATCGGCAACGAAAACAGCTCAGCACGAACAAGAAGGGGACAAGTCAGCAAACAGCAAGACTGATGTTCTCTCTCCACCGGACACAGTGGGTGAAATAAGAGAATTGAAAACTGTGATCGAATCGCTATCGAAACGCATATCCTCACTTGAAGACATCGTACGCGAACAGAATAAGATGATCACAGACATGGGCAGATCTAATGTAACCATGGCGCTAACAGACAAACAAACACAAACAGAAAATGCTAGCGCTGCGTCTCCGAGTCCTCGTAGACCTACCTTTCCCTTGTATGCTGATGCAGTGAAATCATGTCGACATGACTCAAAAGCAGCTTCCGCATCAGAAGCAAAGAAAAAAAAATTTATCAAAAAGTAAAATCAAAAGAAAAGAAGGAAGGCCCAGAACGCACAAAAAAATGACGTCAAATGTTATCATGACGTTAGAGTTCGATCAGAAAAAACACAGAACAATATTAGATCCAAACAAGAAGAGAAACAAGACTTTCCCAGGGTCGCGGTCTTTCATGACTGTTTTTAAGGGAGTGAATGGAAAGAGACTAGGCCAGTCTTACGGTTTTGATACGAAGACGTGCAAAACCTTTACAATAGAGGAGCTTGCACGGACGCTTCAATCCACTCTTTCCATGGATGAGAAACCATTGGATGCGGTGCTTATCCACTGCGGTATAAATGACATTCAAAAGAAGGACCCTGAACTTGCCAGCAAAGCGTTTTCCTCGTGCATAAAAAACATTGTCACTAGCCACCCCAACGTTAAGGTTGTTATTAGCAAGCTCTCACCTGTCAGAGATTCAAAACTAGAAGTCAAGCGGGAGCTGTTCAATGCATTGATAACAACAAAACTATTTGGAATTAAAAACATATCATTTGGCTCTCATTCTAACCTACAAACAAATAAATGGTCTCTCAAAGACGATCTCCATCCAACACATCGAGGATCGAGCGTGCTGGCAAGAAACGTTGGAAGACATATCCGACAACTCTTCTGGGAGAAACCGAGGAAGACAGCGAGAACGTCAAACAAGTGGTAGCCCGGGAACTATCCACCACCCAGAGGACACGGACCCTTCGCTGTAGACAGTGGTCCGTGGTACAACATGTTTGACATTCTCAGTGGGCCTACATCCTGGTATTAAACCAAAGACAGAGAAATACGTTAGTGTAGTTCTGGCGGAAATCTCTGCCGTTGACTCTGTTCATCCCATCTTGAGTGACTATTTAGGGGAATTTTTCTTTGTTGCGTTAGTTAAAGCATTCGCTAACAGGCCAGTGATCAAATCTTCCTTCATTGATAGAGTGCATTCTCTGTGTACAGTTCTTTTTTCTTTCTTGTCATACTAATATTGTGCATCGTATCATAGTGATACTTTTTTTTAAATTTTGGTATTGTTAGTTACTTTTCAGTGCATCAATTGTATTTAATCGCTTTTTCACCTTTATTTTATTTTTATTATTTATTATTATTATTATTATTATCTATTGATAGTACGCATGGTGGTTAAGGATTTTAAAGTGTTCCAATGTCGATCCATCACAACCAGTAAAGATCAGCTAGTACAACATCTATCTGAAGTCAAATACAACATATTAGCTTTGCAATCACTGAATGTCAGTAAAAATAAACTACCTAAGCTTCCTAATTACTATTTTCCACCAATTATCCAAAACATTAATAATGAAGAAAAAATAAATGTGGCAATATATGTTCGTGAAGATGAGAAATATGCTCCATGTGCCAGTCCTGCTCCACTAGACATTCCTGGATTGCACTCATGTGCAGTCAGAATTCAAGTTGATTATAATGTAGTAACAGTCGTTTCTGTATACCTACCTAAGGGCCCAAACGATCGTAATACAGAATGGCTACGTTCTGTTCAATCAGACCAATCTACCAAATATTTAATCACTGGTGATTTTAACGCCCATTCACCATTCTGGGAAAAGGGATGCCAAATGATAACCAGTAACCGTTTTATTGAAAACATAGTGGACTCCTCTCTTTACCTTCTCAACGATGGCAGTATTACTCGTATTCCAGACAACCCTAAACATAACCCTAGTGCCATCGACTTATCATTCATATCTCCTGAACTAACTTTATCTTGTGACTGGCTGACACTTGATGATACATTAAATAGTGACCATCTACCTATTATGATTTCTCTTGAAAATATGATACCTGTAACAGATGATGTAACGCATGACAAAGTTCCCAAATATTGTTATAAATTTGCTAACTGGAATAACTTTTCATATCTACTTAGTTCATTTAACATGAACATAGAAAATATTGAGAATCAAGATGTCGATACGTTATATGATCATCTTCAAAATGCAGTACACTTTGCTGCAAAAGAATCAATTCCGACTGTAAAATCTGTAAAATCAAAAAACATTTGGGTAATGTCTGCTTGAATGATATATGTCAACAGGCAAAACAAGAAAATAATAAAAGAATACAAAAGAGAAAAAAATCCTAAGGAAAAAGCTGAAAAACTTCTTGAAAAAAAAAGAGCGAAAAATCACCAAAATAGAATAATTGCACAAGCAAAACGGCGGTATTGGTCGTCTGTATGTCAAAATGAGGTATCAAACTATAAAGACATTCAAAACGTTTGGACACAATTAAAAACAATGAAAAATGGAGTTTGCCTTCCACATTGTCCGATTAAACTAAAACAATATCAATTTTCGTCAAATTGTGATAAATCTGAAGCATTTGCTGACTTATTTGCATACAACAGTAGCATTAACAGCTTATCCTTGGGCAAGAAAAAACACCGCGAACGTGAAGAAAAGAAAAACATCTATGATAGCCCAAACCAACAGAAAATCACTATCTAAATTCTGCTATAACATTGCAGGAAGTCCATGAGTGTATTTTTAATCTAATAAAAAAGACGTCAGTGGGATTAGAGGGCATTTCAAATGAAATATTAAGTAATTTCCCGCAAAATGTCATACAATTTCTACATTTGTTTTTCCAAAAATGTTGGGACAGTGGCAAAATACCCCTAATTTGGAAACACTCAATTATAATTCCTATTCATAAAAAAGGAAAACCACTCAGTGATATAAACAGCTATCGACCAATATCATTAACATCTAACACATGCAAATTGATGGAAAAGATAGTGTCAAAAAGGTTAATTCTTCATTGCAATAAAAACTGCATCATTCCTATCAACCAAGCTGCATTCCAAGCAGGCAGATCTACAATTGAACACTTAGTAAAACTTACAACACACGTAAAACATCAATTTGCACGTGGTAAGAACATCCTCGCTACTTTTTTGACATTCGTAAAGCCTATGAACAAGTGTGGCACAAACGACTAATGTGCAAAATAAAGAATATTGGAATCAGTGGGAACATGTACAATTTTACAGTAAACAAGTGGGGTAACGTTTGCTCCCATAAGAAAACCTAACACAGAGTAACTTTTATTCAAGACTGGCACAGCCTTTTAAACTTGAATAAAGTCAGACAAATACATAGACGAACAATCTAATAGTGGGAGCAAACGTTACCCCACTTGTTTACTGTTTATTGTTTACTGTTCCCTACCTCATTTCATTTTTAATTATGTACAATTTTGTTCAAGATTTTCTATAAGGTAGGCACATTCAAGCAAAAATAGGAAATACGTATTCCAACCCAAATGGGTTTACCCCAAGGTTCAGTAATTTGCCCAATATTATTTAATATTTTAATCTCTTACCTCCCTAAAGGTCTTTCTAAAGATACTGAAGTGGCTCAATTTGCTGATGATATATGCCTATGGACAAAAGTGACAATGAAAAGAAATACATCATCAAGATCACTAAATTACATCAAAATAAAGTATCAACTTGAATTAAACAAGATCAATGATTTTTTAAATGTAAATGGTCTTTCTCTTGCCCCAGAAAAAAAAAACAAATATGATTCTCTTTAATGCTGGTTACGATCCAAGACAACTTCCTACTTTCACGTTGGATGGCATTGTTTTAAACTATGCAAAAAGTGTCAAATTTTTTGGTGTTATATTAAGTAGTAAGTTATCTTGGAACGCTCATATTGAATATATTTTAAACAAAGCAAGAAAGAGCTTGAATTTCCTAAAAAAAAAAAAAAAAAAAAAAAAATGATTAGCAAACAACCTTGGGGACATGATTTGAAATCATTAACCATCTTAGCAACTGCCCTTATACGCTCAAGACTAACTTATGCTCAAGAAGTATTTTAATGCTCCTCAATACCTGTTAAATAAACTTCAGAGTACTGATTGCAAAGCTTATAAAATTGCCCTTGGGGTTCCCACACATACATCTAACTTAGGGACGTATAATGAAGCAGGAATCTTACCTCTTGCAGAATTTCGGAAAGCTTCTACTTCAAAATTTATCTTAAAGAGCTTTTCACAAAACAATTTTAGCTCAGAAGAAGTATGTTTAAAATCAGAGGAGGATTTTGGAAAACGTGCCCAAAACATACTGTCAACAAGGTCTATTTACTCGTTTTCCTCCGATCTTCTAAAGGATACCAAAATAGATAAAAACAACATTGCCCAAAAGCCCACGTATTCGCCTATTCCAAAATGGGAACAAAGTAAAGCCTTCTTTGATATAGATTATACAGATGTATCAAAAAAGGATTGTCCACATACCTTAAGAGTATCTGTTCACGCTCATTTAGAAAGTAACTACAATCACCATTTGAAAACTTTTACAGATGGCTTAGTGCTAGATAATCATAACACGGGAGCAGCCTTCATAATCCCTAGTTTCAAAATAAGAAAAGCTCTTCTATCTTGGTAAACAGTTATCGATATTTAGTGCCGAATCAATTGCTATACTTAAGTCGTTAGATTTCATCCTATATTTTCCAATAAATAATTCCCAAATTATGATAGGTGTTGATACTAAAGCAGCAATCCACTCGATTAAGTCTGCATGTCCTTCAATTCGACTTGATATGGTATTAGAAATTCATCATTTCATTCATCTTTTATCCATGAAAGGTATTACTGTTACTTTTTGTTGGATCCCCTCTCATTGTGGTATTGTACCCAACGAACGCGTAGATCAACTTGCATGAAAAGCAGCTCAAAATGTCAATTACGCAATACCACTTAACATTCCATTAGATTTGAAAGAATGATTTTCAATTATAAATTCAACGTCAAGAGAAAAAGTTAAAACATTACTGATGAACTCGACATCCAGTATTATCACAACTGTGTAAAGTTTAGTGATGGGTAAAAGGGGAAAACGTACAAACAAGTCTTTTTCTCGTCTAGGGAGATTGAAAGCTTAATCCATAGATTTCGTTTGAACGCATTGAAAACAAAATATTGTCATAACGTTAAATGTATGTGTGTGGAAATCTTAAGTATCAGTCATTTACTAATTCAATGCCCAAGAGCAACAGAACTCTTTACAAATTCGGGTATTGATGGTTATACTGATGGATCGACTTCCTTACCTTTACCATAAACAGTTCTTGTGTTCTTGAGTCAGTTGGCAAATGTTTGTTAAGTAGTTCAGTTGGCCTTTATCTTTAGATCTTATCTCTACTCAATTACATTTGTTCTGATTAAATGGAAGAGGGATAAAGAGGGGGGGGGGGGGGATATCATATTCTATCACTAACGTATTAATACACTCAATCACTTACATACTTCATTCACCCACACATAAAACTGTCTGAATCACTGTAGTGGAAGGACATGAAACCGACGACGACACACACACACACACACACACACACACACACACACACACACACACACACACACACACACACACAGAGGGAGGATGGGAGAGAGAGAGAGAAAGGGAGAGAGAGAGAGAGAGTGACAGAGACAGAGACATACAGACAGACATGCAGACAGACACAGAAAGAAATTATTGGTATCTTTTTAACACGGATTGGAGGAGACAGACAGAGACAGAAACCAAGACAGAGACAAACAGAGAGATCAATGTCATTTGTTTGCAGGAAAGCAGGAGTGAAATATAAATGGACGGGAAGGGGGGCGGGAGGTATTTAAGGATGGGGGACTGGTGGATGGTAGGACAGATTTATTTAAGAAAGGGAAGGCAGGGGTGGGGGTGAGGGTTGCGTTTCATGCCACAAAACTGTCCTTGTCTGTCCAATGTATACCCTGAATTAGTCTCCGGGGGAGAGCGAATCCAGGAGGTTAGGGGAACCAAGTGTCATATTACACCGGATCGAAAATACAGCATGTATTTTTCCAGGTCTCAGGTGTGGTGTGAGGCTGGCCCAGCGGTAGAGCACTGGGTTCGCTTCGAAGCTCTGTCGTTGCGAGTTCGAATCCGTTTGGTATGTGTCCGACATTAAAACTGCCATTTGTGCTACCTGTCTTAAGGGTGACGTCATTCTGCTGGTGTCAGTGTAGAGTTAGACAGAGCCCCGTTCCCTACTTCGAGGATCGTTATCCCCGTCTGCTATTGATTGCCGTGGGTGGGTGTGAACCTTAAATCTTAATGTGGCTCACTAATTTACGTCAAACATAAATACTCCGGTTGACTTTTCCAGGGTTCCTGAAGAACATACTACCTCTCTCTCTCTCTCTCTCTCTCTCTCTCTCTCTCTCTCTCTCTCTCTCTCTCTCTCTCTCTCTGTTTGTCTGTCTGAATGTGTGTGTGTCTGTGTCTGTCTCTCTGACTTTGTCTCTGTCCGTTTGTCTGTACGTCTGTCTGTCTGTCTGTCTGTCTCTCTCTCTCTCTCTCTCTCCCTCTCTCTCTCTCTCTCTCTCTCTCTCTCTCTCTCTCTCTTTCCTTCTCCCCCTCTTTCTGTTTCTATCTCCCTCCCTCCCTCTCTCTCCTTCACTCACTCTTTCTATCTAGTCTTCACACACACACACACACACACACACACACACACACACACACACACACACACACACACACACACCACATTCAAACCAAATACTTCAGAACCCATGAAGAAACTAGTCTGGCATCCCTACGACATAAACTACACTGGAAAAACAAAGACACTCAGGCGACAGAGCTGTAATGGGAAGAAAACCAGGAAAAACAACATCTGGTGAAATATCGGACACCGTGTCCTATTTCAGCCCAAATCCAGCATTTTTCTTTTTTCAGCGTGCTTTAAATAATGCGATCGTAAAACGTCTGCCAACGGGACTCATTTCTTGCTCTGCCCACTAAATTTTGTTTTATTTGAACGTTATCTAGATAGAATAGACCTGAAGAAATAATTGGAGGTTGGATGGGATGACAGTGAATTTTTTTTTTTTAATAAAAAGATAATTATAAAAGTGCTCAAGGTTGAAAAGAGGAACTACCCACCTATCCTCCACACACACCCCACCCCCCTCCCTGTCACACAATGCCCCTTTCGCGGCTCTTTACTTCGTCATAGACTGTCTATAGGATTATCTCAAGATTCTCCTTTCTCACATGTTTTTATACCTTGTTTACACTAAAGGACTTGCAGACCTCAACAGAAACGGATTAATCATCCTTAATCATCATCATTCTCATCAATCAGCATTAAAAAAATGTCTCAAATTCTGTGGCCCTTCATGCCCTGCTCTCATGGTGACCTCAGTTTTGATGTCCTCTCCACGTCTGTGGCCTTGGTTTGGTTCCGTCAGGGTCACCGGTATCGGCGAGTCCATGGGGGCTGTCGTTGGACGGACGTGGTGACGCCCTCCGGAGGGAGAGCTCACTCACGCCGGCTCCGCGACTAAGCAATTATTGTTGTCAGTAGGGGGCTTAGTAGGTGGTGTCCTGCGTATTTTAGATCAGAACAGGCGCCACTGAACACCACCGAAGTGACTCGGCAGCAGTGCAGTGTCTCCTCCGGTGGGTTGCCTCTTGACGACTTGACATTGACTGCTCCCTGTGGACTGCCAGTGCCGGGGCTGCGGCTGGGCGGACCGGTCTGTGGCTGTGGACGGGGTGTCGGAATGAGCGGCGTGGGTGCACTGCCTCTGAGGTGGCGCAGAGGTTGGGACAAAAAAAAAAAAAAAAAAAAAAACCGGATTTGCTCGAGTGTTGACACTAGCAGATGACGGTCTGATCTACAATACATCAAAGAATGCTCAAGAAAGAAGGAAAGCAGTTAAGCAACAGTTGAACAACATTGCTCAGTGGTGTCAAGAAACTGGATCGTCCATCAACCTACAAAATCCCAGACATTAGTCTGCACTCTCAACAACAAAACATCAGGACAAGTACCCTCACCAGTTTCCTTCAATGGAATACCAATTGAATCAACTGACAACGAAAGCTATTTGGGTGTAGGCTTTGACAGAATGCTAACCTTTAGAAAGCATGTTGAGAATATTGTTCTTAAATGCAGAAAAGGCCTATCTGCCATGAAAGCAATAGCAGCTAAAGGCATTAAACAGAACCGTCTCTACCGACTGTATCATGCACTTGTACTCAGTGTGATTGATTATGGATTAGAGCTTACAACACTGTCCAACAGCAATCTTTTTGAATTAAAAAGAATTCAAAACGAAGCAATGAGATCGATCCTGGGAACCACAAAGGACACACCAGTTGAAACTATGCGATACCTGCTGGACCTTCCTTCAATGCAGACAAGACACAGGCTAGAACAGGTGAAGGCATGTTTAAGAGCACTTGAAAATCCACAAAACCCACTTCATGCGGGGGTCAGGGAAACAAAAGGCACTCGGCTAGGACGTGGAAAATCATGGATGGGACAGGCAGACGACAGTATAGAGCTTGTGTGCCAGTTAGCAGAACTCAAAGAAACGAAGGAATGGGAAAAGTATCCAGGACACTTGAAACACCTCTACCA